>PYXC01001933.1:1200000-1300000 GCA_015244755.2 Tenualosa ilisha | reverse complement strand
TATCATATCTTTAGCGAAGGGTAAGCATAAACTAAAAGGACAGGAGAGAAGCCATTGCAATGTCTGGATTAATAGCAACGAATCATGAAAGCCATGTGACCGTCATAGCAAGTATGGCACACAGGCCTAGGATCAGTGTGGTTTTAGACAAAAAACATGTCCATTAGGGGTTGTTGGCCAATGACGATGCCTGATTCCATATCAATGTAAATTTGATCAGATTCAGGGATTTGTTTCCACATGATCCTCTAGTTCTCTGTTCTGAGTGTACTCCTCAAAAACCTCCAGCACACAGCCTTACTCAATCTACAATGTACTGCTTCAGCCAGTCAGAAACTGTCAATGTTAAAACAGATTGTTGTCAGGATCGAGGACAGTGCCTTGATATTATTCAGAAGTGTGTATGATACTGAAGTCAAGCATTGCAAAGGTTTCAAGCAGTTTTGCTGACAGTTTTTCAGACCTCTTCAGAGAGAAGAGTTGCTTTTGAGCAGTGTGATCAGATTGAGTCATTAAAAACATTTTGTTTCATTCATGGACTACAGGTCCCCTCACCAGCCTGCTCACAAAAGACAGAAACGCTCCCACTTGCATTCAAAAACCTTTTGTTTTGTTGAGGCATTTTTTTTTGTCTGGACAGGATTTTGAAAATACTGTGAACATGAAGCCACTGTTTCTCATCATGAAACGTTTCGTGCTTAAAGACCTAAAGTGTCCTGATGCTCTAAAGGAACAACAGTGACAACAAGTAGAAGCACAAAGGTCATGGGAAAGCCTGGTTGGCTCTGCTGTGGTTAAAGCTGAGTTGCTTCTTCAGGCAGGGACTCACAAATCTCAGTTTTACAGTTTTACAGTTTTTCTAATGTGGTCGTTTTTTCTTTTATGTTCTCTTATCCCTTGCATGGCCTGTCTGTCTGTCTGTCTGTCTGTCTGTCTGTCTGTCTGTGTGGGTTTTTTTTTTTTCAGGGCGACGAGGAGAGTTTTGTCCTGAAGTCTTGCACACGGAGGAAAACAGATTCGATTGAAAAGCGCTTCTGTTTTGATGTCGAGGCTGTCGACCGGTGAGATTATGAACACCAGGGGGTGGTGTTAGTACACAGACAAGGAGAAAGGGAAAGAGAGAGCCATGAGGAGAGAGAGAGAGAGAGAGAGAGAGAGACTCATTTGGCAGGTATAAAGTTGGCAGATGGTAAAAAGTTCTAGGCTCTCTTCAAAGTTTGTCTAATGACAGATGGAAACAGTGGCGACAGAGCCAATCCAAAATCTCTCTCTCCATCTTTCTCTCGCTCTCTCTCTCTCTCTCTCTCTCTCTCAGGGCTAGAGATTTTTGTAAGAATCCAATGGCTATCTGCCCATTCGATCAGGATTCTATACACTTTGCTATTTATAGTGTTCTTGCCCTTGTACTCTACATGGAGCCTTCAAAGGTCATACCTGCATTCTACTTTGATTAAGGGTTCTTAGTGGAATCCCAAGGGAATTCCAAAGGCAGATTAAGGCTCAAAGTGAAACCTCCAAAAGCTTGAGGATAAGGCCAAGCTATAAGGATGGAATT
The DNA here is from genome assembly GCA_015244755.2 of Tenualosa ilisha. Lineage (NCBI taxonomy): Eukaryota > Metazoa > Chordata > Actinopteri > Clupeiformes > Clupeidae > Tenualosa > Tenualosa ilisha. The sequence continues at coordinate 1,298,445 of PYXC01001933.1, read as the reverse complement.
TACGTACTGCTAACTTTCAGTAAGTGAAATTGGCAACGGGCTGTGGCATTACAGGATAGATGGTCACGCAAGAATCACACACACTCTCTCACGCACACTCATACACACTCACACACACACACACACGTACAAAAAAAAAAAATCGGAAGTCGATTGGTGTTGAGTTGCAGCCATTGAGTAAAACTTGTGGGGGTGTTTATGGGGGCCAATGTGCATTGCAGATATTGGTAGCATAGTAGTAGTGATACTTGTGTGTGTGTGGTGTGTGTGTTTGTGCGTGTGTGTGTGTGTGTGTGTGTGTGTGTGTGTGTGTGTGTGTGTGTCACATTGCCAGGCCTGGTGTGATCACTATGCAAGCCCTTTCAGAGGAGGATCGGAGGTTGTGGATGGAGGCCATGGATGGTCGAGAACCGGTGTGTATAACACATACACACACACACACACACACACACACACCACACTACACACACACACACACACACATAATACTGGGCCATTCAGTATACACATAAACATGTCAAAGATGCATCGAACATTCAAACCCTTTCAAGCAGTCGGTATCGTTCCTGGACTCTTAAAACTCACTGAATGGTCCTCATTCAAAGAGGTCCGATCTTAATGGACTGACAACCTATGGTCGCGCCAGTCCTCTCTGGTTTTTGTCAGTAATGAAACAGCACAGTGATTGTATATTTGGGTCTCTCCCTGGATCCATTTTAGAGGCTCTGTGCTCTTGGGCTAGAGAGATGTTAAAGGGGGGGTGTTAAACTGTCTCCGTCATGTGTTGTCATGGCAATGCTCATGGCTGTGAGGCAGCTGCCTGTCCTCAGAGGGCCCCTGTGTGTGTGCTGAACAAACTCCACCCAACACATGATGATGAAGAGGTTGGGGCGGCCAGGGAGAAAGTGAAGCGCATGAAGTATATTAGAGTGGGAGCGGATTTGATCGGCAGCGCGGATGTGTTATATTGGTATTGATTGTAGTCATTCAGACACTACACACACACACACACAAACACAAACACACACACGCATACACACGTGCGCACTGGCACACGTGCAATGACACACGTGCACTCACATGTGTGCACACACACACACACACACACATACACACACACGCACAGTGGTACACACTCCCCTACATGTGCACACACACACACATGCACGTGCACACACACACACTCACACACACACCCGCACAGTGGTACACTCCCCCCCCACACACACACAGTGGTAAACACACAGACACATACACTCATTTCTTTGTTTTGTCTCCCTCCTAGGTGTACAACATGAATAAAGACAGTCAGAACGAAGCCAGTAAGTGTGTGTGTGTGTGTGTGTGTGTGTGTGTATGTGTGTGCTCCCATCACTGAAGTTCCTCGGAGAGATGAGTGTGTTTGTTCTTACATCTTGATTCACTCCTTCCTCCTTCAGTGGCTCAGTTGGATGTGACCGGTTTCAACGTTGTGAAGAAGTTCATCTATGCGGTTGAAACCAGAGGTAGGCATATATATATGGGGAGGTAGGCATACATATACAGGACTATATATATATATATATATATACTGTATGTGGTCACTGTAGTTCATATACAAGGACAAATCAAGTCCTTTGGTGTCCTCCTGAATGGCTGCATGTTTGATAATTGCGTAAAGTATCATGCTTAATATCTTATACAAAACTTTTTTGCAAACAAGCATTAACCTATACTCAAAATACCGTTTTTAAACTCTTAACACAGCAAAAAAACACTTCACACAATTATTTAAACAGTTAGTTTTCTTATCAAATGCACATTTTGTTAACAAAACACTAAGTCTGCATTTCAAAATGCAAAAAACTCTCTGTATACATGCTAACACCCATTAAACACAGACAATCTGGCTCGAAATCAAATAATTCTTGCAAAAAAACACTAGCATGTGTTTTCTTTACACAGAGAACATGTAGTCAGTCATAGTACACTCTCCTTCAAAATGCTAACAAGTGATGGCATTTCTGAAACTACATTCATTTTCATGTATTTCAAATCCACAACTTGCACCACATTGACTTCAAAACACTGCCTCTGTTTACTTTACAGTAACCCCCAATTATATTTGTGTGTGTTTACGGTGATTTGTGCAAAAATGTGATTTTACATTACATAATGAATGTTCCGTAGAAATTCTTCGAGATGCATAGGCTTACAGCTCTAGAACATGCTTTTGTCCAATCTATAATCACTTTTTTCAAATCTCCAAATGCAACAAAACACCAGTCTGTTGTTAACACCTCTCAACCTCTCCAATTGCAATTGAAATTGGAGAAGGGTTTGTCTATTTTCCTTTTTTTCAATTCAATTCAATTCAATTCAATTCAGTTTTATTTATACAGCGCCTTTTACAATAGTATTGTCTCGTGGCGCTTCACAGAAGGAGCACCCAAGAGCAACAGGGGCAAGGAAAAACTCCCTTATGTTCAGTTAATCTAGGAAGAAACCTTGGGCAGATCCACGACTCAAGGGGCTAACCCAACTGCCAGGGGTCCTGCAGAAAAATTACAGTCAGTAGTAACCATGACAGACTATAAGTTGCCTATGGCTTTATTCAATTTATTCAATTATCTGTTCAATGTTCATCAGGAATTGTCAACTATGTGCTGCTGTTGTTGAACTAAGGGTTTTGTATTGTATCTTGTTCTACATTAGAATAGAATAGAGAATAGAATAGAACGCCTTTATTGTCATTACACAGAGTGTAATGAGATTCAAAGCTGCCCCATAGAGTGCACACATAAAATGGATTGAAAAGTATGTACAAATCCAATATGCAAAAGAAAAATATGTATATATATATTAACACAACAAAAGATAAAACCGTATAAATAAAAAAATATAAAATAAGTAATAATAAAAAAAAAAAAAAAAAAAATTAGATTTCCATTTCTGGCACGCTGTGTGCAAGCATTTGCAAATAAGACATAAAAGATACAAAAATTTGGCACTTGGGTAATCTTGTATGTAAAGACAAAGTAAGCATTATAGAAATGCACTCACTGACTGCATATAGTGTCCAAACAGCAAGAGATGTGTCAGCTGTATGGCTGCAACAGGCCAACGGTGTGCTTGCATTATTAGAGTTTTGCAAGTTAGACAAAGATCAGACAAATGTTTGGTAGCAATTGAAAAAAAACTGTAATGGACAAAGTGTTATTCTGTGTGTGTGTGTGTGTGCGTGTATAGGCATTGAAGAGCAGGGCCTGTACCGGATCGTGGGTGTGAACTCCCGAGTGCAGAAACTGCTGAGTCTCGCCATGGGTAAGACTTTAGAGACAGTGTTTCTGTATGTATGTGTGTGTGTGTGCGTGTGTGTGTGTGTGTGTCTGTGTCTTTGTGTGCATCTGTGTGTGTGTGTATCTGTGTGCGTGTGTGTGTGTGTGTGTCTGTGTCTTTGTGTGCATCTGTGTGTGTGTGTATCTGTGTATCTGTGTGTGTGTCTGTGTGTATGTGTGTGTGTATTTGTGTATCTGTGTGTGTGTATGTATCGATAAATGTGTGTGTGTGTATGTGTGTGTGTGTGAGTGTGTGTGTGCAAGCATGTCTCAATAAAGGAGAGGGCATGAGACAGAGGTGTGTGTATCAGACAGAAAAGAGGAAGGAAGAGATGAGCGAAGGGACCTTAGCGGAAAGGTTGTTTACCTGAGTGAATATGCACAGTCACACAAAGGCACCTGCTTAATAAAGCTGTACATTCATGCACATTTTGCACTTAGGACAATCATGGGAGCAGATAACGAATACAGCAACAATTACCGGCAGATGCACGGAGACCGGAAACAGATTGCAGAGTATCGCTGAGTTTGCAGATGTTTAGGATGCTGAGATGATGATTGAATATCTCATAAATCATCTTTTTTAATTATTGAGGCCAGGGTTTGTTGCACCACCTACTTTGGAAATATGATTGAACAAGATAACTAAGATGAAACATTCACATTTGGTTTCTGTTGACACACATGCGTATGCACATACACACACACACACGCACGCACACACACACACAGACACAGACACATACATACACAGAGTTTGTGTCAGCAGAACATGCAGATACAAACACAGACAAATCATGCATACACACACACACACACACACACACAAATAGACATATCATGCATACACACACACACCTCAATGGCTGACCTTTTAACCTGACACCAAACCCTGAGGCTACGGGTAGGTGGAGGAATCCCTGTTGCACCAGCAGCCGTGGTTTGGCCCGGTGATCCATGAAGCTTGTCAGATTAGGAACAGGGTAGAGGATCATCTGGTTTTGTTTTTTGGCAGACAGGATAATCAGCATCTTTTCTGAGGAAAAAACAACAGATAGATTCAAAATAAAGCAAACTGTTGCTGCCGTCTATCCAACCAGAGTGAAAGAATGTGCTCCCTCATCACGGAGGAGTCCCAAAGGGACGGGTTGAGGACACACACACACACGCACTCACACACACACACACATAAACACACATAAACACAAACACACACATTGTGTCTGATGTGGTCCTGGTGGCCGTGTAACCCCAGACATCCCACACAGTCATAAGTGATTCAGCCAGCGCGAAAGAGAAAGAATGAGAGACAGAGAGAGAGAGAGAATGTGTGTGTGTGTGTGTCTCAACATGTGTGCGGTGTCCATAGCCCCATGATGTGGATCATCTGAATCCGCTCTGATCTGGTTCTGAGGTGCCACTCCTCTGCGATGTTTCTTTCCTCTCTGACCACATGTGGCCTGCCGCTCCACTGCTTTTAGCTGCTCCCACTCTTCTGTCTATCTTCAACAAACAAAACTAAACCAAACAAAACAAAATAAGCAGCCAATCTGGCGATGATTCATTTATGTGCGTAGTCCCGCCATCACTCAGGAACGTATATTTAAGAGGAAGGTTTTTTTCCCCCTTGCCAGTCTGAAAGGGTGGAACACAATCACCAGTGGTGAAAAATAGCTGACTGTAATTGCTTGCTCCTCTGGGCCTGCCTGCTAATGCCTCTCTCAGCTTGAAGGTGTGGGCTACTAAATGTGTGTCATTTAGCAATCATTCACAAGGCACAGCTAGAGTACTTAACATTTAAGAATGCTACGCTGCCATACTCAAACATACATACTGTACTAAACATAATGATAATAATATGGCATTAAAACATACACGGTGAGTTTCCCCTCCCCCGCGCTGGCAAGCCAGAGGGGTTATGTAAGTTTTCATGATGGGATTATGCAATATTGTGGTATGAGGGAGGTTTGTAATATGATATTCACAAATTTAAAACAAACTTCATTTTGTGGAGAAATGTTCACTGCAAAATGAAAGATGAAAGATGATTGAGGATGATGTTGGATTGAGTCATTTTTCTTCTTTTTTTTTGTTTTGGGGTGGGGGGGCCACCAGATCCTAAGACGTGCGCCGATGTAGAACTAGACAGCACAGAGTGGGAGATTAAGACCATCACCAGTGCCATTAAGCATTACCTCAGGTAACACACACACACACACACACACACACACACACACACTTTTCCATCCCTAATATGAGTGCTTCCCACACAAGCATTTTCCCGTGCCAGACTTTTTCCATTAGTGTTGAAGTAGTCGTATGTTTTGAGAAATGAACGCCAATTAGAGCCCTAATTACTCATGTTTTTCTCTCTCGTTCTCTTTCATGTTTGTCTTTTGTTCCATGTTTGTGTGTGTGTGTGTGTGTGTGTGTGTCTGTTCTGCTCCCTCTCCTCTCCTCCCTACATCTCTGGCTAGGATGCTGCCTGCACCCCTCATGACCTATCAGTACCAGAGGAGCTTCATCAAGGCTGCCAGTAAGTTCACTCCTTCCTCCTGGCTTCTCCCTCATTCTTCCTCCTCTTTTTAACTCTCCTCTCCACTCTTCTCCTCTCCTCTCTTCTCCTCCCCACTCCTCCCCTCTCCTCTCCTCTCCTCTATCTATCTGTCTATCTTGCTCTCTATCCCTCCTCTGTTCTTCTTTACCTTCATTTCCCTCTCCTCCATGGTTCCCCCTCTTATCATCATTTGTCTTCCCCTTCTCTCTTCTCCTCTTCTCTCACACAAGCCTTAGCTTAACAGGAATTGTTTTGTGTTTAGTTGTTCTAACGTTAAAACCCATAACTGCACTACTTACAGTCAGGAGACCTTGTTGTTACACCAACTGTTTCCACCGTCTGGGTCAGTGAAGTTTGACTCAGAATCAGTTCTTGGAAAAGGGAGATCACTGGTCTCTGTGTTTAGGATTTGGTCCGATGTGGGTTTGAGCTCTGTTCTGAAAAGGTTCTGAAAGGTGGTTCATCAGTGCTCCACACCAACCTGACTCTCTTAGAATAATGTTTTTATATTTCATTCATTTGATTTAGTTTACTTATTTAGTTTTCTTTTTTCTCAATCATTTTAGGCCTGTGATTTTATTTTCTAGTTTTCACTGTTCTTTGCCTTCATCTATGTGAAGCACACTGAACTGCCTCTGTGTATGAAATGCGCCATAGAAATAAACTTCTCTCCTCTTGTCCTGCTCTCCTCTCCTCTTCTTTCCCTCATTCCTCTTCTCCTCTCCCTTTCTCTTTTGTGATTTACTTTCTTCTCTGCCTCTCCACCTCTCCTGTTCACTCCTCCCTTGAGCCTGTCTCTCTCTCTCTCTCTCTCTCTTTCTCTCTCTCTCTCACACACACCTGTGGCTCCTGCTCTACCTGTCCTCTTTAATCTCCCTGTGGAGTGGCGACAGGCTCATTTGGATGCTGTGCTCTTCCTCTTGGCTCTGATAGCACGCTGTTTTTCACACCCCTACACACACAGACCAGTACGTACTCAGACACACACCAGTAGAAGGAGATACCTTCTCTCCCTCTCTTTTTCTCTCCTTCTGTCTCACTCTGTCTCTCTTTTGCAAACACACACACGTACACATACTGTCAGGGCTGCATCAGATCTGGCCACAACCACGCCCCCTCACTCTGCCTCACAAACTCGCAGCTCGTTTCCCCGTTCCCAGCCACTTCCTGGTGCACGCTCACCTTCACCTGTGTATTGATTGATTTCACCTGGTCTCCACGTTACTTAAGTGTCTCTCCCTGATTCCCTGATGTCTGGCCTCGTCAATCCTCCCTTGGAATTGTTCCGTGTCGGTCATACTGTTCTCCGTCTCCGACGAAGTCTTTACCTTGCGCCCCATGTATCTGGACTGTCTCACCTGTATCGTTTATTCCCTTGTTTCTTCGTTTACCCTAGTTTATGCCTTTGTTTGTTTCATTATATCCTTTGTGTGTTAGTTACTTCCAGTATCTTCTGTGCGTTAAAGTTTTACTCCGTCCTCAGTTATAAGTAACTGACGCTGGCTTTCTTTGTAACCCTTTTTGTTGAATTGTAATAAAACCCCTGTTGATTTGAAAATCAAGTCGTGTTTAGTCTGTGCCTGACACATACTCTCAGATACACATGCACACACATTCTCTCTCTCTCTCACACACACAAATGGGCTTACACACACTGTGTTAGTGTTCCATAGCAAGAGCAGGCCAAACAGGAAGTGAGGGTGTGTCTGAAGCTCGCTGCACAGGAAATGATTTTACCGTGAGGCGCACTGCGACCTGAGAGCACACACACGCAAACGCACACAGACACACACACACAAAAATCCACCCCTGCGTTTGATAGAAAACAGAGCACATCATTTAAACTCCCACCACCACAACACACACGCACACAAACAGACCTAACGCTCACACAGAAACAGAGATGAACTGTAAGTAAAGTACTTCTAAATGCTTGTGTGTTACAGCATAGCCACAGTAAGGCAACATCAGGACGCTGTCCTCATTTGAACTTGTTTTACAAGCTCTCCCTCTTTCCCACTCCCCTCCCTTTCCCTGTCTTCCTCTCTCTTTCCATCCCTCCCCCTCTCTCTCTCTCTTCCTCTTTCATTCTCTCTCTCTCCCTCCCTCGTTTGCCTTTTCCCTACTGCTTGGTATGGGTTACGTGTAAAGGGCACCGTTCCACCTGGAACCAACCCATGTCTGAGACACACACACACACACACACTCACACTCTCTCTCTATAACATGCACACAAACACACAGACAAACAAACAAGCACCCAGACAGACACACAAAGACACGCAAAGGCAGGCAGACAGAGGCACACACACACACACACACACAGACACTTGTGTCTGTCCCTCTCTCGCTCTTTCTTCCTCTCTCTCTCTTTGCCTTGCCATCTGTCTATCTCTCTTTTTTTCTTTGTTTTTTTTCTTTCTTTCTCTCCCTGGCACGGTTGCTCATACACACAGTCTCACACAGCCCCTCTCTACTCCTTTTTTCTCTCTCTCTCCCTCCTCACACAGGGGCTCCCTGAGAGTCGGCTTTCATTTCAGGACAACCCCCCCCCAAGCGTGTGTGTGTGTCTGTGTGTGTGTGTGTGTGTCCACTCTCTCCTTTCCCTCCTTCCCTGTCCCTCGTTACTTCAGATTTTTTTTGCAAAGACAGCAGCTTTGTCAGTGGCTGTGCCTTTGCACAGCACAAATGAGCCACTGGGTGGTGATATTTCTGTGTTTATGTTTATGTTTGTGTTTGTGTGTGTGTGTAGTTTCTGTTGTTGGTGGTTGTTTTGTGTCTGTGTCTATCTATCTATCTCTCTGTCTGTATATGTGCCTGTGTCACTTTGTTGACCACTCTGCCTTGGCAGAAAGCTATTTTGTATTGTGTGCTTGTGTAAGAAGCCCCAGTGACCCAACCACGTGTGTGTGTGTGTGTGTGTGCGTGTGTATGTGTGTGTGTGTGCATCTCTCTCATATTTGTGCACAATGTATGTAAAGCAATAGACTGGGTTAACTTCGGTTCACTGAGGCCATTAAGAATGCTTTAACAAGCTAAACAAAACAAAGCAAAGCAAAGCAGCCATAAGTGTTGTTATCCATGTGATCTATAAATAGCTTTAAATGGTGCAAAAGGCCTTGCAAACTTTTCCAATGCAATACACTGGCAGCTTCAGTGTTTAGGTTGTCTATATGTATGTACAGATAAGAGTTGTGAGAAATGGAATGTTCCAGCTCATCTAAACTTCAGAATAATTGTGCAACACTTGAAGTGCAATACTTGAAGTTGTTTAACTCGGAGGAAACTTAACAGATTTGCGCAAGAAACATTTAAAAACAATGTTTTGGTGTCAAAATCAGGAAAGGGGAAGATGGAGGTTCTGTTTTTGCAGTGCAACAGTCTTTGCATAAAAAGTATGATCTTTTTTATTCATTGTAGAAAAGGAGATCTTTTATCCTTTTAAAATATTCTTTCCTTCTCTGTCTCATTCTGTGTGTGTGTGTGTGTGTGTGTGTGTGTGTATCCCAAAGAGCTGGACAACCCGGAGGCACGTGTGGCTGAGATTCACAGCCTGGTCCACCGGCTGCCGGAGAAGAATCGGCAGATGCTGGAGCTGCTTATGAGACACTTGGCAAAGTAGGTCCTGTGTGGGGCTGGTCACCTCTCTCCGCCCCTTTTACTAGGTTGCAAATCCCGCTGTGGTCAGCCCTAAGAGGATTGGGAAGGGAATGAACTCAGCGCAATGACAGCACTGCACGACTCCAGTCGACCTCACCCTCACACACTCCCACACACACATACATATATACACACACACACACACGCACACACACACACACACACACACACACACACACACACACATACATGTACATACACACACACACACACACACACACACACCCCACATACTCTCACTTCTGCCCTCAACTCTACACCACAACCGCTCTCATGTAAACTCTCTCATCAGTGGGTTTCTGTAGTCTTTCCAATTACAGAGCTGAGCTGTACAGAGAAACCCAACAACAACTAATCAGTTGCAATGTTAAAACAATCCAGTGGCATGTAGTACAATACCATGCAACACACTGAGAATGCTTTTGATGCAGTGCATTACAATGACATACTTAGTTTTATTGCAATTGTCAATATTGCCAGAAATGTCATTGTAGATACAGGTATGCTGTCCCATTCGTCTTACTTCCATTTCTCCAGAAGTCCCCCTTCTTTAGTGATGTGACATTGGATTAAACATATCTGTGCAGTTGTGGTTTGTTTACCTCTGAACGACTCGAACGGGACTGGCGTCTGTGGGTGCCGTGACGGAAGACTTCAGTTTTTCTACTCAGATTCCGCAAGGGGCCTTCGGCACTTTCGCTGCGTTGTTTTTCTAGGGATAAAGAGGATTACAGAGCAATCCTTCAGTGGACACACTTTTACATTTGACTTTATCTGCCCGCATATAGCATTACATTGAAACCCTCTCCACATGGACCCGATAGCTGCTGTAGCATAACCCTTTAAAGCACTCTCAAAACACTCTGCTGTGGACAGAGAGGAATCTGCTCACTCTCAAAACACTCTGCTGTGGACAGAGAGGAATCTGCTCACACTCAAAACACTCTGCTGTGGACAGAGAGGAATCTGCTCACTCTCAAAACACTCTGCTGTGGACAGAGATGAATCTGCTCATACTCAAAGCACTCTGCTGTGGACAGAGAGGAATCTGCTCACTCTCAAAACACTCTGCTGTGGACAGAGAGGAATCTGCTCACTCTCAAAACACTCTGCTGTGGACAGAGAGGAATCTGCTCTCTCTGCTTTGGTACAGGTTTTAGTGTTGTTTTCCAAAGGGTGTGTAAGGATGGGTGGCCTTGAAGGCCGTTTACACCAAGAACAGTAACTGTAACTATAACGACATATAGATACTATACTACAACTATAACTTCAGTAACATGTGCAACAGTATTGTTGGGATCACTTTTTAGAGAGATTTTGAGAACCAGAATAATTGAAAATAAAAGGTTGACAACCAATCAGTAACCACTGAATTTTAGATATTAGTTTATTCACATGACAAAAGACTTTTGTTATGGTTGGCCAGTGTGGACGGTTATATTGTTCCATTACAGTTATTGTTATAGTTATTGTTTCTGGTGTGAACAGCCCCTAACAGTAATCAAATGGAGAAACACGCACAGACAGCATGTTGCAACACTAATGTCTCTTGATATGTCAAGTGTGTGTGGATCTCCATATGTGTTTGATTTGTGTTTATCTCTCTGGGTGTGTAGGAATGCTTGCGAGTGGAAAAAAGTCCACAAAATATGTTTATCTGAATCTTTATCAATACTGTAACAGGGCTGTGTGCTTTCTACTGAGAGGTAGAAAGATCAGTAGCTCTACTATGGATAGGTGGATAGATCGACAGCTTTCCTATTGCTAGACAGATAGATCAGTAGTTTCCCCATTGCTTGTGTGTTGCTCACCTCAAGAGGTCAAATTGTCTGTACGGACTGATAGAAACACTAATTAATTTCATGTAATGGATGTGACGAGACATGAACAGGCATAATGGATAGATGGATAGAATTCTCAACTTCCATATTCTGTAATCATTCAGATCATACAAATACCAGACATTATAAAGAAGTCCAGTATTTTGGAATGGAATTGCACACAAGTGGTCTCATTGGTTGTCTGTCTGTCTGCACAGCGTGGCCAATCACCATCAGCAGAACCTGATGACGGTGGCTAATCTGGGCGTGGTCTTTGGACCTACCCTTCTCCGCCCCCAGGAAGAGACGGTGGCGGCCATCATGGACATAAAGTTCCAGAACATCGTGGTTGAGATTCTGATTGAAAACCATGAACGGGTGGGTGAAATACACCAGGAAGTGATCTTGGATCTAATCTCCAAATTTGTCCACTGGACCAGATTAGACCGGGGTTGAAAAACACCAGGAAAATCCCAACACACACACACACACCCTGTCCCACACATCTGCACAAACATTACACACAAATACTGGACACTGAGCTGCTATCATTGCACAGTGTATTCTGAAATGCTGAATCTTATCATTTGTGTGTAATGATCCCAGTGTCCCATCCCGATCCCTAAACCTTGACTTTTTTCATCACTTAGCTTGGTGCACATTGTTCATAATAGCTAGCTAATGCATATCCAGTCCATTGCACACACTGTACAACTAAAGGTCCCCGAGGAATCAGTTGGGTTGGGTCAAAGTGTTCGGATGATTTATGAAATTTCTGTGCCAGCAGGCATGTCTGATGTGTAATTTTACAGTAATGACTGCAAAAAAAAATCCTGAAAAATGTGATTTGAGAAATGCGTTTTGGATCTAATCTCCAAATTTGTCCACCAATAATGATATGACATAACTTAGAGGCGCCTGTTGGATCAGGCCGGATGGGCGTAGTGTGGGTTCTGTGGGCTCCGGCAAGGGCCGACCGAACTGGACTGGACTGGACTGGACTAGACTGGACTGAGCTGGACTGGACTGGGTTGGGTCGGGCTGGGATGAGGGGCCACTGCAGGCTGCCAGCAGAAGAGGGCTGAGGTGGTGAGTGGACCACTGGGGTCAGGGAGCGTGAGATCATGGAGTGGTCGAGGCATTCAGCCATTTCTGTGAGCCTGACAGTGAGCATGGGGAGGCTGGTTCACAGCTTGCAGTTCACTCTGTCTGGCATCTCTCTTCTACTGTACTCTCTCTCTCTCTTCCCCCCCCCCCCCTCTCTCCTTCTGTTTGTTATTTCTCTCTTTCTCCGTTCTCTCTCCTCATTTTTCTTCAGTGTTACTAATTTCCTCCTTCTACATCTGTGTCCCTCTCGTTCTCCTACAGTACAGAACTGCACACTATCTTTCATTTCTCTTCCTGCTTTCTCTAACTCTTCCTGTTCTCTCCGTCATTTCAGTCTTTCTTTGTCTTTCTCTCTGCTGCCATCTATACCTTGTTAGCCATGCCTGAAAGAATTAGGTGCTCACTGTGGTCGCTATAGCAACACGACTTTGCCACTGCACTGTGACCCCTGCGTCACATGATTAGCCAAGAGGAGGGGCCTTGGGCTCACCTCAGATGATCCTTAGCAATTCACACATATAGAGACACACACACACACACACACATGCATGCACACAGTCATGCATGCACATGCATATATGTACATTCTCGCTGTTTATGTATCTGCCTTGCACTCTAACACACACACATATACACACACATGTGCACACACACACTCACACACAAATGTGCACACACACATGTAGACAGACACACACACACACACACACTCACACACAAATGTGCACACACACACACACACACATAGACAGACACACACATACACACACACACACTCACGCCCACACACACACACACACATGCAGACACACACATGTATCCACACAGCTGCTATCTCCCTGCACATGGTCAAAATCAGCGCCATGTAGCATCAGTGGAGCTGAGGAGAAAAGGGGGAAGGAGGCAGACTGGTGAGGTCCATAAGAGCCACTTCAGTGCTACGCTGCCAGGCAGGCCACACAGGCAGGGCAGAGCTGGACTGCTTGAAAGGCAGTGGGCAGCAAACAGATGATGAATGGAGGCGGGCCAGACTGAGATTGATGCTGCAGGCAGACAGTGGCACTGAAAAAGCAAAGCCAGCACTGCAGAGAGTGAGAGCTACTCTCAGTCTCCTCCATACCACACAAACTGAGTCCTCTATTTACTACACGTCCTCAGTACTAGTATATTTTATAATACATGATGCATACATTTCCCAAATAATGCAGAAAATGCCTACATTTCCTATGGGATAATACTGTAGAGTATCTGCCTATCTATCCATCTATCTATCTATCTATCTATCTATCTATCTATCTATCTATCTATCTATCTATCTATCTATCTATCATCTAATCTATCTATCTATCTATCTATATATCCATCTATCTATCTATCTATCTCATACGGTGCATTTCTGCATGTCAATATATGTTACTTCCACTAACCTGACTATAACCCCAAATATTCATTCTTATTCATTCAGTTGTATTTATACAGCGCCTTTTACAATAGTATTGTCTCATGGCGCTTCACAGAAGGAGCACCCAAGAGCAACAGGGGCAAGAAAAAACTCCCTTATGTTCAGTTAATCTAGGAAGAAACCTTGGGCAGATCCACGACTCAAGGGGCTAACCCAACTGCCAGGGGTCATGGAGAAAAATTACAATCAGTAGTAACCATGACAGACTATAAGTTGCCTATGGTTTAGCTAAGGTTCATAATAGTTCATAATAGAGTATTATCCCACTTTTACATTACATGGTAGTCAGTCTATAGGCGGTTATCAGGAATTATGGCTGGACAATGTAGCAGCGGCCAGGCGTAGTGACAAACTCAAAGGAGTGAGATGGGTCATGGGGGTAACAGTAAGGGTTCATTTGACAGCGCAAATAATCAAATAATATGCACTAAGAACAAACAGCATATTTACTGAAAAATTGTGCTCAGTATAATATAAACATGGGGTCTGAGATACTTAATATAAAGTATACAAAGGACACTTGATATAAATGATGCAAAGAACACTTCACATAAAGTATTCAAAGGATACTTAATTTTAAAGTGTGGCCATAAGGTTCTGTTTACTTACATGATGTATCCCAGCTTTAGTATGTACTAGTCAGTAGTACTTCATCTTCTGTCGCTCAGGTTTAGACTAGGAGCATTCTTATAGTCAGAGCCGGAGCACTGAGGTCTCTCCTCTTGTCTGGGTCTCTTCACAGATCTTCAGAGAGTCGCCGGCGGGCGGTGGAGGAGGAGGTCAGGCCAACGCCAACGACCACGCCATACGGAGGCGCAGCACGGAGAGCAAAGCGCCGTCTTGCAGCGAGAGGCCCCTCACATTGTTCCACACGCCAAGCAATGCGCATGAGAGAGGTGACATGACACTTACACACACACACACACACACACACACACACCAGCAATAATGAGATAGATAGATACAGAAAGCAGTTATTCAGAGGAAGATGATGCCTCTCGCTCGTTTTCTGTCTGACACGCATACACACACCACACACACACATACTGCTACAGAACCATGAATGAAGAGAAAGTCTTACCAATAGACAATCTGCCAGTCTGATGCAAACGAGCTGAGCCACTGCACACTCCAAGGGCCCTAAACGCCGTCCTGCGTTTCTGCTTCTTTCCTGAGCAGCAGAGAAGAGAGCGAGTGTAGTGCTCAACTCCGAGGCCCACGGTTCCCCCCTGTCAGCCAACTGCAACAGCTCTCACCCCGGGTCCCTCACCATCGCTCACCCGAGCTCACACACGACGACCACAAACACACCCGTCTGGACGCGGCTCAACAGCCTCCCCACCGGAGATCCGGACCTTGATGGTGTTCTGCTCCTGAGGCAGAACCGGCCAAACTCACTGTGAGTGAACGAACGAATGAATGACCGAATGAATGAACGATCGATCGATCATTTGTTTATTTCTGCATGCCAACTCTCACATTTTACACTGTCACTCTCCCACTTACACGTTTCTACTTAACACTCGGAATTCTACAAGTTACCACATGGGATTATGAAGATGTGGAATGGGATTAGTCTTTATTACATCTCAGTATATTAATATAACAGAGTAAAATTCTTGTATTTTGCTAGTATGTTAAGTGTTGAGAGAGAGAGAGTGTGTCTGTGTGTGTGTGTGTGTGTGTGTGTGTGTGTGTGTGTGTGTCTGTGGGTGAAAGGGAAAAAATGGAAAGTGTTGTAGCGAAAAGACTAACAGGCACAGGCTTAGGCTGTCATTGTTTCAGTGTTCATAAGCCTTGTCGCTTGGTGGAAAAAACTGTTCTGGAGTCTGGTGGTCCGAGCCTTAAAACTATTGCTTGCTATGATATCCATGACAATGATGGCTGGGATCCTTACTGATTCTCCTGATGAATCTGGTAAATGCGTTCTGGTGTGTCTGCTAAATGGTGGTGTCATCAGAAAACTTAATGACCATATTAGAGCTATACACAGCTGCCCAGTCGTGAGTGTACAGGGCTGCAAGGCTGCAGGAATGTCCTCCATTCTCAGATTCAAATAATTCTTCATAGCTGTTAAGGAGTCCCATACATGTCTAAGGGAACTGGTTGGCTTTGTTTGATGCATTTTTCCCATGAAGGACCGAGCCAAATATCACAGCCACAGATCATTGGCTGGGTTGATTTTGAAGCGAACAATAAGGGAATGTAGTGTGCCCTGTTTTTTTAAATACTTTGTGCTTTGCAGTTTGCTTCTAAGTGAGCCTCCAGGGAGCCTCTGTGCAAAGCATGCGACAGGTCAAAGACATAAGAGGTCTAACCACACGTGGGCCTTGCCAAGTTGGCAGAGTTCAACACCGCCTGCATTCTGGTTCTTCCCCTTTTTGCACTTGTACAGGTTTTTTTTCTTTTCCATCTTTTCTTTTCCATCCATCTTTTGTATCATGATGGTATCTTATCAAGAATTGTATCTTGACATGAAACCACATTAAAAGACTGACAAAAAAAAGATGAAACCAGAGGAATTCCCTGAGGGCATCGTCTATCCTGAGTGCATAACTATAGCTAGAGGCTGTAGCAGTTGCAGACTGGGCTGCTGGTGGGCTCTCCATCTGGTTAATTTGCTGGTCAAAAACACTTTGGCCATGGAGCCCTTAGCCCTCATTAACGGTGCTCCTCTATAGACCCTATAGGCTCCCAGCTGGCTGTGCAGTCATGCGCTTTAGCCCAAAGAATTATGGGTAAAGAAATATGCATCCTGCTGCGACTGCCGCTGCTGCTGCTATTTAGCCCACGACTTCTTTTAGAGCGTTACCTTTAGGAGGGGAAAATATGAACAGCAACATAAAGGTCAAATGGAACACCACCACTACTACTCACACACACACACACACACACACACACACACACACACACACACACACATACATACAAACACACACACACACACATACATACAAACACACACAGACACATACACACACACATACTGTACATACACACACAGACACACACACACACACACACACAGACACATACACACACACATACACACACACACACCTTCCTAGTGGGGTTACTTAACCCCTTTAAGCACAGCTCCCAGACCACCCCACCCCCCTTCAAGCTGTCTGTAGGGAGATCAAAGGCCAGGGATTGTCTGCACGTACACCCGGCATGAACTGGGGAGGCAAGTGTTATGCAGGGCTGTGACATGTGACCCTTAACCTCCCATCCCCCTGTGAAGCTGCAGCTTATGGAGGGTCAGGTCTTCCTCAGAACCTGATCTCTCTGATCTTGTCCTTAAACCCTTCGACTACCTCCAGCAGGAGAATGAGCGCTGGCTCTCGTTTTCCTCTTCGAGAAAAACAGCCATGACACGGTTCTTACATAAGTAACATCAATGCAACAGAAACTCTCTCTCTCGCTCGCTCTCTCTCTCTCTCTCTCTCTCTTTCTCTCACGTACGCACATTCACCAGAAGAAGAGGGGTGAAAAAAAAGTGAAAACCTCCTCGGTGACTCAACCCTGAAACAGTTTTCCTGGAAAACTCTGTCACTGAAATATTTTTTCTCCTGTAGGTCTCTCTGAGATCTATTAATCACAGCAGGGCGAGTTGGGGCATGCTCAGAATACAGTCTCAGGGGGTCAGCTCTCTCTCTCTCTCTTTCTCTCCCCTTCTTGCTCCCTTTCTCTCTCTCTCTTTCTCTCTTCTTCTTGCCCCCCCTCTCTCACTCCCTCTTGCCCTCACTCTCTCTCTCTCCCCTCATGTCTTCCTCTCTCCCTCGTCTCCTTCCTTCCCCCCCCCCCCCCTGGCTCTTTCTGTCCTCTCTTTCTGCATCCCTCCTCTTATAGTTGCTCTCTCTCTCTCTCTGTCTCTTCCTCTGTTTTCCTCTCTGTTTCTCTCCATTGTAAAGCATACAGTTCACACCGTCACCGTTGCTTGGAAGTATCTTAGATCAAAATCGTACACCCAGTCATATATCTTCTATCTATTCCTCCATCTTTTTTCACTGAACACTGAAAAGATGAAACACAGTCCTTTTATCCTTAAGGACTACTGTAGGGTTTAAGGGTATTTGTCATCTTTTGTGTTGAACACACACATACACACACACACACACACACTTGTAAGTTAGTGCTCGCGGGGTCGGTTTGACTAAAGTCATGTTGGACATATGGGTTGCTGCTGCGTGCTGAGGACTGACCGTGACTATTTGGAAAAATAGCAAATGTCCCATCATGACCATGCTGGAAACAGGCAAGTGGAGCAGGCCGTGATTTGTGGCTGTCTGCGGATGTGTTTGTGTGTGTGTGTGTTTGTGTGTGTTGTTTGTGTGTATGTGTGTATGTGTGTGTGTGTGTGTGTGTGTGTTTGTGTGTATGTGTGTATGTGTGTGTGTGTGTGTGTGTGTGTGTGTGTGTGTGTGTGTTGGGGGGGGGATGGGGGGGTGACACAGAGGTTTGAAGTGAGTGCTGAGGGCTGCACTGGGTGTGGTAAACAGAGATCTATCTCAGTCACGCACAGAAGCCTCACAAATCATCCACACTGACCTTCCAACAGCATCCACCACCACCAGCAAGCTCTGATGCTCGCCAAGATGGAATCTGCACAAGTGTTTACGTGATGGTACCGTTACAAACAGCGCACACTCTCGACGAATCATGACCATTCTTTTTTTTTTTTGTTCATTAAATGATTCTAGGCTAATGCATTTACTGACCTTCACCTATTTGTTATATTCATCATGGTAGTATGGTTCAAGTGCAGTGTTAATGTCTTTCCCACACATTCAGTATTTGCTGTAATGGAGCAGATTAAAATGAAGTGAGTCAAATCATGCATATTTTTGCATCTCATAAATGAGCTTGTCAGGCTCTGTTCATGTGTGTTTTTGCACAGCTGAGTGTCTATAGGTAAGATGTGACACGACTTCCAGCTATTCATTGTTTTGGGACATGATTGTCTGCTAATAGCAAATAGGTTTACAGACATTTGATTTAGTATTTGTGTATTTAGTAGTTTAGAGTATTTGTGTTGTGGGTGCTAGCTAGTAAATACAGAAATCAGAGGTTTGAGGTTTTTTAGATTTATGGTAATTATCAATTTTGAATCATTTGCATTTGATGTATTTGTGTGTGTGTGTGTGTGTGTGTGTGTGTGATAGAGAGGCTGTGAGGCTGTTAGGCTTGTGTCTGTGAGATCATCAGTAAATGCTGACAGCCCTAAGACCTCCCAGGGCATGGCTGCCTCTATAATCGAATAATTTGGTGAAGATTGATTGGCTATCGGCTAGGTAACCAAGGACCAATGGAGTATCAGTAGCCAAAGGGCAAATCGAGTCGTTTGGAGAGGAGTTGTGTGTTCTGTGCCCTAGGCTTAGTGAGTGCATAAATCTGTCATGACAATCTTAACATGAAACTTGCTGAACAAACATGCTGAAGTGAAAGGAAGCTTACTGTTTTAGCACCATATGTGCGTCCACACACACACACACACACACACACACACACACACACACACACACACACACACACACAAACACACACACAGGTACATGTGGGAACACACAAGGAGGTCTTAGTGTAGAGTGGCCAGAGGACCTTTGAAGACAGGACAGCTCAGAATGGTTCCCTTGAGGAGTTATGATGACTCCTATGACCTCAGAGGCAGAATTCATTGTCTGCTACCTGTGTATGGGAGGTCAGAACATCTCCATGGCAACCTGTTCTTCTTCCAGCAGCATTCATAAGTATGAGGAGTCGTCATAGATGACTAGGGTAGGAATGGGAATGCATGATCTTTGCCAATATTGTCAGGCAGATATTTTCAAACTCATCTTTGCGAGTTTTGCTAGTAGCCCATATTTACTAAAGTTGATTGAAGAGAACAACAAGTCTCAGAAGAATTAACTGATCACTAGGCTGTCAGTGATCAGTGATTGTGATGGTCTTGTATATTGCGCCAATATACTGGTGTATCTATCTATCTATCTATCTATCTATCTATCTATCTATCTATCTATCTATCTATCTATCTATCTATCACATCCCACTTAGGAAATTGGCTGGGATTAAATACATCTGTTGGGACTTATGATTCTTCCATTGTTCTATTAGGACAGAAGAATCGCATTTGTTTTCAATAGGATTTATCCATAGAAAATTATATAGACATAGATGCTTTATTTATTCAGAAAGAAATTAAGGAATCCAGATTAAGGAAAGCGAACATAGTAATCTATACATTATGGAAACACGCTACAAGCTAATACTAGCATGCTACATGCTAATACTTACACCCTACACACTTAATACTAACACACTACATGCTAATACTAACACGCTACATGCTAATACTAACACGCTACACGCTAATACTAACACTCTACACACTAATACTAACACACTACACACTAATACTAACAGACTACAGGCTAATACTTACACGCTACACACTAATACTGACACACATAATGCTATAGTATTATCCCTAGGTGGCCAGAAATGCTGTGTTTCCCATGTAGACTTGTGAGAATGTGACTGGGCGGTGAGGTTGGCTCAGTTCAGAACCTTTTTCCTCCCTTGCCGAGAACTTGCTGTGCTTGGAGAACTTGCTGACCACTGCGCTGATACAATCATCTTATCGCTCCATCTTTTATTGATTTGTGTGAGGGAGCTGTAGTTTGGGCTGGCTGCCTGCTATGGCATTGGCAGGTGTGGTGAATGTCTGAGCCGTGGCACAATCGCCAGCGCCGACGGTGCTAGGTGTTTGGCTATCCTCTTTGGCACTCAGCTTGGAATGTGAAATGTGGTCAGAGATAAGAATTTTGCTGAGTTTTCAGAATTCATTTATTTTTTATTTTTTTATCAGCTCATAAATTTACCATTTTGACTTATCTGACTTGGGTATTGTTGACATGAATTGTCATAATTTGTTTTAATCGCTTGTAAGTATGTAAATATTGACAAATAATTACTATTTAATACACAGTGTATTTACACATATAATGTTATTTCCCTCTGCTTACCTTACTCACGCCCTTGTTTGTAGGTTTAATGCCAAGAGCCGTGCAAGTGTTCCAACAAGGTAAATGTTTGTCCTCACTTACTGTCAGAAGGAGATTTATAAACTTGTAGCAAAGCCAGTGGTGTGAGAATTTTGTTCTGTATTGTTATGGGTATGTGAATAATCTTAGGAAGTCTTGACTCTTTTGCATGTCACAAGTATTTCATTGTGTCTAGAAAGAAAATAACTGGTTGTAAAGTGGGTACAATAAACAGCTTGATTTTAAAACAGAAAACAGACATCTTTGTAAAATCCAAAACTTAAGACATGCACAGTTGTGGCTTTTAGCCTGAGTGTTTGTTTGGACTTGTCATTGTTCGATTTGTGTGCTTTCCTTAGAGGTCACTTTGTGTGTTTGTGATTTTGATCTGTAATTAGGATGTTTTGTGTGTGTGTGTGTGTGTGTGTTTGTGTTTGTGTGTGTGTGTGTGTGTGTGTGTGTGTGTGTATGTGTGTGTGTGTGTGTGTGTGTGTGTTTGTGTGTACTAGTCCAGTGTCCCCTAGTCCCACCTCTCCTCGTTCTCCCTCCTGGCCGATGTTCTCCGCCCCCTCCAGTCCTCAGCCCGCCTCCTCATCTGCAGACTCCTCCCCTCTCAGGTCTGTCCCAGCTACAAGCCACCACCCACATTGCTCCTGTTGGCTACCCATAATGCCTCTGCAGGCTATACCTGCTAAAGCTGTTTCCAGAATGGCACAGTGCTGTGCGACTTACTGCATACAACATCTGGAGCCTTGCTGGCTCATTGTGTTAGTTTTGTTTAGAAGAAGATACTAAATTGTGTGCTCATTTTATTACATAAAGTCATTTTAGGATTCTATTTTGTAAAACAAGTGCATGGTTTAGTAAAATAAGTGCACTTTCTCTCAATATGTATGTATATATATATAAATATAAATGTATATATGTATGAAAAAATAATCTTCTGTTAATAATCTCAGTGAAAGACGCCAGGCTCTGTCATAGATGGAAACAGCCGAGGGCTTTGCTGTAAAGTGGCATAGAACTACCACTCCATTGTGTCTTTTTGCATATCACACACCTACAGCTCCTTTTTCTTAGGGAGGACCAAACAGCTAGCATTACATGCAAAAGAACTCTCTCACTCAGACTCAAGCATTCAACAATCAACTCTCTTCTCCAACTGTCTCCAGTTTTTTTGGTTCTGTTTTTGTTTTTTTGGGCTGTTTTCAAGCTCTATTCCTGAAAAGTCTCACATTTGGAAAGTTTTCATGACATCAGTGCTTAAATTGGGTTCAGGTGGCCTATAAAGGCCTGGTTGCCCGTGTTCCCATGCTGTAAACACAGCAGTTTGGGAAAAAAAACAGAGAGGCAAGACTGGAAAGGTTCTTAAGCAGAGAAACAGCCAGAGGACATTTAATTATTTAAGGACCATCAAGGTTGCTAGTTTTACTCAGATTTTACTAGTATATTGTGGTGTGAACACAAACTGATCTTCTTTCAAGCTGATCTGCATACAGTGTCTTCTTTAAGAAAGATTAAAAATATTTCTCCCTAGCAGTATTACTGTTCCCTGGTCAGTTCTATGACGAGATGTGCGTGCCGTGCCAACAGCAGAAAATGACCTTTACAGAAACAGATTTAGGAACATGAGTTGGCGGACAAAGCTAGTCACCACATGTAAAATCTGTATCTTTGTTCTCATTACACAGTTCTAAGATGAACAGCAAAATCACATCTTTGTACAGAATGCACAAATGAAACATATAAAAGACAGGAAGAACAATACCTAAAAAACTGCTGCAACATAGATAATAATTGCAAAC
This sequence comes from Tenualosa ilisha, assembly GCA_015244755.2. Lineage (NCBI taxonomy): Eukaryota > Metazoa > Chordata > Actinopteri > Clupeiformes > Clupeidae > Tenualosa > Tenualosa ilisha. The sequence goes on along the minus strand of PYXC01001933.1, from coordinate 1,275,671 downwards.
CTGTTTTTCTGTTTTACTTCCTTGATGGTCTTACTTTTCACTCATCAGCAGCGGTCAGCGCAAAGCGCGAGCCCTCTACGCGTGCAAGGCAGAGCACGACTCTGAGCTGTCCTTCATTGCCGGCACCGTCTTTGAAAATGGTGAGTGACTATGGGGAAGACTCAGGAACATGCATATTCAACTACAACATCAATTCATTTTTAGGTTTGATTTGTTATTGTCTTTTTTTTTCCCAAAATTCAAGCGTCCACTCTTTGATTACCTAACAAGGATGAACTAATTAGGTCTGATTAATGGGGCTGGTGGAACCACTGAAGGCCATGAACTGCTCACTTAATGAATCTGTTTAGCATGGCTACTATTTAATACATAATGAATTGATGGAAGTAACAGTACTGCAATCCACATGGTAGGCCATTAAAACCTTTACTGTACGATATGAGCCATGTGATGAAGGCTGTTTATGTAGTGCAGTGTCCTTGTGTTCAGGTAACATCACTTATTCTTTACAGTCCTTGGTCTGTCTGTGCATTTAGAGTTGTCCTTGTGTTTGCTGCTCTCTGGATTGCCTATGTAAAGGTCCTTACACAGTATCGGCATAATCTCATTCACAACAATGAAACTTACTCCAGCTGCAACATTTTAAAATCCAGAGCCAATCAATAAATATAAAAAAGCAAAAGAAAAAAAAAAAGAAAAAAATACAAACAAAAACGCACAAAAAAATACAAACAAAAACGAAAAAACTAATTTTCAGTGGCTTAGTTTCAATGTCCTCCCTGCAAGCTAAGCCCTAAGCTCTCACGGACTTCACTAACTCACGCTGTTTAGTGAATGAGTTTGCAAGGCTGTGAGTGCTCACCTTGTTGTTTGCATGATTGGGACACCACCTGAGATAAATCGTTCAATTAACAACACTAAAGTCACGTTGTAACCATGCTTCCGTTTCTTGATAATTGTAAATGGTTTACAGGTGCTTTTTTTGATGTTAATGTTTCCATGCTTCTCTAGTGTTTCACGTCATAACACTACAAACAGTGGATAATTCCTTTTAGCAAAGTCTGCATGTGATGCCGACTTCAGGAAAGGGCTCAGAAAGGGTGCAACTGAGCCCTCACGTATTTCAGATTTTGACAGCGGGACACCCCTAAACCCTTGCAAACTTAGCGTGACCACGCATTTAAGTCCGTAAGTGCGGACATTGAGACTGGGCCACATGTCCACATAATGATGCTGCAGAGTTAGCCTAGCCTAGCATTATCATCCTCATTATTTTCACTGGATAACTGGGTTGGTTAGAAAGTCAAAGCTAAAGTTAAAATCGTCTGATTATCAGTTAAGTTGCGTAACTGCCCCACCACGCCCGCAAGGTTACCGAAGGAGCATGGAGATAAACTGGCTGGGGAAGTATTCTCATCTGATGTCAGTACTAGGGAGTTTTTACACTTTCAAACAAACAGAAGTGCCTCTCAAGGTTGTCTGGTGCTGAGCCATCAATCTGAGTTGTTTTTGAGAGCTGAAGGAAGTAAACAGTCCCCTAGCATGCATTTTCTTTTTGATCCGTGAACAACGGATTTGAACCCTGAGTTAGGCAGTGGTGAATATTGAAGAGCTGGTTTCATGTTCTAAGAATATCTGGTTTGACTGTGCATACACAACTCGCCCTAGCTATATTGTCCAGCTTTGTTTGAAGGATAACATATGTTTATATAGGCCTTGTGTACTATGTGTAGTATAGCACAGTAGGTGCGCATTGAGCATATGGATGTGCCAACACTCAGTGAATATTTTCCCATGGGAAAATGTGCCTTTTCTTTGTCTCACAAGAAATACATCAGCCCTTTTTGTGATCTTAATCTTTCTCTTAAAGTCCCCTTAGGGAGCCATATTGAGCAATAAGAATAGATTGGAATAGATTGGGAAACCGTATTTTGAGATCTTAAGTCGTCCCACTTCATGAATTAAAAAAAGTCCTCTTATCCTAGCTCAGGTCCAATTTAAATTAAATTTCAGGTCAAGGTCAAAGCATCCTTTTTTTCTTTGCACGCTTTCTTTTTGTGCTCATTGCTTATTTTCTCTAAATGGCCTTTTAGTGAGATTTCATTTAGAATTTTTTTTGTGAGTCATGTCTCGCTTGCTGCCTTCTAAATGGACGTTACGTTCAAACGACATGAGAAACAGCCATTAATTCCACAGAGCTCATAATGCCTTAGCTGGTCAGGCCACCTAAGATAAAGTAGGTTCACAGACTTTAGCTTCTGGTTTACCTGTGCTGCTGGGGAAACAGCCTGAAATATATCTGTGAGCTCCCATGTCTGAGCAAGTATAATTTGGCATTAACAGGGCAAAGGTCTGTGAACTCCACACATGTCTCTGCTCAGAGATTTCCCTGAGGGGATTTCCTTAAGTAACTTCAGACACACGCTGCCAAAAAGCAAAATGTGATGTGTACCTGTTCTCTGTCTCTTCCTTAATTCCCTCCCTTTCAGTCCATCCTTCCCGGGAGCCTGGCTGGCTCGAGGGAACGCTGGACGGTCGGACAGGGCTAATCCCAGAGAACTACGTGGAGTTCCTGTAGCCATGGAAACCAAGAGGGTGGCACTGCACTGCACAACCACAGGCTTGTCGCCCTCCAAGACTGGAGAGAACTTTCTGGAATCTTCCCTCATCCTGCAACCCACCCAATCCATCCTCTCCACCACCCAGATCTCTTGCATTGCAGGTTAATCAAGGATTTTTTATGAGTGTGTGTGCGTGTGTGTTTAGGTTTAAGCAGGGGAAGGGTTAGAAAGGAGAGAGAGAGAGACTGTGTGTGTGTGTGCGTGTGATTATGTAAGGGAAATTTGGGAAGTTTGATAGTATCACATTACGGCTTCATCATTCCACCTTTTTTTTTTCTTTTCCAAAATGCACTGCCGTTGCTTTGAGCGTCATTGACTTTGTTTTTTTGTTTTTGTTAAATGACCACTTAAAAAGGGAAAATGGAAGAATAGTATTGGGACCAAAAGCCGTATCTTTTCCAACCTTTCGTATAAAACTTTTAGAGTACTGATTGATTTCCAGGCAAAGCCTCCTGCCAAATGATGGCACTAATGGGGTTTTCAGAGAGGGGCTGTTTTTCCACTGCTGTGTTGGGGATTTTTCCCCTGACGAGATAGTGCACGCCAGCTGTTCTTTCAGTAACACAGAACTACTCTTCGGCTCGCTCTTTTTTTTTTACTCAGAACTACTGAGGTAAATCTGTTTAGATTCAGTCTTGGAAAAAAGAAGGGTGATGAAGCAGTTTCTGGACATATGTTTTTATATATGATTAGAGGAGTATTTCAATGACTATTAAGTGTTTTTGCTTTCTCAAAAACAGGAATATCAAAAGGGGAAATTTGTGAAACAAACGTGTTTAATGTGAATCAACTTTTTCGGTAGTACTGAAGAAGTCACCTATTTATAATCCTCTCTGAAATGAGATCCTGGACTGTCTGCTTTTCCCCTTACTTTCGGAGTGTTAACCTTGTAAATAACATTTGATAAGGTATAATTTTTTTAAGTATAAAAATTTATATTTTTTATTGTAGCATACTAACTTAATTTTTTAGCATTCAAGTTGCTTCATCTTCTGTCCTGTTTGAGCCTTAATACTTTTAGATCAGATGATATCTGTACAGGAATTGTGAGCCTGACGGGCAGTTTGTCTCCCATTAAAAAAACAGAGGTTTAACCAGTGGTCTCGAGTCTTATTTCTTCTTTTCTGCCTCAGTGGTATTAAATAATCTAATGATGGCTGACATGTCAAGTAATAGTCAACAACATTGACTATTGTCAAAATATACTTGTAGTGTATTGCATCAGCTAATGCTAATATTGCTAATGATGGTGATAATCATGTTATTGTACTAACCTGATGGTTGTGCTGTAGGTTTTTAGTAAGGTTAATGGTGAATGCCCGGTCTTCCCTAATGCACATGGACTGTAACCAGGCTCTAACCAGGAGTGAGCTATTTTTGAAGACCTGGGAATTTCCCCTTTTCCTGTCTGAAAATACGAAATACACACTGCTGTTGGATCTTTGACAAATGAAGGGGTCATAAGGAGACCTGGAACACAAAAGTGACTTTAGTTCAACATTTAATCTGATAGGTGAAAAGATTGACATAGACAACATAGGTGTAATACAGAAGTAATACAAAACTATTTTTAAACAAATAGACATAGGATATTCTTTACATTGGATTACATTTACATAACTGAAATACAAACAAAACAGACTTTACTTTACTGAAAGTCGTATACCAGCGAAATATGGTCTGCCCTTAAACTTTAGATAATATTTGCATGTATTTTGTACAAAATAGACTTTCCAACCACTATTGAGGTAGTGCAAATTCTGAGGCTCTGCTAATTACGTTTACACTTTCGTTCTGTGTTTCTCCCCAAGACACAAGTTAAATCTTCACAGCAATATACAAGAGACCAAAGCCTAAACCTTTACAAAAAAAAAAAAAAGATTTATAAAAGATGGTAAGTACTAGAGTTGGATAATAAATGCTACTGTTTATGAATCTGCTTAAATACTTATGTTTTTTTTCTATCCTGTCTGCTTTGGTCACACTGTTGCACCATACAAAATTAACTCCAGTCCCCGTTCCATCCCTGCACCTGCTCACCAATCCTAAACACAGTGATCGCTTTTCAAAGTATTTTTTCCTATTTGATTTAAAGAATGTACATTTACTTTACACGTCAGACCACAGGTTAACACTTTTCAAGGTACATTTGCAATACAGCTATCTTTGTCAAAACACAAACAAAAAATAACAATAAACAATAAACCAAACATACTTCTCATCTTTCTTTCTTATGTATTAAAATTACTTTCATTATAGTAAAATGATTTATATCAAAGAGGATCAATCTAGTTTTCAAATTACATGTCAAATATTTTTTTCCTTTCTTAAAACAAGATTGTTGACAAACTTAAAGTTTTCCTAAATATACATCTGAATTCTATGGCTCTCGGACTCCCTTTCTCAAGGCCTAAAGTGGATGAACAATTAATGAGTGAAGGACAGAAAATATAAAATGAAATTAATTTATCAAACTGTCCCTGCATAACTACCGTCTTGAACAATATGCTGTGTAATTCAAAGTGGGATATGTTCTGTGTTGTTATGGCAACTCAGTATGGTATGGGGAAGAAGAAGGGATGTAGGTGTGTGTGTGTGTGTGTGTGTGTGTGTGTGTGTGTGTGTGTGTGTGGGGCTGGGGGTGAACAGGTTTCTGAGTCGCATACAACACTGAGGCCAGTTTTTCCACACAAGCACGACCGCACTCTTCAAGTACCCTTTGCAATCATGTCTCCCTGACCGGAAATAAACTAACAACAGAAAACAAAGCCAAACGAGGAGAGGAAGAATAGAAAGACCCAGAACTACAGCGTCAATCTCTGACAACCTGATATACCGACACATTCTCCCTGAAAGCTTACAGTTCGCCAGGGGATGTTCTGAAATGAGGAATCAATTTTATGCCACGGCCCATTTCATCAACAGCCCCCTCTCTAGAGGCCCACTGAACCAAATCTGAACCAAATCACGTCACATGACTACTGAGAGTAACCATGGCGTTGGGCGGACAGAGGACAGAGGCATATACACTCTAGTTTGGAGCTCAACAGTGGGTTGGATTTGGGGGGAGAGTCTTGGATGGAGGAAATGGCTCCCACAATTACCTAAAAATAACACGACAGAACAGATTGACTGAAAGCATGTCATGAATATTTGGCTTATCTCGTGTTGTTAGCTGGTGTGAAGTGAATACTTTCAGTACAAGTTAACTGAGCACACTGGAACAAGAAGCGTTTTTTTTTGTTTTGTTTTGTTTTTTTGTTTGTTTTTTACGCTGGTTTACAGGCTGAGAAGAAAAGCACCAAAAAACAACGACAGAGGCTTGCAGAATGACACTCTGCTCCGTGAGCCAGAGCCAGAGATGTGTGCTGATGAACGTCTATTGTACTAGTGTTCATCATTTACCTTGGCTGGTGTGTCTCAAAGGGACAAAGGGAAACGAATCCAGACCAGACAAAGGAAAACAAACCATATAACCAAAAATAACATGTTTGTCTCACATACATGAACCCTAAATGAGAATATCACTAGAGATATATACACATACTGTATGTAGTTCTGAGCACAACATTGAACAAATTGGGGTGAATAAAAGAATACTATCTTGTCCTTTAAGGTAATGAGAGTGTTATTTGGCACCTGGTGAATCTATAATTGGTGGACAGCTGCTAAAAAAGGGGGGAAATGTGTGTGTGTGTGTGTGTATAGGTGGAGATACAAAAATACATTTTCTAAAAGTCGGCTTCACGAGTAGTGTGTTCCATCTCTTCACCTTGAGAGAGTTTTAAAATTATACCACACTTCAGAGTTGGAGGGGAGCCGGGGGACGGACGGACACAATCACATTTAAGGAAACAGGGTTTACGTGTGTATGTGTGCACAGTCTCCAATGAATGATGTAGAAGTCAGTAGCAGATCTATTTTTTTCACGTACACACACACCCATTCACATGCGCTCACACAAGTGTCCACTTGGCTCTTACACTATGAGCTGTTAGGGGCGCGATCTTCCAAAGCATTAGATAAAGGGTAAAGCCCCAGTTGAACAGGATTTACTTGGACAGTTTGAAGAAAAATCAGGAGACCTACAGGTGACAGCCACATGGGCAAGGTCATATGTGCCCCAGCAACACATCACAGCAAATCCTTCAACCAGCTCCTCACTATGCAGTATAAATGCCCCCCCAACCAACTAACCACCCAACCACTGAGATACACACACACACACACACACACGGTTTTACGTTGTCCAAGTGTATGTTAAAGATGCTATGTGGCACTTTTTCAATGACGTTTTTTAAATTGAACTGAATGCAGCTTCCTCTTGTGTTGTAGTTATTGTAGGTCATGACAATGTACAAAAGCCGGCCTGTCGGTTCGCATGGTAACTAAAGTGAATATCTGAGCAATGAGGAGCCTGGGTGTTTTTGACAGCATGTCAATACAGTTGTTTTGCCACATTCCAACACATTTGTCACATTCTAGCTTTTTCAGATGTTTTAACCTGCAAAATACTACTATTATTATTGATAATAATCATGATAATAATAATAATAACGCCACATAGCACCTTGAACTACAGTTGAAGGGCCCTACAAACTGTGTACAACTGGCAGAAGCAGGGGATTTAACCCCACCTGTGCTTGCGAACGGCACTTGACAGTGAAGTGAAGCCCGAGAGGCTTAGCCAGCCACTACTAAGTAATGTTTAGATGAACTGCCAATGAAGTTATCGACTTTGACAACTAAGTTATCAACTTTGCTGGTTGCAACTGCCCTTTGCCAACCAACTAACTGGTTAGCAACTATTGTTCTGGAAAACGCACCCCTGATGGATTGACTGTGATGGCTGCCTGGGCCTTGACTCAGGGTGACGTCCAGAATGCACTGCAATGCAACACAAAGTCAAACAAATCCGTAGGTTCCTGAGGCCTCAAACTGGATTGGACGGCGGGGTGTTGGGCTAGGGTTGCTAGCTGGAGTTCATTACTGTCCCCGTGGGGGTGATTTTGCTTTACACAGGTTTGTCTTCTGCTACATAACATAAGAGGGCTGAGTAGCTGTCTACTTGCCAAAAACAAACAAAAAAAACCCCAACATATGGCAAGACTGAGGAACACACGCAAACACTCCTGCTGGGGCGTCTGCATCTGACTTACCTCAGACACAAGAGCACTAAATGTCTAAGGTTAGAACTGCAAAGCTGAAAAAAGGCACGTTTTCCCTTTTGTTACTGATATACTGTAAACATTTTAGCTGTGTACATGCATAAAATCAATCAGAAAAACAATATTCCTTTCTGTATTTGTTTCTCCTTAAAATGTAGCTGTTTTTTTTTTTCTTCATCTTAGACAGAACATGATGCATGAGTACGACATGATTTGCAAGTGCTTAAGAAAAAAAAAAAAGGTTTAAAGGGGTTTAATCTTTAAGTCTTTAAAGTAAAAGCTTCCTTTCGCCTCACTGGAGTGAAGAATTGAACCCCCTCCCCAGTGACAGAAGCCTCTCGTCTTCCAACTCTGTCCATCACAGAAGAGGGGGAAGCTGAACAGGCCTAGTACAGGTGATAGGATGCTGTGAACATATTGGTGCGCATGTATGTGTATGTGTGTGCGTGTGTGTGTGTGTATGTGTGTGTATACAGGTGTTAGCTGGCCTGGGTTGGGTGGCTGTTAAGGCATTGTGTCGCAGTCAAAGGCAGTCACTTCTGATGGAACAGCAGGGGCTTGACACTCCCATCTTTAAATTTTGGTAGCTGGTTGCTGATGATCTCGGCTAGCATCTCGGGGAACTCGACGCTCAGGGTCTTATTCACAAATGTGTAGAAGCAGAAGTTCAGTAAGCCTTCCACCATCTGAGGACACACACACACACACACACACACACACACACACACACACACACACACACACACATATACATATTTTTAAAATTTCACATGATTTCACATGTCGCCACACAATTGGAGCTCTCAGATAACAATGCCATTCTAGAGGATCACTGCATTTCTGGGGTAACTGACATTGGAACTTAACAACTATAAAAATGAAAACTGAGTTATGGACATCTATATAAACACACACACACACACACACACACACACACACACACACACACACACACATATACACATACACAAGTTACTATAACTGGGGCAAAGTCAGACTGTCATGACCTGTCAGTTACAGTGTTAACCACCACTCGGTCATGTCACTGATCTCATTACCTAGGTTAAGAGCATTAACGTGCAGATGACTTTCTTTCTTAAGTTTGCCATCAGCGTAGTGTGCAGTGTGCGTACATGTCTGTGTGTGTATGAGACGTCAGCCTTACCTCTTGCATGGTGTCGAGAAGCTTAGTGAGCTGATAGAATCGCTGCCAGTTCTGGCTGGAGCTGTTTTCCTCGCGCTTGACGATGGCTTTCCCCAGCTCCTTGATGTAGGACATACGGAGCTCGTCAAACACGGCCTGACTCTTTAGCCCATCCCTTGGAACTGCACACACACACACACACACACACACACACACACACAAATACACACACAAACAAATACACACAATCAGTTTTTGATTGCAACAGCCACACGTTTTAAAGCTCAAAGCTGGGGAAAGGGAGGAGGAGTATTAAGGCCTCCACACATCGGATGATGAACATGACCTTCACAAAGTGAAGAAAAGGTCACTTTGAAAATACGGAAAAAATGGTTTCCAGAAAGTACAACTCTTTATTTTAAAAAATGTAAGAGAGCAAGACAGTAAAAATGTGTACAAAACTGTGCTCCTCTCTCTCAAAATAAATCACTGACTCAGAGGTCCCTGTGGAGTGTCATGGTGACATGATGTTGTGTCCTGTGCTGGTGACTAGTCACTTTTTTACGGCCTTCTCAAGGCCTCCGCACATTGGTTCCAACAGCATTGCAGAGCACTTACCAATTCACACCAGCAGCACACTGCAGGCAGCGAACATAGCATAGTAGCCTCTGGAATCACCAATGGTAAGGACTTTGACAAAACAGACTTGAATCGTAATCAACAGGCAGTGGAGGCAGAGTTTGGTGCTGGTGTGTGTGTGTGTGTGTGGGGGGGGGGTATTGAAAAGCGCAGTGTTGGAAGCGCAGTGCTCCGAACTTTGTCTTTGTCAGGGCCTGTGTGCAGAGGTCTTTACAATATTTGATAACGTCCGATAACATCACAGTATGGTCCCTCGTCCTCTTGTATATGGTGTTCTGGAGATTGACCAACCATAGTCGCAAGGAAAAGCCTTTGTGTGTGTGTGTGTGTGTGTGTGTGTGTGTGTGTGTGTGTGTGCGTGTGCGTGTGTGTTTAGGAAGGGAGCCAGTGTCAACTTGCATTAGGGTGATATTCCAACAGGCCAACCTTGGTAAGTGCTGACTGGCTGAAAGTGAATGAGATGGGGAGGGAGGGGCTTGCCAGGGATTGTTTCCCTTTTGAAATATGAGGCCCTACTGTTCACACAGCTGTCCGGTGGGCTCCATACACCCCCCCATGCATCCATGGGAGACCCTCAGCACACACTCCACACACTCATATCCTGAGTTTGGATGCGAAGCTGAAAACCTACAATAGCAACTAGTGAGCAACTGCCAAACGATGGGAGCCATCGAGTTCGAGTCCATGTGAGCGGGAGAAGGGGTCTGAGAGTGAAAATGAGCAGCCTGGACGGCTAGAAAAAAAGCATCATCACAGGAAAAAAAGGACATGTAATTGCCGGCGCTTGACGAAGCAATCAAATCACACCTGAGTGTGCCTTTTCTAAAACATGCAAAAAGAAAAAAGAGGCATAAAAGCACATTTCCAGGAAAATTAAAATGTTAGAAAGCAACAAAACCACTTATCTTAAGCCACCATGCTGGGGCATAATGACACATATGCCTCCTTTCTTTCTTTCTTTCTCTCCTCCTCTTCTTTTCTCCTCTTAGCTTTTACATGCAAAAGCCTAATTTAAAAAGTCAGCGCGAGCTCTCCTTCATTTTCTTCCCCGGCTTTAACTGTCACTTGTTTTCTACACTTTCTCTTTTCTTTTTAAAGGCATCTGCGACTTAAAAGACTGTGCAAGAAAGGGGCCGAAGAGCCTCCACCCCCACACACGCACACACACGCACATACACACACGCGGCGGCTAGCTCATGTCAAAACTGCAGAGTGCATAGTGCACAGAAATACCTATTAATGTGGTCTCTCTAACTCTCTCCCTCCCTGCTCACCCCCCTTCTCTCCCCCTCCAACCCCCCCCCCCCACCCCTCTCTCTCTGTGTTTTTTTCACTCTGTTTTACCTTTTCTATAGTCACATACAATAAAGTTTTGGTCGTCTTCTTAATTTGGCAGATAGTTCACGTCACGTCACCGCTAAGTTCTCCAGAGATCTGAGCCGCCACACCCTCAGCCACAGAGAAGGCCACGGGTGAGCTCATGTGTGTGCGTGTGTGTTTTTGTGAGTGTGTGTGCGTGTGCGTGTGCATGTGTAATGGGTTGGTGAGCAAGTGTGTGTGTGTGATGGGTTGTGTGTGTGTGTGATGGGTTGGTGAGTGTGTGTGTGTGTGTGTGTGTGTGTGTGGAGCCTTACTTGTGCTGAGGAGCAGGAGGACCTTCATGCAGAGGTACTCCTCATAGGACACCTGCAGACGCACAATCTCACTGGAAATCTTCAGCATCTGCTCACACTGGTCGCTCATGTAGGGCAGCTTCATCCTCTCCCTGATGTGTACGCACACACACACACACACACACACACACATTCTCAATGATCAACATGTCACAGTAAAGTCGGTGTAAAGAACGAGATTTATTCTGATATAGACAGAGCTAGCATAGCAACGACATTTACACATTTCTTACTTCCCTTGGGCCCAAGCTATTTCACAGCATGAACTAATCAAACTAACCGAGCTTAACTCCTGCACTAATGTAATCAATGGGGAATAAAGAAATAACTGATGCGCACTCATTAATGACGAGGTCAGGAGCGAAGCACAGCATGTCTCCACTGCACTGCTGGTAGGACCTCCAGCCCAGGCCAAAGGACATGATGAAGAGCCAGGAGCACTGAAGCAGGGTCATCTGGTCATCCAGGTGCAGGTTCCTGAAGCCTGTCAGGGATGAAGAAAAGGAGGAGGTGGAGGAAAAGGAGGAGGAGGCGCAGGAGGAAAAGAAGGGGAGATGAGGAGGGGAGAGGAGGAGGAGGATGAGGGGGAGGAGGAAGAGGAGGGGGGGAGGACCACAACGGTGGGGGAGTGAGGATGAAGTACACATTTATCCGCCAGACGCAAAAAATTAGAAAGCTATTTTCTGAATTCTGAATTTGTGCTGTTCACAATTGTTTAACATTTTGGAAATAGATGAATCAACAGATCACAATCAGCAGCACAGCTCGATGTTCAGAAAAACCTGACTTGGTGATGAGTAACCGATCTAATCTTGTCGTATCAAGTCTAGTCAGCTTTATTGTCAATTTCTCCACATATACTAGCCATACGGAGGAATTGAAAGTACATTTCTCGCCATCCCACGGTGAAGAAGAGATGCACAACAGATAAGACATTTCCTAACACTCAGGAAAATAAGCACATGTGGGTGTAATGCCGTGCCCTACTTAAACCCAAAACCGAAGAGGGAAATCAACGGAGCAGGAAAAGGATAAGGAACTGGTTTGGCTGTCGCTACTGCTAGCTGTAGCTGGTCAACGTTTTTTTTTTTCTTTTTCTTTTAATTGCATTTCCATGCTGTGTCCTAATCACACACTGTCAGAGTGGGCCTGTGCCAAACATGGGAACTGAAATAACTTAAGAAAAATCCTTCTGCTTTTGTTTTGCTTTCTAGCAGATCGACACTGAGGCTTAATCTCTTTCTGGGAATACCACTGACTCCCTACTGCGCGCACACACACACACACACACGCATGCACACACACACAGAGCAGGGGAAAAGGAATACTGTAGGTCCCAGTGTCCTCGTGGCCAGTGGCCAGTAACACTCAAACACATTCTCCGCATGGCTCTGGTGGTAAATGCTTCAAATTGACCAAAAATCTCCCACAAATGACCGTTTAACTTCTGACACTTCAAAGTGGACGTGCTGAAATCCAGTGGGATTATATTTGCTCAACCGTACGGCTGTTATGTTGTGTAACCTTTCCCCACAGCCAACCGCTGGCCTGTCCTCCACTGTCCCCTTTCCTCTCAGTACTTACTCAGATCAGACCGTCATGTGCTTTACTTCTCACGCCCCCACACAACACACACACATACACAGACACACACACAGATCCACACACACACATACAGATCCACACACACACACACAGATACACACACACACACACACACACGCACAGACACACGCTCACACACACACACAGATCCACACACACACACAGATCCACACACACACACACACACAGACAACACACACACACACACACACACATACAGATACACACACACACACAGATCCACACACACACACAGACACACACACACATATACACACACACAGACCTACAACCTTTTACGTGGCCAACAGTCTATTCACACCCTCCCACACCAACAACACGCATTTACACCCACACACATACACACACCCACACACATACACACACCCACGCAAACACAGGCTATCCAGCAGGCCTTGAATAAGAGAGTGTTAACTGCACCGAACCTGGCATGACAAGACTCAAGATAAGCAGCCTCCTACACCAGCATAAAAGTACAGGGGCTTGTTTAGCACATCATGCTCTTTGCATTCACCTCCTAAACACACAAACACATAGTCATTTGTTCCTTACACACAACCTAGTGTAAGTCAAGGGAGTGGGGGTGGGTGCTCAGGGCTGCAGGCCTTAATCAGACAGTCCACTGCATGCACAAAGAAGGCACGTACACACACACACACACACACACACACACACACACACACACAAAGAGTCTCCTATTCCCATCTCCTCTACCAAAACAGGAAGGAGCTTGTACCACTTACAAGTTAGTCCTTAGACTAATGATCTTAACAACCAGCTACAACAAACACACACACACACACGCACACAAAATAATTTCCTCTTTGCTCTAAACTCTCACCTGGCAGGGACTTGGCCCACTTGACGGCAGAGATGACCTGTTTGCCACCCAGGCGGTTGAGGGTGGTCATGAGGCGGGTGGACGTGTCCGGGATGCTGCTGTCGTAGCCTGAGTACATCACCTCCGGCTCAATGGCTTTCAGCAGCGACAGCATAGTGGGTGCCAGTTGGGGCATGGACTTGGGCACCAGTGCACACTGGCGCTCGTCGGGCATCAGCCGCCCAGTCTCACCACCACTCTGCTGTCGGGTCAGCCTGATCAGCTTCTTGTTCTTCCGGGCTAAGAGGTGGAGAGAGAGAGGGAGAGAGGGATAGAGATGAGGGAGAGGGAGACATGAGTGTGAGATAGAGACAGACAGAGAGAGAGAGGGGGGGAGAGAGGGATACAGATGAAAGAGAGAGAGAGAAAGAGAGAGGAAACAGATCGAAAGAAAAGTTCAATGTAAAGGGTTTGTATAAAACTCTAATTTGCTCTCAGTTAATTTGAACAAAAATCGACATACTGTACACTCATTAAACGATGCACTATTAAAGTTGGGCTATCACTACAGCTATCTCAAAGGAGACACAGAATGAATGAATGGAGTATTGGTCCTTGTTCTCTGATGATAGAATAGAATTGAATAGAATATATTCAACTTCAATTGATTAAGAATAAGCTCAAGTGCAATTTCGTGAGCCTAATTAAAACGTTCTGTTTAGGATGTATACCGGAAAGGCCATTTTGGATAAAAGGCGGCCTCTTTGAACCATTTTTGCCTTGGCTTTGCTGAAGTAGGAGAGGTTGTGCATTGTACAACACTACAAATAACTACTTCCTCTAAATCAACTTTTTTAAATGGACTACACTAGTGAGAAGAAAAGATTCAAGATGTTTTCCCAAGGCCTTCCTATAGACTGATTTAAAAAGAAAAAATGAAGCAGCCTGAAGCATGTGACTGCTTCACTTTCCCTGGAGAAAAACTGAGGATTGAGCCGATGGAGAGCCCACCTTCAAGCCCATCATTTTCTCTCCATTTTAATTTCCTCCATAAACGTTTCTATGGGAACTAAGAGCTTTCCTGCTAGGACCTCAAATTCAGCAGTCGACTGATGTACCTGCATAACACACGCATCCGTGTGTGTGTGTGTGTGTGAGTTTGTGTCCTCCAACCCCCCCCCACCCCATCTCCATCTTCTACCCTGATCACCCAGCCATCGACTGGTTCAGCCAGAGAGCTCTTTTGAATAATCTCTTTCAGACAACTTGCTGTCCATCTGTGCACATAGCACTGAATCTGCCCTCAGTTCACTTATAGCTCCATCCCCCTTTCCTTTCATTTAATGGTAACATGTGACCAGCTTCCTCATACAGTACATGCACTCGGGGCGTACGCCTTGACCTCTTGTCAAATATAGCCTCCCAGAGGTCCATGTGTGTGAGGAGGGCTGGGAAAGAGTAGACAGAAGTGAAACAGGCAGGGCCAGGGATGCCCTGGAGTGACTGGTGGTTGGGGACCTCTCTGTCTGTCTGTGGAGGAAATATCACAGCCGTTGTGAATGGTGGTGAATGACCCAGAAGGCTGAAACACAGGTCAAAAATGCCACCGGGCTGTGGTCATGGCAGTTCACTGAAATATGAGCTGAAGTCTTTGAGTCCGTATGAATTTACCTAAGATGTGATTCAGCATGTGCTGAACAATACAGTAAGTGTGTTAATTACCAGTATATCAAGGCAAGGCAAGGAAAGGAAAGTTTAATTATATAGCATATTTCATACACAAAGGAATTTCAATGTGCTGTACAAAAAAAAAGCAAAAATGACAATAAAAGCAATAAAGGCATAAAATGATTAGCATAAAAGTTAAAGTGTACAGAGTATAAAAAGAAAGATAACTCCTAAGTGAATCATTAGGAGAAAGCATCTGAGAACAGATTGGTTTTAAGACTAGATTTGAAACTGCCAACAGTAGGGACATTTTTGATGTCTTCAGGAAGTTCCAAACCTCAGGAAGTTCCAAAGCTGAACTGCATAGCAGCTGAAAGCTGACCAAACCAACTTCCTATACAATAGGAAAGGATACAAAGTCACCAAATGATAACTGTTTGCACTGAAAACATCCCTTGAATATTTTTGCAACCCCTCCTCCTCTGGTTGTTCTTGTCACACTCATGAAATTGAAATTTGGGGGAGCTGTTTCGATGAGGGTATTACAGCTGTTTGCTTTTTCCAGCCAAGTTTCAGCTAGAAGCAAGAAATCAAGTCTATGAGTGCAGATAAGATCACTGATTAAAAATTATTTGTCTGAAAGAGATCTGATATTAAGAAGAGCTAGCTTATCGACTGGGGGTCTTATCCACTGGAGCACTCTGAGATTGTTTTACAATGAATATGTCATGATATTTGACATCATTCATGTCTGATCTGCCCTCTCACTGAATGTTTGTCTTGTGTAATAAAACAAGCAGCAGATTAGATTGGGTTATCCCATTGACTAGATACACACAAATTCTTCTTTTTCTTGTGAACACAGCAATAGAGAATGACATAGGCATCCTGGGTCCCTGCTTGTTTTCAAAACCACTCTCGGTACAGGGACCCACAGCATATCAGACAACATAGTCATTAAGGTCTACCCTGCTGCTGCTATCAGTGTATCAGCTGCATTTCTGTACATTCCATGCCATGTTTGGTTAACAGATCCTGTGGACATAGGAGGCTGTGATGACCTGCGCTTTTTGCCTGCTGTAGTACATTTGAGAAAGGCTGGAGTTTGTGGGCTAGTAAAGACTGGCCAATCCATCCATTTAGTGAGGGAGAGCTGTGTACATTGCTTCTTTTGAGTGTCTTGGGATGGAATAGGACAGCCTAGCAATTGGTAGAAATTATAAGTGGTGTGGTGATGGGGATGGTAAAACCAAATCAGGGGATATGAATGAATCTCTCTGATTCTGTGATTGAATCTGACATGTCCATCTGTTCCTGCTCATATGATGGTCTGTCATCAGTCAGAATGGGTGGTGCAGATGTCTGCGGTGTTTTATTGTTATCCCTCCATTTGAGGGCTGGTGTCCCGGATAGCCTCATGTAGATGGTTGGTTCTGAGTTATTCCAGTAGTTTCCATGTCACCATGACCATGTGACACAGATGGCTGGTGTTTAGGTACAGAGTGCTTGTTGATGACCATGACTGGAGCAGTCTGTGCAGTGTAGGATGCTTATCATGGTTATTGTTGATCACAAGAGGTTCTGTCTGTGCTTATCAGGAAATTGACCCATAGTTGGCACATAGAAGGTTGCATGGTCAATAGAGTGGCAACAGTGGTCGGCTAAAACTTTAGCCCCTAGCTAATTGAGTTTGGTACTATTTGGTCTGAAGAATTCTCTGTGATTCCAAAAAGGGTTGAAATTGTCTATAAAGTTTATTCCAAGGAAACACATGCCTTTACCACCAATGTGTGTAGACTGAAAAATCAAGAGGTAAAAGGTAAAACTTCCTGTGCTGGAAGTAGGCCACTGATAAAGGTTTGTATCCCAAGCAAATTTAGGGCAAAGAAAAGTTCCCCTAAATCATGTTGCACGTCGAGTTATTCTTTGCAAATGTCATTCGCTCCAATATGGACAATGATTTGTTCAATAGTTCCATGTTCTGTCACTGTCACTGGAAAGCCTTGTTGTTGCATTTGGAAGGCAGCATACAATCATCTTTTCTCCTTTTAAATTTCTCACAGGGGAGTAGCCAAGACCAAGGGTTGATGAAGGGATGAACAGGTGTTGAGTGTTGACTCTCATCTTGGCCTACTGCTTTTTTCTTGTGGTTTTGGTCTTTGTCTGCAATGAACCTGCGCTCTGGGAGGTTGAACCTCCAGATCTATGAGGCATTCAAATCTGTTCTGAAGCCTTATGAGTTGTGGGTTTTCCATGGGTCTGCAATACCTATTGTTGTTTCTAGCACTGACTCAGGACAGATGCCCCTAGAGTCTAACGACATTAGAACGCACTGGTGTTGAGATAATAACCTTTCCACTAATATTTAGCTTTTTTTGGGCCTGGTACCTTCTGCGTGCCAGCAATCGGTACTCACATTCTGTTTTGTGAGGTTGATGCATTCCATCGCACCAACTGCAGTCATATCGGCCAGATGTGGTGCATGCTGCACAATACTAGTAATGGCTTCTGCTGTTGTAGTCCCTTCATGAGATGTCTCGCGTAATTCATCAGTCTTTGATGAAAGGGAATCAATCTTTGATTCCAGGATGTAAATCCTCTGTTCCAGCTCAGTGCATTTTGTACAGGACCTCCTGGGTCTTTGCATTTTGTTTCAATCCAGAGTCAAGGTGAGTTGCCGCTCAGTTATTGCCAGCTGTATCGTCTGGCCTCACTAAAGTTCTCCTACTTTAAAAAACTAACCACTAAAAAATGCCGTTCTTGTTCAGCTTACTGTCTGAGGAAATTAAACTTGTGAAAGTGAGATGAAATAAGAACAGAAAAATAGTGGTAAATAACCAAAGAAAGATCAATGCATAAACATTTATAGGGGAATCTATTTTTTTCTGCACATCCACATGTACTGTAGGTAATGTCCTAATAAAGACATGCTTTCAGAAACCCTGAGTGCAATGCAAATATGCAGCAGCATCTTGTTTCTGCCATCAGTCACAGAGATAGCATATTCTCAAGGGAAAGCCAATTAGTCAATCCATAGCCCTGTTGTTTAAGGTCACTGAGTTCTGCAGGTACGAAAAAGAAAGAGAAAATTTGATACAGACCAAAGAGTGGACCGTCAGTTGACACTGACTGAATAGGACACAGAAACTCACTTTCAGATTTCCTTCCCATTTAGTTAATGTTAGTTTTCCTATGCTCCATCCAGTTAATGTTAGTTGCCAGTTTGCTATTAAGTCTCTGTTGTATCAAATTGTCCTCAACCAGCAAATTTCAAATTTGACCTCAAACAACAGGGCTATGGATTGAATCATACCGAATTTCTCTTTTAAGGACTGTAAGTGGGATATAATTTTTGTACTGAACACAGATGTAAGAGTAAGCAAAAGTCAGTGTTCAAAATAGCTGCACTGAAAGCTTGTTAGCCCATACTTAAAACCCCAAGAATATCTTGTCTTGACGAGGAAACCAGAAAGACCATGATTACTGATGCCTATGTGACTGGACCACTCAGATTCATCCCTCTTCATCCCCAGGAGCTGTTCTCATCATATCATACTGTCATATATCTACAGTCATACCTCTTCATGCTCGTTTATCGTATTTTCCTCGGTAAGCCTAATGGGTAGTAATAGTTTCACATGTTTGTGATAGATACAACATGATTGACACTAAGTACATACCTAATACCGTCTACATGACGTGTGCTAACTAAGTAAAGCCCACTGAAGGGGGACAGCCTCATTAGGAAAATAACACATCAGAGAAAACACAGCCTGACCACTACTTCCATACAAGGATTCATAACCAGTGTTGACACCTTTTAGAAATACGGATACAGCTTTTAAAGCAACCGGCTATCATTTGTGCATACTCTGCAAAGTTCAGAACATGCAAGTAAGGGAGGCCAAGTCATAGTTCTGTGATGTGCTGTAATTGATCAAATGAATGGGGCAAATGAGTTGACAGACTCCGCAGTGATACAGTGGTTCTCAAAGTGTGGGCCACGACAAACAGTTGGAATCTTTTTGAGTCTATTTTTTGTTAATCCCTGTTTTTATTGACAATGAGGTGAAAAGCACCATAGTGCAAAAATAACAGTTTTAAAGTAGTTACTCTTGCATTGGGTGTGATCAGGGAGTAGGTGGGTCTTGAAAATACCTCAACAACTAAAGTGGGGAATGACAGGAAACGTTCGTTAACCGCTGCTGCAGTCCAGACATCATGGGCGGACTTTAGGGTGTCGTGCACCCCTGCAATGGCACCCTGGCTCACCCTCGATGAACGCAAATACTGTAATTGCAGCCTACATAGGCGCCGGGACTGGGCCAGAATGCTTTTGCATGCCCACCTACGGCTGTTAAAATACCTCGATAATCAAAATACATTCCATGTCATGTCAACAATAAATATGTCAGCTATTTGCAGCCCCAACCTATTTGAGCTTTGAAGCTCTTTCATTTTATTTGTTGAGATATCTAACTTTTTATGTCATGTAGACTACATTAGCAGGTTTTTCTTTTACCTTCAAGATTCATGCCGGCTTGCAGACACTTCCGGAAGCGGCAGGCAGGACAATTTTTCCTTCGTATCTTGTCGATGATGCAGTCATTGCGTCCAGCACACAGATAGTTATGTTGTCCTTAAAATATGGAGAACATAATAATTAGTCTAAACTGTGACAAGTCAAAAAATATAACAAAAACAAAACAACACCTGCAATAAAAAGAGCAAAGCTTCGCAAAGTGCCTATAATTCAACCCTATACAATCACTCACTAACTCACTCATTGTCACAGTGCGAAACTACTTTTTTCCTCACTAGGAAGGCCAATTAACTATGGCCGGGTTTTGACTCACACCTTACCCAGTCATGAGGAATCACTTCAAAAGCAAAACAGCTTTGAGAGACCGGCAAGCACTGTCCATGTTAGATATCAGGCATGATTTCTACTGTGCCAAGTAATAACAACTAACCTACCAATCCCAAAACAGACTGATTGTGGTTGTTTATGGTGACGTAGGGTCAGTGAAAAGACCTGAATGACCTGAAGGAAATATTTTAATTGCTACAGATACAAAAGGTGGTTGATTGTAACACCAGCTACAGATGTTTTGAAGCCTGTCACACTTTTGGTCTGTGATCTATTTCTGGCGAGCTCACCAGGAATGACACAGTCATGTGAATGAGAAAAAAAGAAGCTTCACAACTCTGCTCAAAGCAACACTATGAACTCAGCAATAAACTTCGCACTTGCCAGAGATTCACTCCCACCCTTTCATCTAAATTGAGGAGGGTCAGTCCATGACTTGGCCTACACATTCTCCCAGTGAGATACAAACTGAAGCCAGTATTTGTAATAAAGGCCTTGTGGATATGTGACACTCGTTTATTTTTTTAGGGTAAGTTTAACATAACAAAAATTGTGTATTTTCCCTATAATAATAATAATAATAATAATAATAATAATAATAGCAATATTTTTATACAATTATATTTGGACTTCCAAGTTTCAATGGCTGTTTGTGGCCATTACCACATCATGCAACATATGTATTTAACTCTCTGACCCTCTTTGACCCTCAAACTGAAGATGATTTACTGGAGTTACTGTCACAGACTGTAAAGCTTCTTCACAGTTACCATCAGTGAGGAACAAAAATGATGTGGTCATGAAACAACGCAAACTTTTCCGTTTGCGAGCCAAATCCTGAAAAATCTAAGCTGCCATGGGCCAATGCAAAATCACGAGCCTCGTTTTTAACCAGTTTCAAGTGAAAGAGTGAGCAGGCTGTCTAATGCTACACTATTTAATGACATTATTGGCAAAAATGTCACACCAGTACTGAAACTATGACATGCGATGGACAAATAATAATGGATTAATGTAATAATGTGCCACATTACATCTTATTTTTGACTTCATGGCGGGCCACATGAAAAAGAGGAGAGGGCCGCTATTGGCCCCCAGACCTTAGTTTGGCCAACCCTGCTACCGAGTCATGACTTTCTCTTCATTTTCAGCTCTTTAAAAGCCAATTCTGGCTGCAATTCAAAACAGTAAGGAATTGATAAGAGAATTGATAAAGAATTGGACCAAATTCCTATCAATTGCCCCTCCTAATCAATCCTAATCTAGTGTTGATGAATTAACAACAGCATTTTAGCTTGTTTAGCTTATAGTGACAGTAATCTCACATCCATAAGACAGAAATCATTCCTAAAAACTACTTTTGCTTGTTGGAGCTAGTTGTCTTCACTTAATGTTATGTTAAATCCTTAAGCATTAACCATCATATTACTAGAGTCACGGCTGCACATGACTAAAATATTAAATACTACAAGATATTGCTTCAAAAAGCTATATTTACTAGGGGGTGTAACAATGTACTATCACATGGAAAAACCGATGGAATGGTACAGAAAAATTACAAATGTCTATTACAAATTCTTCCTAGGCCTAAAATACTTAAATATTTGTGAAAACGTTACAATATAATTTATTTGTATTATATAATAAGAAAATATATAATAAGAATATAATTTTTGCATTTTGGACAAGGAATGAATCCTAGTTTGATATCTTACCTTGTTTTTGGTGTGAATCAAAAGCTTAAGCCATGAATCGTATACATGCCAAATATTTTGCAAGTCGGCAGATCAAACTATGTTTAAAAAAAGGAATGTTGGGCCTATTTTGACTGGGCTGGTTGGGTTACAACAACCCGGCCAATTAGAGAGGCCTCAGCTGTTTGGCACGCAAGCTGAAATCTATTTGTTCAAGACTGCTCTCTTTAGGAGTTCTATACAGGATAGCTGTTGTTAGCTGGCTGCAATTATGGCCTGTGGACAGCTTGTGCCAGCAATCCCTCCTGCATCAATACCAAGTTTAGTGCTTTACATACTCGTTTTTAGTTAATTACGTTGAGTCTATGGAATCTTTGTGCATGCTTCAGACAATTTAGCTCAATTTGGATGGTATCTACCATCTCTGGCAGCTAGTGTCTAGCTCTATGAACATAAAACAGAGTTTGATGCATATAATGTGATTTTATAGGATAATCACATTTCTTTTTCCAACCTGCAATTTTGACAGTGAGAATCTAGTTTAGGGTGTTTAGTTGCTCCACTCTTCATAAGCTCCTTTTAAAAAACATCTGCCATGCAGACACAGACCAGTAGCAATAAGTACTAAGAGAAACAAAATTCCCCTTCGAGTCTTACTGTACCCAAGAACTTTATGTGCTAGTCTCACAAGCGTGAAAGAATTGGCAAACATGTTACTTGAAGCTGGGTTTCTGACTTGCTGACACAACAACATGCAGACACTAGCAGAAATCCACAATTATCTGGCTCAGTCAAGAGTGTTCCCTTTGACTTGGAATAGCTATGACATTTTGCGAATAGATTTTTTTTGTTTAAAGTAACCTACTTTCATTTCTCATGTGCACGAACACAAGTTTACATCTGCACATCTGCATCTAAACATTCCTAAATTTTTTTTCTTTAAATCCAATAATAGCAATAATAAGGAAATTTAATGTAAATCTAGTGAGCTAGTTATACCTAAAAGGCATGCAAAACCTTCCAAACATTTTAAATATACGACCAAAATTGAAGAAGATGAATTGAAGATGACAGCGACTAACTACCTACTCACTCACTGAGTTCTCACTTCTGTAAAAGGAAAGCCAACAACTGAAATGTCCGAAACCAACTATTCTCTTTCTTGGTGAACAGGCTTAAATAATTTAGAGAGAGTGCCACGTCTCATTCACGGCAGCTGCTGCTGCTGCAACGCAGAGGCAATACTAATTACGTTACTGTTCTTAACACATCAAAAGCCTCACCAAACAGTAATGGCAACAGACTAATAGACCGATCTATTAAAGGGCTGAAAAAATACTGGAGCCCTTATCTCATACTCATTTCCCCTTTTTTTTGTAGCCCTTTCTATGTAGAAAATGACTTTGACCACCTTACTTTACTATACGGCTAAAGCAATTATTAGCAGTAATTGCCTAGATACAAAGTCGTTTAAATGTGGCCTTATCAAGTATTCTGCACCCTAAATCCGCAATCCCCTGTCAGTACATTGACTAACACCCTGGATGCAGTGAGCACTGCTGTGACTAATTGCTTGTTGCACAGCATGCTCTAATGGCTAATATGTTTCCTTTAGATGATACCAGCATCTGTGAACCCCAGGCCCCCAGGAAAATGCCCAGGAACCAGGACCCTCTCAGACATAATTGTCCACATTAACAGCATTAACTGAGACCCAATATTACAAGCAGAAGGAGCAGTGTGGGCAGGCGGCATTAGAGACGAAGGTGATGTTAACCTTTAGACAGTGTTTAGTGCTGTTCATTGGCAACCATGATTAAAAAGAACAACAACAACAGTAACAAAAAAACATAGATTAGACTACGTTGTGTGGCATCTGCAAGCAAAAACAAATTTGTTGTTGCGAAGAGGACGCCGCCTATGTTAGCAAATCTCTGAAATCACCGGAAGATAAAGGCATGCGTTTGACAGAGCACAGGTGTTAGCACAGAGCTTGAGAGAGAGAGAGAGAGAAAGAGAGGTGGGACGAGACAGTGATTGAGTGAATAACTGAAGCAGCTGTGTTATTAAAGGTAGTTGGTAGGTGGTTTATTTACCATCTGTGTTTTGTCGAGCTCTCCATCCTTCACCAAAGGCAGAACAATCATAGAATGGAGAAAAGAGAGACAAAAAAATATAACTGATATTAACATTTTTTTTTGGCTGTTAAAACTGTGCAAATTGACGTTTTGTATAAGTTCTAACTAGACAGTGATATATGTAACATTCACTAAATGTTTTAAATAGCATTCACGATGTTTTGATTTTATTCATTTTGGACTTTTTGGTCAGTATAAAGTTTCATGATAATCTTTCATAAATTTATTTTTATTTTCCTAAATTCACACAAACATGTTGATAAGAGGTACAAATAGGGCTAAAAATATGTGTTTTTATGAAACATCAACCATTTGTTATCCATCTTTTACCAACACTATGTACAGGTAGTCAAATCTGAATGAGGACAACAGAATATAATTTTGCAATCAGGCATGGTTACTGTGGCATAGCTAAAGCTTATGACAAGCCTACTGTAAAACTTAGCTTAGAGTGAGTATGCAGTAACCATGCCTCTCCAGTATGCAGTAGGATAAACACACTTTAGTGCAAAAATGCTTGCTACACGGGCTTAAATGACCGAAACGAGGACACATATTTTCTCTCCCTCTCTCTCTCTCTCACACACACACACACACACACGTAAGAGGAACACACAATATAAACATAAAAACCTCTGGTCACGTTTTTGTATTGACATATGTTTTACATGGTTATTTTATCATACAGCTTATTTCTGCTAAAGCTTTTACAGTATTGGTTGATGCATAATATCAACTTATTAGTACACATTTCTATCAGCATTCACAGTCAGGATTGACACAAGCTGTGCTTCACGTGTCACGAATACATCAGATTTCATGGGACAAAGATCTGACACAGTAAAACCTGTCAAACAAGTGGTTCTACAGCACACACCTCCCAGACTACACCTTGAAACCCCACACGCCCAAACACATACCCCTAAGCCCCTGCCTCTATCTGTGTGGTATAAATATATTTCGGAAGAAGAGCCTGGGGCTCGACAGTACAATGCACAGCTGTCTGCTGACCACTCAGTCACCCTTGTCCTTCCCCTCAGAGCCCTCAGCTCAGGGCAACTTCCTGCGAGGAGAACCAGCCTCTGGACAAAACTAATGATTTTACTCTCTGTCTGTCTCACTTTCTTCCTCTCACTGTGACACACACACACACACACACTGTAGTATTCTCTCTCTTCCCCTGTCTCTTTTTCTTTCTCTCTCCCTCTTTCTCTCTCTGTCTCTCACTCACTGTGACACACACTGTAGTATTCTCTCTCTCCGTCCTGTGGGTTACAGTATGTGGGTTTGTAATCTGCAGAAGGTATTGCTGGAAGTGAGCGATGGACCTCTGTACAATAAGGAGCTCATAACTTCTTTTCTCTCATCACACATTCCACCTCAGTCTTCACCTTCCCAATACAAGCACAACCATTTCAACTTTCCACCAAGACAATTATTTTAAGCATTGCTCAAAACTGATACAAAAATTAGGTGCTTTGACTGATTTGTTTGTCTACGAGATGAAGCTCTAGCTCCACCGGGCACTTCCATCTGCGGAGCTGAGGAGTCTTCTTCTGCTGTCCGTGGCAGAGACGGAGTGGAGGGAAACTGGAGCCGTGGTTGTGAAGGTGATGGTGAGATGCGGAGGAGCAGCGTGGAGGATTGTTCACCCACGGTTCAAGTTGGGGCAATGGGCCTGTAGAGAGCTACGCTCCATTGACCTGGTTCAGAGAAAGGTGGCCTTGCCTGCCTACCATTTGGGCTGTGTGGTAGTGTGCGATGCAGGCTATAACTTCTTACATGGGTGACGTCATCTCCATAACCACCTTGGCTGAAGACAATAGCCTATCCCATATGCGACATCACTCTTTCATCCCAACTTCAAAGCAGCGACGGTCTCTGGAAGGTGCTGGACACAAACAGGCTAACCACGTCTGGATCCGTAGACTAGTCTATATGGATCCTGATCCCAATATGGACTAATGCCCATTCATTTGACAGTGCAATCTAACATGCAACAACAACAAAAAACCTTGATCCCCTCATTGGCAAGACCAATGATGTTGCTTTACCTCACCATGCATGCACACGCGGTCTTGTGTACAGATAACACATCTTTCACAACATGACATCCACTGGCCATACAAATATGTACAAGTGTATAATAAGGGCGTAAACCCATTGACACAGCGTGTCACAGCGTAGGGCCAGTAGGGGCATTGTATGTTCTAGGGGCATAAACCCATTGTACGCACTAGGGGCATAAACCCATTGTATGTACTAGGGGCATAAACCCATTGCATGTACTAGGGGCATAAACCCATTGACACCAGCGCGCAAGAAAAACAAGTTTGGCTGGATTCTCAAACCTAACAATATCACACACACACACACACACGCACACACACACACACACACACACGCACACAAAAAGCAATAAAGCTTCTGTTTACAAAACCCAGGGAGGTGTGAACAGTTATAACTAAAATACATAGATGCCGTCTGTCTACTGCAACACAGTCAATAAAATGATTAATCAACATCTAACTCTGCCAGCCATCTGAACCCTGTGATCCTGGACTCTCTGTGGACTTTCATACGAGCGTTTTTTTTTTACCTTCAACAGCCCTCTTGAAGAACACCTTGCAGCTGCCACACGTGAGGACGCCATAGTGGCAGCCTGAAGCTTCGTCGGAGCACACCAGACAGATCTTCTGGGCTGTTCCACCAGCTTTAGCAGGCGTCGTCCCGCCAACTCCACTGGTTTCTGGTCTGTTTGCAGAGCTGGAACACAAGACCACAGGTGAGACGTGAGAACAGAGACACCAAAGCCCATTCAGAGGAATAATCAGCCCATCCTCAGACACATCAGTCTCAGTTTGTTTGCCGTAACATTGAAATCGTTCAAAACACATAATATAGATTTAAAGATATATACAAATAAAATCAAATAGACATAATTTTTAAGAATGGCCTCAGCTAATGTGGCACCAATCTGAAGTGCTTGCAGAATTGAGAAAGTAAAAAAAACATGAAGACTACAGATGCAATGAACATTCAAAGTAGTGGCCTACTTTAAAACTCCATACAATGAATTACTCTTGGCCTGGGAGATAGGCCTACTTCATGAGTCTGAGAGAAATACTTACACAAGATATAAATCTTGTAACTGGTGAGATCACATCTGATTTTCTCTGTGTATCACTCCAGTTAGTCAGACTAGTTTAAGTGCGCCCAAATTCTGAACAGCGCCCTAATGACACATTTCAACTGTAAGCTTGTATACTAAACATAAGGGAGTTTTTCCTTGCCCCTGTTGCTCTTGGGTGCTCCTTCTGTGAAGCGCCATGAGACAATACTATTGTAAAAGGTGCTGTATAAATAAAACTGAATTGAATTGAATTGTTTGTCAGTTCCTATACACATAACAGTGGTATGTGAATTACATGAATGCTGTGCACCACCTCATGTAGTCCAACAGGTTCACAGTACAAGGAGCTGAACCCATTAGAAATGCACAGGCAAATATGCACAGAGGCCTTGCCGTGCCCTTTGACCTACCCGCCATACACAGCCTGCACTGTCCCCGCAGTCCACATTCTCCCGAGCCTGCGATTACGCAAAGTCTGGATTAAGGGCTTTGCTTAGTTGCCCTTGATAATGGCGTTAAGCACCGCAGCGAGCCAGCTCCAGACTCAAGAGCGCATCTATTCTGTGCTGCTCTGCTTTGGGCCATACTTGACTATGGACACTCGACACCGACAACAGAACCAGTAAAAACAGTAACACAGTATCTTACAGCCTTGTGGCAACATCCCAGGCAAGTGAGTGACAGCTAGTTTAAGTCTCCATTGAGATTCCGTCGCTGTCAATTAAAATGTCTGCTGCAATTCAAGCTCAAAAATTTCAATGCCCTCTCTCTTGTCGATGGCACTTTTTAGCTGACCAATGTGAAAAGATTTGTTGTGCTAGCATGAAAGGTGGTCAGATTCAGCATTGACTTGAGAGTGGTGGGCTAGCAGAGATAGGCCCAATAGAGTACCTCCTCATGCCTGAAACGACATCAAGCTTAAGGGAGGTCATATGACGGAGCTTTGACACATGCATTGTCTGTGTGAAGTTGGTAAGTGAAGGGAAAAGACGGGAATCGCCTTGCAGAAATTCAAACATACATTAGAAAAGACATTACACTCCTCCCAGTAATGTTTTCTAAGAAACCACAAAGAGGACATAAAGCGAGCCTTTCCAAAGAAAGCCAGAAGCTCAACACACAAAATAAATGAGCAAAATGTAGGCTAGGTCAGAAAACCTCTGAATAATGAAACACTTTGGTCTACCAGTCTGTGGTTTCAAGATAAATATCCTGAGGTTGCTTGAGGCAACTATTTAGGCTATACCTTGCTGGAACAATTTCTTCATTATGGCCCCCTTTCATGAAGCCAAGCCTACTTCTTTCAAAATCACTAGTACGTAGGCCACAGCAAATGTTGCACTAAGAATAGTGAAGTTTTCACTGCATTAGTAAGAGAGCTCAGTTTTCCATGTTACATAGACCAGGGGTTCTCAAACCTTGGGACCCCTCACGGAGCAGGAACATTTCCAAGGACCCCTCATGGTCGCAACGCAAATTTAACCACACAGACTTAATATCCATTTGTTCTGTTAGATGCTAAGTGTTTTTGTAGCAAACATTTTGAAGGACCCCATGGCAATGTGCTGCAGACGCCTGGGGGTCCCCGGACCCCAGTTTGAGAACCAATGACATACTGTAGACACTTTGTCCAATCGCACTTTCACTCCATGCTGCCTGCATTCCTCAGACATAAGCCTGGACAGACACAGTGAAATGATTGTAGGTAAAAGGGCATGAGAACAATGAGGAATGACAATGGATTCATGGTGCTTGATATTAGATCTCATTCACTTTGTGGGCCGGCCCACACATGTTGGGATGCAGAAATTGGAATTGGAATTGATGCAGAATTGGAAATGAATCAATCAACATCCAGTATCCAACAGTGCTACATGGTATCCAATAGCTACGGAGATGGGAGAACTAAATGATCACTCTTCGTGTGAATCTGCAACAACTTTGCTGCGGTAGCACTACGCATGTAATTACTGTAATCCAGTGGTTTTGTTGTTCATGAAGTGTAATAATTCTGTGAGAAACTGTGAGAAACTAGGCCTAACGAATATTACCAATGTGAATATCAAATTACAAGTGTTGTTTACCTTGTTATTTATGCTGGCTGCTGTTTAATGGCCTCAACATGAGGAGGTAAACTATTATTTTAGCAGTGCAAATAGTCATTTATTTAAAAGAATAGCCTGCAGAAAACCCTCCGCAGAAACAGATTCAATATCAGTTTTTGGACAAAAATCATTTTCTGTTTTAATACTCCATATTAAAATTTTGAAAATTTGAATTTGAGTGGTGATGGGAGACACTGTGTGTGTGTGTGTGTGTGTGTGTGTGTGTGTGTGTGTGTGTGTGTGTGAGAGAGAGAGAGAGAGAGAGAGAGAGAGAGAAAGAGAGAGAGAGAGAGAGAAAGAGAGGGTGTTTTAATTTAAGATGGACACTGGCAAGGATCCAAAACATTCTCACTGTGGCCGCACTCACATGATAGCAGCTATCCTTGCAACAATCTGACGACTATAAATGCAAATCTACATTTACACTGGGCCTATCAGGCATAAAATCATACCATTCCACTCCCTGAAGTAGTGTCAACATGAGCAAACCCACACAGCAGTAAAAAGTGTCGAGAGCCGAAACTTGCATTTACAGTTGGAGAGGAGGGAAAAAGCTGCAGAATGTTGGTGCAGCAGATGTTCCAAAGGCCTGAGACTCTCCTTTACAGATCCATAAAGCATACACACTGACACAGGATTTGCGGTGAGGTAAAGCGGATGTTATCAAGGCACTTTCTGCTACGCTACGCCACAGCTGTCAAGGCATGAGAGGGGGAAAAAAGAAATACTCTTGGTTGTGTCAGCACCCCCAGCTGCTGGTAATAGCCACTTTGGAGGCCGAGAGGTCATTTTTCTGAAATCATACATTTATCTCCACAGGATCTCCATTCCTCCTCACAACTACAACTCCCACCCCTGCTCCCCTCAAATACTGTGTGCCGTAGTTCTTAACAGTGACCAGCAGGGGGGGCATCCACCTCCCCCTTCCCCTTCCCCACCCACCCACATCCTCCGGCGGATGACTCTTGGCCACGTCATGAGCACACTCCTTTAGAAACAGTCCTACAGGCAGAGAACACTCTAGTACATACACACATACACACACACACACACACACGCACACACTCACACGCCATGGACCACTATAATGCGCTGATACACTAACACATACTCACATACAGACACTAGAAACGAAGAGAGAGCGAACACTGCACCACACATATCAACTGCAAACAGACGCACGTACACATGCACTCTAACACACACACACAAATATAAAGAGAAGCCTCAAAGCCTCACAACATGAAATGTAGTGCAGTGACCTCCGAAGTGTCTCCACCCACACTCCTCTTATGCTTTTCTCCCAGCTCAGCTATGGCAAACAAACAACACACAGGAAAAAAATAAAAACAAAAACAACAACAACAACAACAACAGCAGCGACAGCGACCGCAAAGCAGCTACAGTCGTCCGTGACTGCTTCAAACAACTTACACACACGATTTTAATCAATTTCTCTGCTTCGAGAGCACACTCAAGTTGTGGTATTCAAAACAACTGGATGCGCTGCAGAGGAAGAAGAAAAACACTCAGGAAAAAAAAGCAGATGAGAAGGTGCAGTGGAATGAGAGTAACACAGAGCGACAAATTGGCAACTTCCATCTGCCAAGCTACCAAACTGAAATTAGTTTGAAGCTGACAGCTCGTCAAAGTACTTCAGTCAAACCTGCAGAACTACTTTCCCTAATCAGTCCAGCAACAACGTGATAGGAAAACAAAAAAGAACGGAGCATTACTAAGCATTTTTAGTAATCCTGCGAGACTTTGGTTGGGACCTTTGGCTTTTGTGGGGAGGAGGGCAGAGGCCTCTTCATATTCTGGAGGGAAGTTGAGACCCAGGGGGTTTACACAAAAATGTACACTTCCCAAATTCCTTAATGCAGCGGCCCAGTTACATGAGGACAAACACAGGGGGCTACACAAAAAAGGCAGATTAGCTAGTTTGGAGAGGAAGTACAGAAAAGAAAGGAAGAAAAAATGACACAACTTCAATTTGTAACTTTTTGTGACTGCATGGGCAGCTTGCAGAAAAACAGCAAGCAAATGACATCGCTAAATTAGGCCTGTAGTTGGACTAATGTGAAACCCACAATGGCTTAATCTTTTCTCGGGAAATGAATTCAATGGAAACAGTACAACTGGGTGAATAAAGAGGGTTGGATGGACTTGCAATTTATAACAAAAACAAAACAAAAAAACACCCCTTCGGACTGCGAAACCAGATGCGAGTCTCTCCAACGGGACTGTCACGATAAACAGAGTCCTTTGCATGCACGTGTCACAGGGCTGCCTCTGTCAGTGCTTGCTCTACTTCACCGTCAATCTCCAGGCAAATAGCTTGACTACCCTCAGACCAGCATCCCACCTGCCACTCCATGGGCTGGTTCACCTGGGACTGATTCAACATCTCCTGGCCTCCCTGTTTTCCATAAATCATCGGCAGAACTGAGCATAAGAACACAGAAGCTTGCTTAACTGCTTCAAGCTTGCAGATACAACTACCTGAGGTTGCATATTTGGGGTTGGGTGGGGTCTGTGAGTCACTAGTCATTGCATGCTATGAAGCAACGCAAAAGCTACATATAAAATATTTTCTGTACAGAATAGCTGTGTTTACATTGAATTTGAATAAAAACATTCACAATATTCACTTTACTCCCAGAATTAATATTGAGGTTTTACAGAATAGAACTAAATGAGTCACTTTTGCATAGATGCTTTTAGTTAGATGAAATACTTCAAAATGTCTTCAAAAGGTTTACCAAACTGCCTCAATGTGTCTGACAGGCCTGAGACTTCAGAGTGTTAAACTCAGCTAGAGCAGCAAGTATTGACAGGAAAGAGTTAAGTGATCTCGGCATGTGTATGTGGGGGAAATGTGTGTAGAAAAGTAGGCTAGGCTTCAGTTAAGACAAGCACAATTCCTACCATTTATTCTGTTACAGAAATTCACATCTATTTAGTTTTATTCTTGTTTATTTTCCCACTCTATTCTATTCTTTTCTCTCTCTCTCTCTCTCTCTCTCTCACACACACACGCTGTTATACGCTCTCGTTCCCTCGTTCTCGCCCCTCGTTCTCTCTGTGTGTATTCAGCCCCTCCCCCCACGTACACAGTTCCTATCTCTCGCTTGCCCACTCCCACCCAACCACCTCCCCTCCCCTCTCCCCTGATAGAGCGGGGGAGAGGTTATATAATATTCACATTGCCGTGAAGGCAGGGTGCACCCGACACCCAGTCTCAGCCAATGGCGTTGTCCGCCACGCATGAAGTACAAACGAGGCCACGCAGATCATGGGATTATCTATTCAGCTACCCAGAGAGCGCTCTCTCTTTTTTCTCCCTCCCCTTAGCCATATATATATATATATATATATATACACACACACACATACATATGCACATGCATACACTTTCTCTCTCTCTCTCTCACACACACACACACACACATACATTCAACTGCTTCTCCAGTGCCATTAGAGAAGAAGTTTGTGTGTGCTCAGTACATGTGCATGTGTGCATACTGCAAGAGTGGGTGTGGTGGTATGTGGCTATATGTAGCCTGTGTATACATATACGTATATGGGGGGGTTAGAAAAAAATCAGTTCCTATTCTTCAGCTCATGTGACATGTGACAAAGCAGTCCAGAGTGTCTAATCTAGCAAACGACTACTGGCCCACCCCACAGGAAAACAAAACGACAACAAGGATCCCTACATAACACTTCCTAGGAGATTACCACCCCCCTCCACACACACAGACAAATAAATGTAAACATAAATCACTACTTTATGCCCAATGACTAATCCAGAATAACAGCCAAGTGTGCTCCTCAGGGGTGCAAGGGTTTCTGTTTGTGTTGGTTCTCTTTAAATAATAAAAGACGATTAGCAAAATATCCTCTGCTTGTTTTCTCATTAAAACCAATTTCCATTGAGGCTGCCAGTGGGACAGGGAGAGAGAAAAGAAAGAACCTCCTCATCAGAGTCTGTTTGTAGATTCATTAGTGCACTGTCTCACAGGCCCACAAAAGGACCCAAGTGAGTTACGTTCAGCAAGCCATTTAATCACAGAGATGGTTGCTACACCTTACCATGAGTTCTCCAGATGGTTGTGGTTTCTCTGCTCGTTGCAAAGCACTCTAAATGTAAGACCACCATCATTTTAATATGCATCAGTGCTGGATAGACCACTAGGCCATGGTCAGTACAGGTCTGGGATACAATATTTGTTTCATTAAAATGTAATGATTACACTTTAGACTTTTGTTGGCTAACTTCAGCTGATGCATTAATTAACAATGCCAAAACACAAGTCGCAGTATTAATAAACCATGAGAGATGTCTAACGCTGGTTCATGCTAAACAACTACACACAGTTCACAAACAGGATGTCTAAGCTCACACAGGTGAACAAGCATCAACATTAGAAACAAACATAAACTTTAGCAATAGGGCACATTATGCATGTATGGTATTCATAGTTAATAACCTATTATTGTTTGGCTAACTACAGCATTTAACTGTAGGTTAGAGTTACTAGACTAATGTAAAGTCTCACTTATATCAAATCACTGTGAGCAAACACATGTCATGTGTGTTCCATTCTGTGTTCAAATTATATGGCAGACTAACTCCTGATGACCCCCCACCCTTTGAAGGCATGGCTGTTGTGTATCTACACAAGGTTGCTTCAAACCACATTTGGCAGAACATGATGTAACACGCACAAAGACGAGTTTCAGATTGAAAGGTCTTCTAAACTGCGCTCATTTCTCACCCAAGAAGGTAGTGGGGATACGTGTTTATTCAGTCAAATCTTGACACCAATGCTTTGATATCTGATTGCGAGCTGCCTTGCAAGTTTTGCAGCTGGAACTTTCAGGCTAATTCAGCCTGTTTCAGCTGTGAGGATGCACTGGGGTTTAGAGATCGATGCAATATCGATTACACCACCTCTCTGTATAAAATGTAAAGACGGACACTTCTCTTCCCCTCTGACTGAGCAGCAGTGTCCTTAAGGGACTCCGCACTGAGCCGAATCAACCAATGCAACAAGCTGGGCACTGATGATATAGAAGACTAGGGTGACTGATCCGGAGATCGCTGCCATGACCATTATACAAAAAAAACACGGCAGATGTAAGATTATCTCTGCAGAACACAGCACACTATGCACTACACAGCACAATGCGCCTCAGTCGTCTACGTCTTCCTAACAATTTCGTTAAATGTGTCATTGCATTTCCATTTTAAAAGTTTAAATCGGTAGCCTAATATTTTGCAGTATTACTGAAAATGCAACAACCAATTATTTTGTTCTACATAACAATCAACAAACTGGCTACCAGACAACCAGACAAAAAAATATCTTGCACGCATCTCAAACAGGGTGACAGACAAAAAGAGTTGTTCTACAGATTATAATTGAACACAGGCTAAATTAAGGCCTGTCACTCGAGTACATGTGACTTGTTAGAAGAAAATGGCTGAATGGCAGTGTCCCATTGTCCCTAAACCATCAAAGGCTTGTATGAATCTGCAAATCATGGAGTTGATTCATGCCAGGTAAACCTGAGGGTGCAAAGGCTTAGGATTCATTGTCTTACCTGATACCTAACCCACATCAGCAGCCTTAATACTTTTTGTCTGGCTATTTACAGCTCAGATCTCACACAAAGGGCACAAGTGCATGACACATGGTCACTTTTTACAGCAAGCCCTTCACTGTGAGCACTATGCAGAAACAAAAGCAATGTTTTCATTTCATCAGAACAGTCTATAAAAACATGCAGCTATTACTCCATGGAAGTCTAAATCTCCAGGTGTTCGATGGTGTTTAAGGTAATCAGTATACAGACGAGGTCTTTATAGTGTGGCACGCTAGCAGGCTGTTCAAACAACATTGCAACATTCCATTTGGACTTTTTTTCTTCCGTTTTCTTTTGCAAAAGAAATGGCATAACTTGGGCAGTCATGTTGCACCTAGTTGTATTTTGATTGCTGCCTGCCTGCTGTTTGGCCTGGTGCTATTTCAGGGATGGCGTGCATTCACTCATACAGTTCACCTCTCTCTGTTTGTTTTTAGCAGCTAGCATTACCCCCTGCCTCTTTTTAGAGGCCGGGATGGGTTTTGTGCCCACCCGCCTTTGGGTGGGAGTGAATTAAGCACTCGGCTCATGTTACTTTTAACCACCTATTCATCTATCCAACCAGTCATCCATCTATCCATCCTGCCAAGCATCCAGGCCATGCATTCACACAGTTCGACTTGATGCTATTTTAAAAGCCGGCATAAAGACACTACTGGCTGGCTGTCACGGTAGTCTTCACTGCAGAGTGCAGTGTGTTTGTGTCTGTGTATGTGCTGTGCTTGCATGTGTGTGTGTGTGCGTGTGCACGTGTGTGTATGTGTTGTGTGTGTGTGTGCGTGCGTGTGTGTGTGTGTGTCTGTATTTGTTGTGTGTGTGTGTGCGTGTGTGTGTGTATGTGCTGTGTGTGATGTGTGTGTTGTGTGTCTGTGTGTGTGTGTGCGTGTGTGTGTATGTCTTGTGTGTCTTTGTGTGTCTGTTGTGTGTCTGTGTGTATTTGTGTGTGTGTGTGTGTGTGTGTCTGTGAGGGGGTGGGGTGGTGGTGGTATGGACCAGGCCAATGGGAGTCGAGTGTGTTATAACCACACATTGTTGGCCCATTCATTACCCCCGGCCGCGGGATGAAACATGTGGGCGCTCCGGCGCTTGGGAACCTCGATTTGCTCCCACAGATTAGATTAGAGCCTGACACCTCTTCTGCTCTAAGCCAGACAGATGGGAGCAAGCTGGCCGTTTGGCCCCTGCCTCTCATGCCATTAGCTTTCATTTATCGCCTAATGCTACAGCCACAGCCTACGGAAACTTTATTGTTTATTGTATGTGACTACAGAAAAAGTAAAACAGAGAGAGTGAAAAAACAGGAAGAGAGAGAGAGGGAGGGAGGGAGAGAGTGAAAGAAAAAAAACAACAGCATCTTGGGTCAACACTTCCCCTTTTCCCTCAGAAAGCTTCGCTCAATTCCAGTTGAGTTCGACGTTCTTTTATTTTTGTGTTTTTTGTTTTTTTTTTCAGTTAAGGGGCCTTTGGTGATGTGTTCACAAGGTTCAGACTTCAAAAGTCTTGGCCAGATATGTTTATAGTGTGTTTTTTTACAATGTTTGAAGACCTTTCAAAATAGGTTTTTGTGTACTTGTATTTACACAGAATTTTAATAAAAACTAATTTCATTACATTGACTTTACTCTTATATTATTATTCCTAAGGTCTTCTAGAATATAACCCTATGTGCCACTTTTGCATATGTATTTTTAGTTAAAACTTAAAACTTAAAAATGTCAAAGTGTAGCAGACTGCCTCTAAGTGTCTGAAAGGCCCCGGACCGCTGAGTGTTAAGTTGTCAAAAAAGGAAAATGAAAATGGAAAACAAATAGGTGGCCCGTCCACACACAGGCTCACTCCACACACAGGCTCACTCCACACACAGGCTCACTGCACACACAGGCTCACTCCACACACAGGCTCACTCCACACACAGGCTCACTCCACGTCTGCAGCTGAAGAGTTGCGAGAGTTAAGAGTGAGCTCAACTAGGCCCTGAGGAGAGGTGAGACACGCAGTCAACATGTTCTTTTCAATATTTAATCACATCACTTCATAAAGTGTGAACTGTGCCAACAATCGGCGTGCATCTGCCAAGACTTGCTAAATTAAATGGATATCATTATTTTTACCCAGAACACTCTTAAAGAGAGCTGTGCATTTGAGACTGTCAACAGGGTAAATCTTTACAGAAACATATGTCACAGGATTCAGCTGACAAAACCATCCAAAAATATCCAGCGCTTTTCACAGACAGTCTTGAAGTTGCCTCACTTTTGGAATGGTGAAAAGTGTGTGTGCCCTCTTGAACAAGACATACTGCTTCTCATTCATGTCACAGTAATTTAATGCAGGACCAAATTTGAATGTATGTGTGTGTGTGTGTGTAAGTGTGTGTGTGTGTGTTTGCGCGTGCGTGCATGTATGCACGTATGTGTGTGTGGTCTACATGGCATGGCAGATGTTATAAAGCAGTCTGATACCATGTCCCTGAGGTGTTTTTAAGGGATTGCCACTGCCGTGAAAACAGGTAAAGAGGTTGGCAGCTCCACTGATGGTGTACTCTATGGTCCAAAGCAGCCACTGCATGCCTGAATTCGGGAGAGGCTAAATTAAAAATCCTTAGGTTATGACCCATAGTTAACGCCAAGTTAGAGGTGACTGAGAGCCTGGAAAACTCAGGTACACTGTCTTCAGTACACCTACCCTACACCTCAAACTGTAGTCCAACATGATTTAAACAAACACAGAGCTTTATCCAACCTAGTTATAAACACACTAGAAAAACAAAGACCTGGTTAAATTATGTTGCCACACACAGAGAAGCTCAGGCAGACCTTCAAAATGTACATTACCAAACACACACACGCACACACGTACGTACACACACACACACACAAGCACACAGACATACAGTCCCAAACAAACACACACACACACACACACACGCACAAGCACACACACATGCAGTCCCCCACACATACACACACACACACGCACACACACTCACACGTGCCAAGAGGGTAAAAATTAGACTTTTCCTGTATGGCTCTGTGCCAGCTAGGCAGAAATACCCCACTCCAAGCCTGAGCCAGACAAGAAAAATGCTCCTCTGGGATGTACGGAATTCACCTCAAATAAATCCTCTGAAGTGACATCAGGTTTAACGTGATCACTGATGATAAGTCTTCCCTGTTTGCATATGTTTTTCATAATGCAGCAAAGGTCTCCTTCTTAAAGGCCAGCGACCGAAGTTTACACTGCCTATCTGCACTGCATGCTGTCAGGAATGTGAATATGAATGTGAAGCAGCCCCACCCAAAATAAGATTTGTTTCTGTATTAATTATACTTTAGTAAGTATAGTTTAAATGCATTAAAAGGTTTCTCTTATCTGATCCCTAATGGAAAATCATGCTCAGTACATTACCCATGCGCCCAGTCAGGGGCGAGTGAGAGCTTGGAAACAGGCATCCTCAGTATGCCCACCACACACCACAAAGTGTAGTCCAACATGACCTAAACAAACACAGGGCTTAATCCAAACCTTACTTACAAACACACAAGTCCAAAGGCCTGGCTAATTATACTACCACACACAGAGATTCTCAGGCAGACCTTCAAGATCAGTGCGAAGCCACTGGTGCAGTGCCCAGAGAGCATTAAGGAGTTAGGTAGGTTCTTTGTTCAAGAGCACCTCCACCATGTAGGTAGACCATTTCTACACACTTCCTTCTGGTTCGGGGATTGAACCATCCTCCCTTCTGTCACAAGTCCAATCCCATAGTCATTAGGCCATGGCTATCCTATTTTGTTTGTGTCCACACACACTGCAACCTGAACCGTTTCAGCTTGTTGTTCATAAAGCACAGGTGCTTTGAAACTGTGTTCTGTGTCTATCCCCATAAGAGGTAGGCTAAGCCACGGCTAATGTGGAATGAAAAAGAGTAAAGCTGGGGAGGACCGACAGAAAGAAAACTAGCAATGATCCAGAAGAATAGAGGGATGAAGAAAAAAAGAGAGAGACAAAGTGTGTGTGAGAAAGAGAGAGAGAGAGAGAGAGAGAGAGAGGGAGAAAGACAAAAGACAGAGAGAGAGAGAGAGAGAGTCGGAGGTGCCATCTAGTCACCTGCCATGCCCTCAGGAAGTATCTCTTCATAGCAGCAAGCTGCTGTCCTCAGTTGGCCCCGGTTGACTGGCAGGGGGCCTGGAAGCTTTTACATACACGCACACACACACACTCACACACACACACGCGCACACACACACGCACACGCACACACACTCACACACACACGGACTTGTCTATTCCACACCGTCTTCCTCTAGTCAACCCACACGTGAAATGGACACACATGGCATGCACTATCAGCACCCTGTGAGGGCCCACCACTGGTTCTTCAGGTCCTGAGACGCACTTCAAAGCAAAGCCCCTAGTCATGCTTTGGTTTTTTTGGTGGGGTTTGTTGGCTTGTTTTCCATACAAGCTGGCAAACAAACAAACAGAAAAAAGAGACACAAATTACTCTCGACCGTGAAGTGCAATTTCCAGATTGCTCATGGCAGGCTATGTGTGTGTAGAAGAAAAGAAAGAGGCTGTTATTTAACAGAAGTGGGCATGTCCAGAAGTTTGATTCCCCCCCTCCCACACACACACACACACACACACTCACACTCTCATAAGGAGAATGACAGGCTGAAAGAGATGAAAAGACAGACGCAGGAATCACCAAATGAGGCAGAACTGAATGAAGCTCTGATGTGAGATGCTGTCTGGAGGTCAGCTGCCAGTTAACTATTTTGGTCTAGGCTATGTTGTATCAAAATTTCTGGTTCTTTTTCCCCACAACAACAGAGCTATGGATTGAATCACACCGGTTTTCTCCTATAAAGAGTGGCGCGTGAAACCCCAGACTGCACTCCAAGTGTGTTACAAGTGCATTACAATCATGACTGAGAGGAGGATGGCTACATATAGGCACACGCTGAAACAACTTAATTTACATCCAACTACTGTTACTGCCCAGAGAGAGAGAGGGAGAGAGGGAGAGATAGGAGGAGGAAACGAGAGCAAGAAAAAAATGAGAGGTGAGACAGAGAGAGAGAGAGAGAGAGACAAAGATAAAGAGATAGGCCTAGAGGTGAAAGAAAATTAAAAGAGACAGACACAGACAGGCAGCTAGCCTATAATATCTGAATTGAAAGAGACCTCCATGGGTTTTAACAATGAATTTTGACACTGCAATACCCCACAGCACCGTTCTCTGAGTCTGCCCAGTTAGGATCACATTACTGTTCCTTTGTGGCCAACTTATCTCAGCTTATGTGGAGCAGTGCGAACAATGAACCTTTAAACTGCCTGGCCCCGACACTTGGCACAGAACCTCTGGGAGGACCAGTTCTGCCCGGTGGCTCTGACCTACGGCTGCATGGCCTAAACGGTGCCCGTGCCGACCATCGAGTTCTAGGCTGACTGTGACTGTGAGTATTAACCACACTGGCTAGCCGGTAAGACCTCTGTCGATGAGGACACAAGCAGTGCTGAGCAAAATCTGTCAGCTGATAAATTCAGTTCAGAAGGTGGAGGTGGGGTTGGGGTGGGGGTGGGGTGGGTTTGGGTCCCCGGGTGGGCCAATTCATTTTACCCTCGTCAATCATTAACTGAGGCAACTTCATGAAGTGCTGCCCTATGAGATTTCTTGTTACACACACACATCCACACACAAGGACACACTCCAACACACAAACACGTATAAACAGACATTGATAAGGTGTTGCCAAGGGATATCTACACCTCATACTCAAAGACTCACAGAGAGGACTATTGTCTTGTAATACTGCATGTGTGTGTGTATGTGTGTGAGTGCGTGTGTGTGGATGAGGGGCTAACCCCTGAAAATATAACCCCTTAAAAGGTGACTTTTGGTGAGTTTTGTGGACAACAATTGATAAAATCAGGCTGCAAATATATTACTAGGCCTCTAATCAAATATTAGTATTTTTAGTTCTTTTTTAAAAAACACAAATTTAAGCAGGTCTACTTGGAAAAACTAAGCTACTTTAAATTAAGAAAAAGTGGCAGACCTCGTCATGTTCACATGGCATCTAAAACCCGTTCTAACGCTAACGCTTTAAGGCAAAATTATGGCTACATTTCCCACTTTTTTAAAACCATAACACTTCTGAAAGGAACATTATTTATAAATGATATGAATTATGTTTCAGGAAAGAAAGGGCAATCGATTTTTCAGTAAAGCCAGCCCACAGATAAAGCTAAAATAGGCTAGGTCATACTTGTGCTACCAATACACACGAGTAGGCTAATGGCGGTTTGACCCTCGCCTGTGTGATAATTTACCAGGACGTTACTGTAAAGAATCTGTTTTCACCTCACAGCCGCTGAACTACACGAAAAGTAAATTCTCGCAATCACTTTTCCTTTCTCAAGAATGCTGGCAAACAAAGCACCCGTGAGAAGCTTGCTCCATCTGATGAGGTTAGACCTATAGCCTAGTCCATTAGGCATGCAGGCTAGTTCTTGCTACACTTGGGGGGTTCTGCCATTACAAGCATCTTCCAAAGTGCTAAAAGATTGACCTTTGTTCAAACACGTAAAGAGGCATTAAGGATGCTTTTCTCACAGTCCTCACCTGTATCTCAGGCACTGACATACTATACAGTATAAAGTATATACTGTAGTTTTCTTCCACCAAGCGACAAGGCTTATGAACACTGAAACCATCACAGCCTGTCTGTATCTGTCTGTCTTTTCACTACAACACTTTTCATTTTTTTCCCCTCACACACACACACACTCGCTCACTCTCTCTCTCTCAACACTTAACATACACTTTATTTATTATTTATTTTTGAGGAGCAGAAACACAAGTATTTAACTCTCTTATACTAAGTATAATGAGATGTAGCAAAGACAATCTTGAATCTTAAGCTAGCTAGCTAAGTGTCATTTTTACTGTATTTGCAAACAAGCAGTGAAAGCAACTCTTACATTGGATTAATGCAGGAATTCTAAAAGAGCAGAAAGCTAGCCAGGAAACACAGTGTTCTCTCCACACAAACAAATGTATACAATCAAAATGCATTGAAAATAAAATGGCACAAACTCCAGAAAATGTCCTCCACTAACTGTACAGTTCAGTAGCTTACAAACATCTAGACAGTATGCCTATGGTGTGCTGTGACATTATCTGTTGCTCTTGATTTCATAGCTTACTGGCTGCTGGCATCAGAAGAAACTGTCTTTCAAATGGCAAAAGCCATCCATTCAAG
The DNA here is from genome assembly GCA_015244755.2 of Tenualosa ilisha. NCBI lineage: Eukaryota > Metazoa > Chordata > Actinopteri > Clupeiformes > Clupeidae > Tenualosa > Tenualosa ilisha. The sequence goes on along the minus strand of PYXC01001933.1, from coordinate 1,233,452 downwards.
AGATGATCTCTTATAGACCTCGACAATTGCCGGAAAGGTTCGCAATGTGTGACATGTACTCAAACAGGCTTGCCATACAAAAAGCTACATCATCCAAGCCCCCCTCTCCACCCCCACCCATACATACACACACACACACACACACACACACATACAAACACACACACTACCCTGAATGGCTCTCCATAGCAACCAGCTCAGGGAGAGATCTGCATTAAAATCAATAAACCTTGCCACTGCTGGACCCAGTGCTCAGTTGGAGCAGGGGCTGCACTCACTGGAGATCATGGCTCTGGGTTTAAATGAGCCGCTTTTGATGCTGATGACGCACCTTACATTTCCTGCGTCCCCAAATCAACAGGCCAGGAGAAATTAACCGATAAGAACAATTTACTCTACACCCGACTACAAACACACTGCCTGATTAAGTTGAAGATCCATTTAGCACACACATACACAGCTTTGATAATGCCCATAAACACATTGACCATTGCCTAGTGCTGCCAGACAATCACTATTTTCAACCTAACAGCCACATCTCTCTCTCTGGGATAAAAATAGACCCTTTTTAATGATGCTTTCTTGTTCACAGAAAACAATTTATTTGCCACATTTCCTCTGAAGAGAGGACTAATTTTATGTTTCAAAAGCCCATTCATTCAGACAAAATACAAAAACGGGATCGTGTGCAATTAGCGTAGCCGCGCTCTGTGGCCCGTGCTAAAGCAGAGAACAGCACTGAAGAGACTCCAGCTGAGAACTGTAACAGACACAGTCCCTGATTTTTTTTTAATGATCAACTTGGAAGACAAGTGTTTTATCAAAACTGTCGCCACTTCCAGGAAGAGAATAGAGAGGAACTGGTGGAGGGTTAGGAAATGTGAAAAACAAAAACAAAAAAAAAACAGTTTTCCTTGCAAATAAAATCTGGTGAGGGTGTGCTCTTGATTGCGTGTAAAAAGAGAGAAGGAACTTTACAGAGCTTTGGGTTCACATGTTTGTGTGTGGAAATTATTAGCGTATAAGATCAAGCTGGAGAAACATATTCATATAACATAACATTAGCCTACTAACTGCACTCCTCACACTTCCACCTCATATGCAACCTCATATGTGATTTAAATTATGCTGTTAATTAATACAGCCAATCAAATCACACCTTAAGTGAAACCCTAAATCTTCCCCTCCATGGTCCTAAAGTTCCGAGCTGATTGATTCTGTCTCGGTGTGAATCACCATGTTTGTTTCACATTTACAGAGTCAGTAGCCTACAGAGTGTAAACACAGTTGCTGTTTCTGAAATGGCATACTGCTGTCCTACATGCTGCATACGACCTGGGATGTACCATAACTAAATCTTTTTTTATTGTTCTATATTAAGACAATGTTTAATAATTTTACTAAATTACTTGCTAATCTACAAAATGACATCTCCCTGCTCCTGTCTATGCAGTATAGAGCATTATGCCATTTCAGAAACAGCTAGTGGCGCGCTGACACTGAACAGACTGCGGCAGGTGTGCCATTTGCTAAATTCAACAATTCAAAAATACTCTGGAATTACAGTTAGATATCACTGGCTATTCCCTTTATAGATAATGTTGAACAGGCTGAAATACATTCTTGTGGTGACAGCCAAAATTACCTCCACTTCTCTATAGAGCTGTCCAGCCATTTTCACCATTGAGAATTTGATTATAATAATCAAGGATCAAGGAGTTTACTTGTCACATACATGGAAATGCTAATGTAAGACATGTGGTGGACTTGCATAAATTAGCTGAATAAAAGAGAAAAAGAAAGATACAGCAAAAGCAAAAGCAAATAAATGGGCTTTAGTCCATATGGGATCAGGATCCATGTAGCCTACAGACCCAGACATGGTTAGTCAGTTTGTGTCCAGCACCTTCCAGAGACCCTGGCTGCTTTGAAGTTAGGATGGAGGAGTGATGTTGCAAATGGGATCATTATTTGAATAGAGGCGCTCCGTAAAAATTCCAAACTAATTTAAACTTTCCAAACTGTTAGAGACCGACTAAAAACTAAACAAAAAGTAACAGATAATTAAAAGGCATGATCCAGCAAAATGCTAGTCACAAAAGGTGAAAAGAAAGGTAAAGAATAGCGGAACCTGTCTTAACCACACAGCGTAGACTCCTAACTAGCTATGGCAGGACAAAACGACTGCTCATAAACGTGCCACAGGTTCATATGGCATCAATTTTGTTTGAATAAAAACGTCTTTTCTTTGCGATTTCACAGGGAAGCACTACACTACCCAACATCAAGCAGCCCAGCAGCATAAACTGATGCCTCTGATTGGTGGAAATTCACGTTGCCATGAAAGTTGTTTATATAGAAACTCCCTCTTCAAGCATGACGAAACTTCTCTGTGCTGGTAGGCAGAAAATGGTGACAGAGGAAGTAAAGAATGATCAGGTAAAACATGTTTTTCACATATTTAAAGTTGAATCTGAAGTTAGACATTGTGATGTTCTTAATTCAATAGTGAACTATTGTTTTCATTACTTTTTTCACTTTGAATGAAACTTTATACGGTGAAACTTTTTCATGTACTCTGTATATTGTTGACATATTGCTGACAGAACCTGTCAGTTAATGCAGCTGTCTATCAGAGCTACCATAGCTTTTTGACACCCACTGACTGAAAACATGAAGGGAAATACGACTGATGATCACACAGGAGAAACTAACTAGAAACAGGTGAAAATTCCAGCCACACCACCGTCATCATTTTACCACTGGTAATGTAAGATTAACGACCTAACAGCAAAACCTAGCCTACTCATCATGTAACCAAATGACCGTATATATAGATGGACTGCACATCTGAACTGACTTCCAGGTGCTGAACGGACTTACGGTTGATGCACTGTCCATTTATACAGTTTTTAAAGGTCATTTATTTTGTTGTGGTCAATACAGTTATGTAACCTATGAATGACAGTGAAACACTTTAATTGGGCTAAACGTAATTTACAACGATACAAGACTGAACGCTAACATTTAACTGAAATCGGCTCGCAATAATAGCTACTGCAGAAACACTATGTCAACAATATGGCCACCTGAACATCTTTTTGGATTTGCGAAAGAGCCCCATATATTGATCTATATCTAAATGCGACAACATTAACACCCTCAAAAATACACCACAACTAACTAACTCCACTGTGATTCATCGGAGGCTGGATGTACAGAGTATGTTGGTCCACTCTGCTGGGAATAAAAACATTGTCGTCATGAGTGTCTTTGCCACAGGACACAGAATTTGCCAGAAACACATGGTGTGTGGCTTGTGTGCGCTTAACCATTTCTGCAAGCTTGAAATTTCAAAAAGCTATGAAAACAACATGTTCCTTATCAACATCTGGGATAAGGCCACTCTGGGAAAACAGTAGCCTACACCTCCAGCTCTGTGAAGCCTTGGTAAACAGCACCTTGTTGGCTGTGTGTTTATGTATGTGTGTGTGTGTGTGTGTGTGTGTATGTGTTGGGAGGCTTAGGGAAGTACTATTCTGAGACCTTGGGGAAGGGAGCAGTGGGAGGAGGGTGGGGTGAGTGAAGGGGAAACGGTGCCCCCTTGCTGCTGGGGGGGCGGGGAGGGTTGTTTCTCAGACTTAGAGGAGGCCACTTTCAAGGGTCTTTCTCTCTTCATCTGCTCTTCTGTCTCTCCTTTCCCCTCTTGTCTTCATTGAAAGAGGCTAGGTACATCTGTGTAAGCAATGGCTTATGAGATGTGCGCTCACTCTAACCATCTCAACTTCAGCAACAAGGAAACACTGAAGCCAGATCTTGAGTATGCTATGCAGAATGCAATTTTTACATTGCGTGTGTGTGTGTGTGTGTGTTGTACAAACACTCATGCACTTGTGTGTACGCATACACACAAATACACACACACACACACACAAGTGCATGAGTGTTTGTACAGCTGAAAAAATGAGCAGAGAAAAAAACTGCCAAAGATTTTGACTGTAAACATGCTAAACTTGCTTCAAGATTTCCCTGAGACATAGATTAAATTTCCAGCAGCAGTAACAGCTTTGTTACAGTAGTATGTGGAAAAACAAAACATCAGCAAAGCCACAGATTTTAGAGAGAGAGCGAGAGACAGAGAAAGAGAGAGAGAGAGAGAGACTATCAACAAACAGTCCAGAGGAGAGGAGGAATTCTCTAACCTTGAGGTCTGAAGCTGTAACTTTAGTCCAACTGGCTAAGAGCCATTTACAGTAGAGCGCCTGGCTCCTCCTTAAGATGGAAAGGGGGGTGGGGGATGAAAGGCTGGTCTCTTGCAGGCATCTGGAGAAACAGCCTGGCCTAATGAGTCACGCTACATAGAGAATGCTCTTCCTCGGCAGGAGAGATAGAATCAGAAAACAGATTAGATTGTCCCTTTGCGCTCGCTCTTTCTCTCTCTCTCTCTCTCAAGCTCCTCTGGCTATTCTTCCAGCCCGACACAGATGATCGTCCAGCACGGCTGCAGTCGCTGCTGTAATTTAGAAAGCGATAAACGACGGGATCACAGAGGCCAATCCACAGGAGCCCTTACACAGCATCAATCAGACACCACAGGAGAGGACATACCGACTTACGCCAGTTATTTATTACCAAATTAAATAGACTCTATCTACAGGCAATGTGGCCAAGCAAAGGGCAGAGAACAAGTAAGAAATCTGTTCAGAAAACTGCATCAGTGCCAAATGTGATATGCCCAACATATTTGCCATTGAAGTGCTGACTGAACAATACATGCAGCAAACTTTTGAACCCATGAGGGGTTTTAGCCTGTGCATGTGTTGCTTTTCTGTACTCTTTGAATGGATAAATCACCCCCCCCCCCCCCCTCTCTTTTATGGCCCCTTCAGTGATCAGCATAACACAGACTATCTCCCCTAAATTTCAGATTAATGTCAGGCAACCCTCAGACTGCCCACCATTTCGGTCTGTGGTGTTACATGAACAGTTCAGCTCTGTGCAGCTGAGCCAGGCAGCAAGCTTTTTACAGCAAAGCGACTGCCGCCATGCTTACCTTGAGTTTGAGTTATGGCTGTTTGCTCTGTGCTGGTGCTCAGCCAAAACAGGTCTCAGACAGAGAGAGAGAGAGAGAGAGAGGCATATAGAGAGAGAGTGAGAGTGAGAGTGAGAGCGCAAGAGAGAGAGAGGCATAGAGAGAGAGAGAGAGAGAGAGAGTGAGAGTGAGAGAGAGCGAGAGGCATAGCTAGAGAGAGAGAGAGAGAGAGAGAGAGAAAGATGCCTGCAGAAGGAAGGGCAGCTCAAAGGCCAACATCACATAACACACGTGTCACCTGGGGCTTTTAGACCCTTACTGCATGGGGTACGTCGGCGAAAACGCCATTTTCAGTACAGAATACTCAGTCGCTCTCATATGAGGTATCTTTTCACAAACAGGTTTACGTTTGAAAAATTAATTAGTGTCTGACCAACGCTAAATGCTTTTAATATATGTAACTGCTAGAGAGGCCAAGTAATTTTTGTGTACATTTTCTCCAGTATAGCTTGGGCACACATCTTCTCTTTTGATGTAAGCTCCATTTGACTACTGATTACAAGACAAATTCAATGCACTAAGTGAAAGCTTTGAGTCTTAAGAGTGTCATGAACCTAGATGGCTGTCCAACTAACAAAAATTTCTCAAAGCCAGCCATGTGTCCAACCCTTTCATGAAAGCTAAATGCATGATCGGCTAGCCTATGCGCACATCTTTTCTTTGCATTGCATGCTCTTGCCCTTAAATATTTCATTTTAGGCAGGCAGGCCTCTCAGATCTACAACTGCTGGTCTCCAAAAAACTGATCTCAATGAGACAAAAAAGCCAGCTTCTTTGGATCCAAAGCCCCTGTAAAGCACACTGTCTCGGTCACAGTCACTAAAACACACATGTGCAAGCACACACAGAGGACAAAGCACTTGGACAGCTACACGTCTCACTAAACAAACAACCTAGGAGGGAGAATGTTATGTAAGCCTTTCCACAGCAGCTGAGTCAAAGTGCATAAAAAGGTGACATGTCGGGCAGGGGCAAATTGTCCATGACTAAAAAATGAGGGCTGGCACATCATCAGCCAGACCAAACACTAGGTTAGGGGTGACGTTCTGCTGCCACTAAGGTTGACTGCTGTTTAGAGGACAGTTTTATCCAAAGTGACATTGACTCACAATGTAGCAATTGGGAATCGAACCCGGGTCGCCCGATTGATCTAATGTCTCCAAGTTTACAAGGGATTTCTACAGATTTGTGAGAGTTTGTAAAGGGGACTGGAAGAAGAGGGTGTATGTGTAGAATTTAAAAAGACACAAAGAGTATTGTTTACTGTACTTGTTGCAATATAGCCCTGGGTACTCTATAGAGGCAGAGCAGTTTCAGCATTCCAGACACTCCCACGCCTGAGGGCGTAAGTGCCTTTCACTGAACTCTTCATCCCTCTGACACAAAGGTGGGAAAAAAGAGAGGGGAAGAGGGGAGAAGAGGAGACAAGAGAGGGGAAAACATCGGAACACATGTTCCAATGTATGCAATAACGGCTGGCCGACGCCCACCGGACATGGAGCGTCTGATGCAGGTTATAGAACACATCTAACATTCTGATATTTCCATTCATGGTCCTGCCATCCAATAGTAGCAAATTTAGCGCTACTTTAAGCCATAACAATGACAGAAACACATAGTTTTAATGTTGTTTAGATCGACAATGTCTTTGTGAATGGTACAATGCAATTAAATTACCGTTTTTATTAGACAAATATGAGCTACATCATCGACACTGCATTAGTTACTTTTGTTTGGTTTGGCAACGTTGCTAAGGGACAAAAATGATTATTTTTTAATAAATGGTATTAAAACTTTCAGCCCAAATGGTCAGAAATAGCAAATACACATGAAACCTCAATACACATGAAACCAAGCCATTTCTATGGCCTTGACGCACAGGTTTTAGAATAGTTATCTAAAACTCTGCAGCAGACGTGCAACAGATGTTTCCGATAGGCTTTGCTCCATTGAAATGGAGTTCTAATTTTTTTCTTGTCGCATTGTGCCACAGACGTGTCCGGTGGGCGCTGACCTTTAGGGTACACATTTATAACACTGACTGAAATGGTCAAGTCTCCAGTCCTACCGAGGATTGAAAAGTGTAGGTCTATTACTTTTCAGTGACCAAATCTAGCAACACTAATCTAGCCTGGTAATAAAACCAGACCTTCGTTCTACACTTTCGTTTCGTACAGGGGGTCTGGACATTCGGTAGTGAGATTTGATTGCTTGCTCAAGGTGTTTAAGTTTAAAAGAACTGGATCAGCCACTAACTGATAGCTTGCCTTGACTGATAGCATTCTAGTTCTGCATTTACGCCTCACTCTGTTCGCTGATTGGACAGGTTAAAATGCCACCTGAGATAATGAGCTCAATGGGATCAAATCCAGACTAGCACTGTGGGGAGATGATAATCAAGCTGAAGTGCTAGGAAGGCATAGCCAGGCTAGCACCGATCCTATCAAGGATAGGAAAATTAATTATCTTTCTGTGCAAATTTTGATTAAAGTAAAGATTGAGTATATCACATCTGAGAGCCAATGAGAATAGCTGTGTGAAGATGCTGGACATCAGGATCCATTTACGTGATATTACGCTAGACAACCAGAGACCTGTGAACTGATCTGTTAACTGTGTGTGTATTATTTGTTTCACCACACATTACACACACATTATATACACATGCACAGACATGCACCTCTGTCCGACAGCTACGGTGTTGTTAACCGTAACTGGCAAAATGAGCATATTGTTGTTAGATGTGTTGTTTAGTGATGTTTTACTCAACAAACATTTCTAACAGCATACAGTCACTACACAACACTACACAAACAACCCAAATTCCCACAACCTCTGTTTCAGTTAAATCCAATAGAACTATTATCATTTAAAAACTATAAATCACAATGCCAAATTTCAGGAAAGCAAATTCATTTCAAGTTCAGATAAAAGTAAAAAAAAAAAAAAAAAAAGAAAAAAAAAGCTCTTTAATATATGGACTGAAATATCAGAAATTCCATCAATTTCATCCATTTTCATAAAACAAGAAGTGCAGAATGAATGCTAATACAGTTTCCTATTGTAGCCCTAGTTTCCAATCATCAAAGTCAATGAGAGGTAGGGCTGGGAGATATGGCAAAATATTTCATCAAAATATATTTTTCCATATTGACCGATATCGACCGATTATTTTCACGATTAGGGCTGGGCGACAGAACTTCAAAATCATATCAAATCAAAAATAATCTTTAATTGACTGGACTGGGCAGAATCACATGACAACACGCAGTGTACAGTACATGAACACCCACAGTGGAATGCACAGTATGTACGGAAAACGTTCATAAAAAAATAATAATGATTAGTAGTCATGGGCTTGTCAATTAACGGTTATGATTGTCGGATAGATTAATTCTTCGATTAATTGCCCAGCCCTAATGAGAAGAATACAGAAAGAATAATAAAAAAAACTGCTAAAAAATTTCTAAAAAATTGTTGTAATGCAACTGCCTGTGTACACAGCATGTGTGCATAGAGTAGCCTATATGTTTAGCACAGTAGTATGACCGTTAGGGGTGCACCTGTGAAATATTTTGCACCTCATGAAGCTATCAGTCCATATCTAAGCTTTATGAATCATGGCCCAACAGACAAGGCTGACTAACTGATAAGGTGTTTACTGCAGGATTAACCTATAAACCCCACAGACTTCCACTGACTAAGGTTCAGCTGCAACAGACCCGGCTTAAACAGACTTTCAAAATGGCTGACCTTGGACCTACTGCAATGTTATAAAAAAAAAAGCAAAAACGGTCATATTCCTGCTGACTGTGCCACAGTAAGGGAGCCAGTGGTTGACATGTGATATATTGTGATATATTTAAAAAATATATTCATCTTAAACTACTTAAACGTGCCTATACATTTGGGTCTTCTTGTTTTATACATCTTTTATATATCTGGATCCCTGAGCCAAAGAGCACCAAAAGATCTACACCCTGAGAGCACTCGAAACCAATTGTTTTTTGATGTGATGTACACATCTGATTAACAGGTAGCTTAACTGGCCCTACGACAATTCAGATGTCATAGCAGTCATTAGTCAAAGTCGAAAGATACAGTATATGTATAGGGTGTGCCTGGACTTTCAAAACTAATCTACAGCATGTTGACAAAAGAAGTACAAACTCTGGTAGGGCTACTGGTTTGGTGACAGAGAGATCTGTCAAAAATGTTTTTATTCTTTTATTCAAAAAAAAACAAAAAAACACATCAGTATGGGACAGTGTTAGAAGAACCTATTCTTCAACTATCTTTCACAAAAAAATCCTTTCATGTAAAACGTGCATATGATCCATTTTGCCGTCCTTGCCTGGATGTTAAGTATAGCAAAGCAGTGTCTGCACCAACGCAGACTCTGGCAACAGCAAAGTTCTCCTCTCTGAAATGCTTCAAATGGATCATCCCTGAAAAGACAGCCTTTTCTTTCTGACACTGCCACTGCCCAAACTCATTCATTTTTCAGTGCATTGTGTTTAGCCAGTTATGCGTGTGATGGCTACGATGTCTATAAGAATAATGACATCACTCTCTGAAGAGGAACAAAAGGCGAGTGCAGGCAGGTATAAAAATAGAGCAAGAAAGAAAAGGCAAGTGCATTCATGTAAGACAGAAAACAGAAAAAAGACTGAATCAATGAATAAATGGAAGAAAAAGAGATTCTAGATAACTAGTTTGCTTACAAACTTATTACTATTCCAAACCATCAAATGCCACAAATCATTACGGAGACTTCAGTTTCACTATTTTTTAGTTAGCCTATAGGCTACATTATGGCTACTGTATCGGTTCAAGTCAAATGACAGAGTCAGCCAGGATGGTTTGTACAGTCCAAAGTCAGAGAGAAAGAGGCAGAACAACAGCAAAAAGATTCACATTGCACTTGGCTTTATTCAAGCCGTGGGGGAAGAAATCATTGCATTGTCACCTCAGTTTGGCTAAGCATCACATCACATCACTGTAACCAGTCTCACCACTATACATTAAACACACTATACATCACTGCCACCACTCCCAGCTCAACTGCAACCACAACCAGTACTGCATAATGTGACTTTCGACTGACTAACCCCAAACCACATCTTCGCTCGTTGCTAGGGCCTACTGGTGTGGATTTATAGCCTATGTGGTGACTGCTCGCAGATACTTGTGACATTGCTGGGGGAGCTGAACCCAACAAGAATAATAATGGGACCACATGTTGAGATCACTGCACGCATACATTTGCTCTGCAATAAAATGGACACCCACACGTTCTTGTAATTGCTATATTTCACACCAAACCCACTCTCTAGACACCAAAACCCACTCTCTCTCTCTAGAATTTCCACAAACTAAGGAACTGTGCTGAGCCAGTAACCATGAGAAGTAACTCTAAATCATGCATTTCATGCGTCTGGGAACTAGACGATTAAGACCAACACTCCAACGTAACTCCAAAATAACTTCAACACCAACATTCACAAGCTCCTCAGACAAAGATCAATCAGACAAACAATCCTCAGACAAAGATCAATCCTGCCTAAAACAAAATACACATTTGATTTCTACATCTATATATTCTCCAGTAGTTGAAAATGATAAGTGCTATTTAAGAGCTATTTTCATTTTGTATTGAATTTCAAGGATCAAAACTCTCAACTTACAGCACCTGCATAATTATTGGCTCCCTTGGTAAAGTTGACTAAAAACACATGCAAAGCTCATCATCTACTAGTATTTTTTCTTAATCACATAATGAAACCATTGTGAAAAAATACAATCTTGAGGAGAATCAAATTTGTTCTGATACAGAACAATGAATTTAAAAAAAAAAAATATTGTTGTACCAAAAACACATGTGCCACCGTTTTTGGCACACCTGCATTTTATACACTGTAAAGCTAATTATTTAGTAACATTATTATTTACCATTTTTACAGGGGTGCTACTAATTGTGGCACACGTGTTTCTGTGAAAAATATTTCTTTTTTATGCATTGTGTTTTCTCCAGATAAATTTCTTTCTCTTTGAGTTGGGATTATTCTCTATCATTTTTATTGTGAGACTAACATAAATTCAATTTTTTAATAAATAAATAAATACATTTTTTATTGCACTTTATAGTCTTCTTTACCAGGGGTGCCAATAACTGTGCAGGGCTCTGTAAATGCATAAAAAAATTAAGTCAGGGCAATAACGATACCACAAGCTCAGAAGAACTTTACAGTGAGCTCAGTTATTGCATGATCATATGTTCACAAATAACACTGATAAGAGAGCTTTCTGTTGTGCATGTTCAGCACTTTGAGGCCAAACCAATTCTACCAATCGAACACACACACACACAATCACACACACACACGGGTACAAACTCTGCCAAATCATTGCAACGACAGTGATACACCTACCCTTCTCAAAACACTTGGCTTTCACGAATTTTCAAAGTGACCTTTGAACCTTGGGTGTCCTTTCAAAACAGTGGGAGAAATTAGCACCTGAGCAAGGCCTTAGAGAGACGCACTCGCAGCACAGATTTGGCAGCAGCGAGGTGTTAAAATCAAAAGGTCACCAGCATTATCGCATAGCTCAAAGCATTAAGCCTCGCTCAAAGGGTCTTTATCACTAAATACCCTACCTGCCCCATTTTTAACAGCTAGACCTGATCTGCAGAGCTTGGAGCCAAGTGACAATTCGGCGGCAAACCCAAGACAAAAACAACACGAGGGAGGCAATGGATGGATATAAGTTCACATGCAACCAACGGCCTGTTGCCATGGGAATAGTGGAAATACCTCAACGGGGCTTTTGAGAGTAAAGTGGGTTGGGGTTGGTCAGGCGATACAGAGGGACCAAATAGGCTCAAGGGCAGCTGTGTAGACACTGTGCAGTCTTATGACAGGGAGCGACACACATGAACTCAGATGCTGCTGCTGTTTTTGTCATAACATGCTCTTAACATGCTAACATGCAACGCTTTTATTGGTATAGCAACATGGCGATTATTGGAAATGAAATGGTTCACAACTGCTGCAAAAACAGAGGTAATGCAAGTAAGTACAGGTAAGCAAAACTGTAGGAACATTTAGAGGAAAGTCTCACACAAATGTGACACAAGTGACTATGAAGTTTACTTTAGAATGTGGGCCTAGCTATGTTTCCAATATGAGAAGGGACACAAGGAAGGCGCACTACAAGCTACTGTGTCAATACAGATGCATTGAATATTGATAAACGATATTATGACTCCATAATATTGATATTGGCACCCTACGTCGAGTCTGACAGAACTGCTTCTAAAGTTCACAAAATGGTGCAGGACCTCTTACTCTGTTGTGTCACAATAGAAATGATACAGAAAGTCAGAATGAATAAATAAATAAATACAATACAATACAATACAATACAATACAATACAATACAATCTGCCAAAAACTGGATGCCTCTTGGTGTAAACCATGAGTGACATGACTGGATATCAGGATACTGCATGATATTTCATCAAAACATGGGCCTAGAGCTGTCAAGACTCTGAGCAAGCTGGGCACAGATGTGCACACTAGGCTATTTGACTTCCATGTCTGTAGAATCTAGTCTATAACAGTGTCCTGGGCCATACTGAAAACTAAGAGGACACATCCTATGGAGCTACGCATGCAGTGAGAGTGCAAGCCTTAAGTGATCAAAATATCCTTCAACTGAAGACAAACTGGGATGTTTAGCCTGAAGCATGAATCAAACACTGTTTGCTTCCCATGGAGAATGGACAGAAAGAATGTCTCCTTTAAACTTGTGTCTCTGTCCTCTGAGTAAAAGTGTGTCACTGTCAGCTCGCCTTGTTTTACGCAGGCCGTATGCCCACATTCACGTGATGAAAAGCTACATTCACAAGAGCACTTTCACAGCCACTTTCATTAGCGCCCTGGCCTCAGTGGATTGCATCAGCCACACAGGGCATTTGTCTTCTCTATTGCACACTTACAAAAAAAACAGCCACATAACAATTAGGCCAAGATCTGTAGTTTTTATACTTGCACAACAGCCCTGTAACCAGTACCGTAAGAGTACCGTAGGAGTAGGTTCTTTGCACACATGTAGAACACAAGTAGTGACATTTCAAGACGTGTCATCTTCAACCTCTCTGTCAGAACACCCAAATCCAGAGGACCTGTCATTCTTTACCCGACAGTACATAACCCAGGCAAGAGCAGGCAGCTCCATAAAGGCTCTACTCATTCCACTCGCTGCCCCCTTCCACACACAGACATACACACATACACACAAACACCAACAAGCCAAAGGCACTGTGCACTCACAGACATGTGGGCAACAGTCCAAGGGGACCTACATGGACAGACACAGACAAGGTACTGTATATCTGTCCATTTTGCACGGTTCCACCTTCCAGACCAATATCAGTACGGTGTGTGTGTTCTGCACACCGGTTGCAGAAAATACCATTACCTCTTTTCTGAGATTGGGAAACAAGTTTAAACAACACAAAGAATTTAGACATACGGGGTGAGGGGGCAAGGCGGAGGAGAAGGAGGAGGAGGAGGAGCATTGCCTAGGTTGTGGGAAGAGAGGAGAGGAAGGTACCAGCCATGAAAACTGCACACCTCTCTACACCAAGCGAACAGGCTCAGAGTGATGGGAATGAGCACCCTATAATACATCTCTCCCACGTGCATCTGCAATTTCTCAATCGATTGGCACTACAGCTTGTCGTACCTACAAAGTAAAAAATATACAGCTTGCAATCACCTAATATGTAGCTTAGGCTAAATTCAACACAAAAGTGCTTCTAGAAATTGAAAAATGCTTCTTAGAATCTATCAAGCCTACAGGAAATAGTTCACCAAATGAAATTCATTCATTTGGAAAATCTTAGCTTAAACATACAAATGGAATATACTTTTTATATTTTTAACTACTTGTAGCCTGCGTTATGCTACCTATGCACAATACACAGAAGACTAACACTGGGTTTCCCATTTTCCTGAAAATGATCAACAGTGGATTGCAAAAGCTTCCGATAAAACATTCAGTTACTTTCTGCACAAATTGAGAACTGTATTGGGTAACACTGGATTGTACTGGGGCAAGACTTGTATTGTCTTCCTTTCATTCAACCTTCCATTCATTGGGAGTGAAATGTGGGCCTACCTCCCCAACATTAGGTCAACCACTGACCTTTTTCAAACATAGTGTTTCAGGAGGGTTTTCTAGGATTAGGTCAAACTCTTGCCATGTGGGGAGAAAAAGGCTGACCCAGTTACTTCTAATCTGTTTTCTGGTAACTCACTGTGAAATCACTAACATTCTACTCTGAAATTCCTATGACGGAAAAACCTGTTGCAGATCTCCCTCCAATGCAAACTGATAGTCTGACTATTCAGCACCACAACAGTGAAAATGATAATCTAAAAGTGTTTGGCATTGGTTGTTATAGAATAGTAATGAATGCATTTTTCTTTCAAGTTGTCAGTGGCCTTAATATAATCTTCTGCTGGACAGGAAATATGTCAACTATTTTGAATGAATCCTTCTTTTCATTACCTGGCTTCAAAAGAGTACTGATCCTACTTTAACAGTCACTTCAACTGTTGTATTTAACTGAAGAAAAGTATGAATGAATGAATGAATTTAGCCTGCCCTATCTTTTATCAGTCTTCTTTCCATTGTGCTGGTAATCTTTTACCCTTCCAAAGCATAAAAGCCCCTATACTGAGGAATCTTGATATTTATTACACTGTACTATGAATCACGCTATCAAGATGATAGGTCAGGCCGACCTCACACACACACACACACACCTACTGGCTTAACCGGTATGTGAATCACATGGTATTGGCCTAGATTTACAGAGCTTTGTTATGACCGTCCAGCGTGCTAGTAATACTTCACAACAATAAACTGAACTGCACAAAGCAGAATTGAAAATGTTTATGTACTGGTTTACTTACTCCTCTGCCAACCGAGACATTAAGTCTCAAACTAGCCTGTAGTATAATTTAGGCTATCAATCAAACATGTACAAATGCACACACTAGAGCCTAGGCCTGTACACTAGAGTGCATCTCTCTCTCTCTCTCTCTCTAGTCTCGCCCTGTCTCTCTCTCCCTCACACACACACATACACACACACACACACACACACACACACTAGTAGTCTGTGCGAGTGAGTTTCTGTGTTCGGATATGTTTGTGTCCACTCACCAATGAAATGTGTGAGTGACTGTGTAAGCTATCGCTGCATAGGAGTTCTGTACTCTTGTCTGTCAGTCTGATGATGTATATTACAGGTAACAGACACGTCCAAGGACGACACTAGCAAATAAAAGTTACATCACTTCAAGACACATATGGTATAAGTGTGTAGCCTACCAACTTGAAAGTGCTATCTATTGCACTAGATTTCTGTTTGCAATGTAAAGCTGCAAACTTTGGACTGAAATGGACTTAAAAGAGCAGATAACTAACATAACAGAGTAGCAGAGCCCTCAGTGTTGGTTACCAGCAAATCTACATAACAATCACCTTTCAATATGCAAACCATTTTATCCTATCCCAGTCAAATAATAACATTTTTATTTTAAACTGGTTTCAGCCTCTTCATTACACTTTGGTTCTTTGACTAGGCTACTTCAAAATTGCACTACAGTGCAATAAAAAAGCATGATTCATCCTTTTTGTGTCCTACAAATGAATATGTGGACCATAAAGCCATGCTTTGCAAGATAAGGTTTAAGCAAATTAGCTGGTTGGCACACATGACCTCCGACCTTTCAGTACAGAGACATTTTCTCGGTGTGTTGGATACACCAAATAACCGAAAAATGATAGGCTACAAGTTAGAGTGCACATGTCGCCATGTTCATAAAAAAAACAATCAAATAAATACAATTGAAAAAGCAGCTTCACGTACACATCAAAGAACGGAATGGAAATGTTTTTTTTGTCATTTCTTTTTTCTGTAGCAATGAAATTGCATCCAACAGCACTCCCAAAACAATACGCCTCTAGTTTTATGTAGACTACTGATTCACATTTTACATTTCCTTAAGTCACACTTAAACGCTGACATATCCAGCCTACGACAGCTCTGCTCTGTACTGAAAATCCTCTTCAGCCAAGTCTCTTACCTGTTGAAGGTCATAGGGTAAGTAGCTGTGGTCGACACTACATCAATGGGCCTCTGTATCCCAGAAAGCTCCCCAAAACCACTTCCTCGGCTCCAGTTGTCATTCATGGAGGCACGCGGTGGATAGAGGCCGAACACTGGCTTCTGATCTTGCGGGATGCCAGAAGCATGCTCATTGTGCGTGCTCAGAGGAGGCGCACTGGCTCCGTAGCAGTATCCCTGTGAGCCGATGGGCCCGAGGGGTGCAGACAGGCCCGAATGAGAGCTGCCCATGTCCATCCCGGACATCTGGCAATAGCTGCGACTCTCGTTCTCCATCTTAATGACGCCAGGCGTGTACAGCTGGATGTAGCCCGTGTTTTTCTCAGTCTTGATGACAGGCATGTTCATGGGGGGCTGAGGCTGGGGCTGGGGCTGGAGCTGGGGCTGCTGCTGCTGGGGTGGGAGCGGTCGGTGTGGTGGCTGCAGCTCGGCACCGTTCACACCACTGCAGCTTCCTCCGTCGCTGCTACCAATTCCATTCCCACTGCCCACACAGCCACCTACGCTAACACCCCCACTACCAGACTTGCTTTGTTTAACCAGACTGTCCCCGAACAACGCATCGTCCATGGCCAGAGAGGAGATGAAGGCATCTGCCACATCAAACATGACTTCGTTTGGCAAGCCTGGCAGGTCCAGCTCACGCAGGATATCCATTGTGGGGTCGTCCCTGTTAGAATCTTCCTCCTCCAGCCCCAAGGACACAGTGTCGTGTCTCTCTTTGTCGATGGCTGGAGAGAATGCTTCCGTCTTGATGGGAAAAGCATCCGGTTCTTTGATACCAGAAGCCCCGAAAGCAGATGAGCTGTTTAAATCGGCGAGAGTCTCATCCAAGAAAGACAATTCATTCATTGGGCCCAGCGTCTCCTGATGGGACTGCATGGGCTGAATCCTTAACGGTTTCCCAGACTCCTTAACATAGGGGCCCTCCACTGGCCCTCGGCCTCTCATCCTCAGCCCCATGGCCACATGGTCTCTCTGAAGGCCGCTGCTGTTCCGGCCATTGGATGAGCCATCTGTGGGGGTGGCATGAGCTCTGGACGCAGGCTTCACCAGTCCCGTGGTAGCACACATTTGCATGTTGCTGCTTCCGTCATTCACAAACGCTCCTTCCTCTGTCTGCTTGCCATAAACAAGGTTGTTTTCTGAAGGGCTGCGCCTCTGTCCACCTTGATCCATTATCCAATCTTACCTGGCATAGAAAGAGCAACAGAGCAATACTATCAACTACTACCTTTGTAGCAATGGCGTAGCTTATTTCTACTGAAGTGTCTGCATGGACAAGGAAAAAGAAAAAAGATTACATCCAGAAGCACAAACTAAAATGAAAGGCCATATACATGGAACAGGCTAATAGCATAGATATAACCATTAAATGAATCATTAGCCAATCAAATGTCAAGTGTCAAACAGTCCGTCAAATGACAGTAGAAACATTAGGCAATGCAGCATGCCCAGACATAATCTGCGCATATTCACACTGACAAGCAATCAATACTCGCGTGTTTATATCGGATAAACGTGGATGTCAAAATTAAGCTGAAGGACCAAAAATAAAAATATGTTGGAAACAGGCCGTTCATCGGAAACGGGGAGGCAAACTTAGATAAGTGCCTTTTATGGAAAAGTCCTCGGTGGCTATTCGCCTAATTCACACCACTTTGAAAAAGCGTATGTGAAAACGGCAGTCTACATATGTAAATACATGTATAATATATATATTTTTCCATTTACACAGACAGAGAGGGAAACACGAACCAACAATAGCGTTCATGATGAAAAATGCCTCTATATTAATGTAGTAAGTAAAAAACAACTTTGTCGCGTTCGATACCTGGCCATACAGCAGATTTGGACCTGAAAAACATCGACGTATGCCAACTGACAACAGAGACACGTTCATTCATTTGAGTTTCATTGCTGGTAATGACGGTCTGAACATTTCTATCGTTTCGCAATGGATCTAACTCGTCCAATGAAGACGACTGTGGCAAAGCACAGCTTGATAAGTGTGCAAATCTCTCAATTAGTAGAAATCCTGAGAATATAAGTTACCGCAGTGGTGCAACCTGTTGGTAGGTCTTGGCCATTGCATGATAAATTCCTTTAAAACGAGAGAATTCCTGTTAATAAAATAAAACGTCGTTACTTCATGGTCCTGGTATAATGAAATCGTGACAACTTCGCTGGGTTTATGTTATTGTTGGAAGTAAATAAAGGCATCGTCCTTGACTGAAAAAAATATGTTATTATCATGTCATAACTTCTTGTTCTACTTATCCATGGTCTGCAGCCTAAACTGTAGCCTGACTGTCAGTACACTACTGTTCTCATTGACAACTGACCACAACTTACAACATAAGAAAATAAACATGGCAGTTGGCAAGAGATATTTAATACAAAGGAAAATAACAAACAGACCTTACCTGCTTTCAAAACGAACTAGTTGTCTCTAGAGAATTCGCAGTAAGTAATCGTTCGCGTCGCACAATCGTGTAAAATATAACGTTAACTTAGTTTCCAACAACGTCGTGATCTTCATCTCATGACTAGTCTCCTGGCATGGTAAAATACAAGGTACTGCCAGTGAAAGCAAAGCAAAGCAGCAAACCCTCTCCCACTGTCATGACAAGTACTAGCTTGGCATTTCAGCTCCTCATTCGTCCTTTCGACAGCCCTGGTACCAGCGACGTGGAGAGACAAGCGTTGCGCCCTTTGGTCCAAGTTTACAAACTGAAACTTCTAAACTGCTTTCGTGAAAGTCACTGCTGTATAAAAATACGTAGTCTGTTCTACGTATTGGATATCCAATGTGTCGTATATAGCAACAAAAAATGTCACAGAGAGCTTGACGAAACGGCACGCTAAAAAGACAGCCTAGATAAACGTATTAGGTAACTGAGTAGCTATAGGACTATACTGTTGCAGACTAGTTTTGCACTCCGACAAACGGTAAACGCCCCTCAGAGGAATATCCTTGCTAGCAAGCTAGCACGTATCGAGGTCCTTATAGAGGCTGTTGTCAAATGGCGTAATATACTCGACAGACGTTCCCGTCGGTGTTGAATGATTAAAACGTTTAGCAAAGCACGAGAACACGTTAAAACGTCAATGAACAACCTACATCAGCAAAATTCTGATAAAATTGTTACTTACAAGTAACGTTAACTGCCGTGCACTGCCTGGAGTTTGCCTTAAACTTGGGACTGTCGTGTCGCAAAAAACATCACGCTTAAGCTTGACATGCAACTTAAACGCGTTAGGTCATGCTTTCAATAACTTTACTCGCAGGAACTAGCTACTTTTGTACGCAAAAGAGTTCTTGTCAACTAGAAACTGATGTTAGAACTGAAGTTCCGAAGGAGCGTATCGAGCTGACAGACGTAGATTTCAATGGCGCACTACAGACCGTAGATAGCAGAACGAAGGGCACGTTCACACCGACTGGAATTAACAATTCCGCACAGAGAGAAAAACAAAACAATTGCATAAAACGGCGTGCGTTTAATATATAAATCCTTACTGAATACACCCATATGCCCACTGTAATGGTCTGCAATTGGATACTTTATGTCCACAAACAAATAAAAAACACTGCCGAGACTTTGAACTATAGAGAGACCTTGGCTAATTTACCAAGAACTGACATGCGCAAAGCAGGGCTGTCAGTTTTATGTCAATAACTCTTATTTACGCTTGGGTGACAAGTGTAGCAGGCTGCAGACATAGATTGTGTTGCTTTGCCCAAATGTAATCTGGCATATATACTGTATTTACTTGCTTAATGTAGGCTAGTTAGCAATGCAAGTTTATACACACAGCACAATGTGCGGACATTTGCCTTGTTTTTCAAGAACGCGGTTATGGGTTGCCCAGCGTTGGTTTTGGTCACTGTGTTCACTCTTTTGACGTAGGCTACAAAGACTTACATTAGCTAATGTTAAACTATTGTGGAGGAGTCTTCAGTGTAGAGAAACCACCCAAAAGTGAAAGATGATAAATTAAGCTATAACACCACTGAAGATGTAGGCCTATAACATTTCAGATGTGTGTTTAAATGTCTGTATGTGCAAAAGAACATTATTTGCAACAGAACAACCTACCTATGCCTGCCATCTTTTCCACAGCCTCCTACTGGCTCAATATTTTCTGAATACTCAAATCAAAGCTTATAACATGCAAAAGAGTGATAAGCAGGGGCTGTGTATAATCTTCCAACAGTATTATTTAAAATATAATTAAATCCAGCACAAACGCTACCTTTGTTGTTAGCCTACTTTAATTTATTTTACTGGTATTTATGTCCTCAAAAGCTAAAAGGATGATACTTCTTAAAATAGCCTAAATAGAGGATATTGGTGAAATGGTGCTAAAACTAACGCCATGAAGCCTAAACCTAACTTGGTTTTCACACATACTCATATGCATCTCAGTCTGGTCGGTGGGCCCATTTCACTGCAACCATTTTTCCAAGAAGTCACAGGGGAAGCACATGTTTTTAATGAATGAAATACACCTCAAAAACACCTCAGAAACATTTGTGTGTGAAACATGTTTGATAACACAGATCACACATGACTGAAATAAGTTTCGTTTACCAAAAAAGGTCTTTCACAATTGCTGTATGTATGTAACCATTAGTATAGTTCTACTTCATATTCCATGAATGAATTCTCTACTTGCTAATTGTTAATGAGCAATCTGCTTCAATGTCATTGGTTGAACTATCACTCCACATAACTTTCACACATTACAGCATGTGTCAGTCGAAGAAACTGACTCATGTTTTGGACCACAGCTCTAACATGTTCACCCCAATGAGTCATAAAATACACATATGTTCTAAATCTTAATCTTCAGCATGTACACTTAGTATGTGTGTGTGTGCTTTGTGTGGATGGTTTATATAATCAAGCACCTGTTTGTGTGTGTGTGTGTGTGTGTATGTGTGTGTGCGTGTGTGTGTGTGAAAGAGTGTGTGTTTATGGTTGTGTGTGAATGAGAGAAAGAGATTGCATGTGTGTTATTCATTTGCATATGTCATTGTGAATATCTGTAGATGTGCGTACATGCGTCTGCGTAATTTGTGTGTCTGTTTTCCTCTGCACTCCCTCTGCAACTCTGGGATCATTCACCTGAAAAACACCATACTTGAAAGTAGACAGAGTGATGAGAGGAACAACACCTTGCTGCTGTAACCGTCCAGCCTCAGCCTTCAGAACCAGCTCTCACATGACCCATCTTCTGCAGGATATGCAGATCCAGGATTGGGTTTCATAGCCACACACAGTGGCACAACAGACAGAAACGATAGTACCTTCCCAGGGACTAAAGTAGTTTGCACGCTATGAGACCAGCACAATGAAAACCCCCACGCTATGAGACCAGCACAATGAAAACCCCCAAATTTCATGACTTTTTTGTGGTGACACATCCACATGGGTGGTTGAGGGCTTGTTGGATGTGGCTCTTTGCGATAATTGTGCTCATTGTGATAACATTTTGTCAGCTAGGGTGCTATACTGCAAAACAGTATATGACCAACCCATCTTGCAGGGTGGCAGAGCAGGGGATGAGTGGTCCCTGTGGACCAAAATAGCTTACATGAGCCCAATGAGGCCACATGCCCACTGAGTTTCAAGTGACCGGTGGTTTGGTATCCCAGGAATCACTGACGGAAATTTTTACATTTTTACAATGAATTGTGACTTTTTCTGTCATTCCTAGACACCCATGTAACACTAAAGGTTTGTCAGCCAGGGTACTGCATGTTTTTATTTATTCCACAAAAACTATATCTGACCAAGCTGTGTTCCGATGGGCTCAGAGAGGGACAGTAGCAGCCTTCTGGGACCAAAAGCTTCTATGTGTTAAAAATGGATCTGCATGCAAGGTGAATGTCATGTGGCCTGGTGTTTTGGGTCTGGGACTTGACGACCAAAACTGGGCGGTGAGTACTGAACACTTTGCTTGCAGCGGTCATAAATATACTTATAATATGCTTTCTACCTACTGAAGTAAAGGTCCAAAAGATTTAAAATTGACAGACACCATCGCTGCACATCATCTGCATTAGATCAGGACAACATCCAGTTTTAGTCACATGTTTTCTTTGACATGTCAACTGGATTCACACGGGAAAAGAGGTCGACAAGCTGCTGTGGCAGTCAGTGCCATTCTGTGAGTGTTTGCTTTTGTGCATGTGCATACGTGTATGTTGATTTGTCTATACTCTATATCATGCTTGTTTTGTATCTCAGTGTGTGAATTAAATGTGTGTGTCTGTGCGTGCTTGTTTGTATTTCTCTGTCTTGGGTTGTGTGTGTGTGTATGTGTTTGTATCAGGTCCACGGAGAGGAGGGGGTAACAGTTCTTTTGGGGAGGGGAGATACAAGCTCCCATGCAAACAAGCCCATTATGTGGACCGGGGCGTGTGCTAGGCATGAGGAGTGCTGATTAAGAGGACTAGATGGAAGCTTGCGCACATCCCCCTGGGGCTGTAGCAAAGCAGCCACACTGTTCTCTTGCCCCATAACACCATGCCTGGAACATGCTGCCACCTGATAGGGGGTTAGTCCAGGTCAGAATCAGTCTCCCACCACCACGCGTCTATGTCTGCCAATGCAGAAGTCAGGAAAGGTCACAGGCAAGTGCAGCGCAAGTCAAAGTGATAGGTGAAGGACAGTGTAAGATAAATTAATTCACATTTCTGACTTGTATAATGGTTGAGAGGGTACAAGTAAACTGATGGGAGCTCTGTTGTGAAATTTTGTGAACTGTTCACTGTTGGGAAATTTTTCAGCTGTGTCCTTGACACTGAACTGTGTCCTTGTGCACCAAGTGAGATGATGGCTTTTGGATTTAGTGTCACTCAAATAACAAAAAAGTCAGGCATTTTTAAATTTTCTAAAAACACAAGAATTTCACTCTCTTATACTAGTATATTGAGATGTCATAAAGACTATATTGAATCTTGAATCATCACTGATGTTTATATAATGCACCGAGACCAACCAGCTGTTTGCAGTATACAAGAACCAAAATGAGTATGGTTGAATCCCAGGGTGGATGGGGAATGCCATATCCCACCACCCACCACCCCCAGCCCTGAACTCTTGAAAACTTAATTGGATGGACTTAACTGGATCTAGAGCAAAGGATCACTGAATTTTCACATCAAGAGTTAGCAAAGATGTAAAATCAATAAAGACACTCAAAAAACATTGCTGTCAAAAGATTTGTATTCGCACATGGCATGATGGTTGCCAGTCGTTTGTCATAGCAATTTGCTAATAGCTCATAGCTAATAGCTAATAGCTAATAAGTTGAACAGTCTTCAGTCTTTTTTGTTTGTTGCTCAAGCTAGCCAAAAGTTGACATTCGTCGTTGTTGTCAATCATGACGCTTTCGTAGCTCTTGGTGTGAACGCACAAGTAGGCAATAGAATATTGAGATTCAGCCACTGATGTCACAAAGCCTGACTTACCAAAGCAGCTGACCTTTCACCTGATACTTTTTGTCCACCCCAGACCTCCCTCCCTCACATGGCAAACATGTGGCTGTGAGACATCGGCTTGAAGCAAGGAAGGGAGCTGACCCCCACCCGTCCAAGTCAAAAAAATGTCTGGAATTCTACTGACCCAAATAATCAAGCTACTATCCAAGCCACTCGACTGTGTGGTGTGCAGCAGAGGAGTGTGGATATGAGGAAAGCTATTTATATGACATGATTTACAGCACTTCATGGATCTTGGTCACTCCCTCCTGCCCTAGGACGCAAGCCAAGTTTTGAGGGAGAGATAGACAGATAGCTGGAGAGTGAACAGGAGAGGAAAGAAAGAGAGGAAGAGAGGATCTGGAAGTGAACAGCAAAGACGTTCACAGACCACTTCCCCTGCAGACCTCTTTTTTTTTTCAATTGACAGCAGAGGAAAACACTTTATGACACTAAATGCTATGATTTACAACATACAAGATGAGTTCTTGCATGCTTGGGCAAATAATGATTTGGTTTCCCCAGGGCACTGTTCACTCCTTTACATAAGTGACTCAGTATCCCAATTTCCTGCTACACACATAGGAAGAACACAGCACACATGCTCTCTCTCTCTCAAACACACACACTTTCAGCATACATATACAGTATATACATACAGGCATACTCAAAACACTTACACGTCAAACACATCAGAAGCGTATGTACACACACACACACACACACACACACACACACTTATAGCTCATTTTAAAAGTAAGAGACCAGCATTATCCAAAGCAGCTTCTGGCATGTGAAGAATAATAGCACTTGATTGCAACATGTGAAATCCCCTCTACAAATAGAGGGCTCGTTGTTGTTGTGCATGCACAATGTCATTTGGTGTACACTCTGGGGAGCTCTAAAAAGGAAACACCCACTCACACCTGCTCTGCACAATGTTATCATTTGGGTATTGTTATAATATTGCATTCCAATGCAAAACATGGAGGAAAGAAAGTGTTAATGATGAGTCTAATGGTTTGATTCATGTAGGTGGGCTGTGTGACAAGTAATCACAATAGTTCGGGGCTGTGAGAAGCACACAACCTGCACTCCCATGCTTCTAGTTTGCATGTGCAGAAGAGCCCTCTAAGGCTACAGGCCGGGTATCCCATTTCTCATTGAAAAGGGTGGCTAGTGTGACATTGATACATGATGACTTGACAATGATGCGTTACCCCAAACACTATGAATGCCATGGCCAGTTTGAATGCAAACATTTATAGCAGATTGGACATTGACAGCCATATGCCTACATAATGTCCACAAACTGGCAAAATCACAGATGTTTTGTTTTTGCCAATATAGGTAAAACATAATTGGTATAGCCTTCATGATATGTTGTATATAGTGTTTGGCATGAGGTAACTTACTTACAGAGAGCAAACACCTTTTGTAATTTGCAAACAAAGCACAGTTCAGCACACCCAAATTGTGGAAGCAGGAAAGCGAATGTGAAGGTTTTCATGAGTGTTTTAAAAGAACCCCATTTAAAGATACACTTATCCAACCCAATTACAATACACCTAAATAGCTACCTTCCCTAAACCAAGAAATTAAGGTTCAATGTGGTTTTATCCCCTGATAGAGTCTGTGACAAAAAATTAGATCGTTGCTTAACCCGATGGTCCCTCCTATGAGCATGTCTATGGGGCTGAAGGGAGTATGAACTAATGAAGGTGTATGACATTTTTTAGCCCAGTAATTTGAGAGCACAGGTCAGGCTGTTCTGTACAAAAACAGTGCTGTCCAGGGGTTGTGGGAGGAAGTCTAAGACTAACTAGATCTCTCGATGATGAGTCAGTGAGAGAGAGAGAACAAGGGGAGAAAGAAAAGGAGAAAGATGTACAAATTCAAAAATACTGAAGATAAATATAAAACAGTGACACACACAGTATACATAATCATATAAGTACATTTGTCATGCACACCCCACTGTCCTCAAATTCGTCCTTGCAGAGGAGCAGACTTTACTGACTTCACATATAGAAAACGTCTCTAGGCATATGAGGAGATGGATATAGTGTGCTGTTCAGATTGAGTGACTGACACATAGTAATGTGTGTAGGTAGGGATTTCTCAATCTCTTTTGAAAACGTGTAAAAAGAATGAATGATGAATGACAAGGCCCCTTGTGTCCCCAGCATCATCATATAGGTAGGCCTGCATGGAGAATTCATGCACATAAACACACAATGCCTGTGGTGGCCCTGCTCTCCCTATAGCTGTAACAGGATCGGAAGGAAATTCAAGCAGACCATGGGAGGATTCAGAACCTGCAGACTCTGATTACAAAACAGCTGAACCTGCAATTTAAATCTGGGGCTTACCATCAGGAAGAACATTCATTACATGTCCGAATCAGAACACCAACCCACCTAAACTTGCATCTTTCAACCATAGCCTTGTACTGTATGTATCGGAGGAGTTGTTCTAAAGATCAATCCATAACCCTGTTTCCCTGGTATAGGAAAAAGAACAAGAAAATTTGATACAACATCAACCAAATAATTAACTGGTAGCTAACAATAACTAAACGGGACACAGAAACTCACTGTGCTAAACGCAGCTACACTCAGCTAAATTTTCACATGCCCCATTCAGATAATGTTAACTGCTGTTTGCTATTTGGTTATGTTTGCTATTTGGACAGCACTCACTGACCTTGAGCAACAGGGGTATGGATCGATTCTCACCAGATTACTCCTTCAACTGCATCACCATAGGGTTCTTTAGACCAACTCCTCAAATACTTACAATATAAGGCTATGGTTGAAAGATGCAAGTTTAAGTGTGTTGGTGGTCTGGTCCAGCGCCAACATCACCAACTTCATTCTCATTTCAGTGGAGTTTTCCATGCCGTAGCTCCCTCTCCTTTTCCACAGTGTGTTAGCCTTGGGCTACATGGACAACACATCTTTGATTCCTCCACCAGGTTACTGGCAGAGGACTGAGTCATGGAAACAATGAAATGATAAGAGAAATCCTGAGGGTGAGAAAGGCATGTCCTGCTAGTCAACTGGAGTGATGCCTCCTGAGTCAGAGAGATTGTGAGTATAAAAGCTGGGGGAATCTTGTTTTGCTTCACTGAAAACAAAAAAGTCCTACAACATCCAGGTACATCCAGGGTAATTCTATGCAAAATGAATTCTTTACCACGTCAATATGCAGATTAAAGACTGTGTATTTTTATGTAGTAAATGATTACATGACATTTGAGAATTTGTCTGTACTGAGCTGTAGAGGTTACATGAAAAATATTCTAAACAATTAAACCATATTGTGCTTACTGATGCTCTGAGACATTTTGTTTATCAAATGTCACATACGTAACGTTGGAAATGCCCTCCATGCTGCCAAACCCCACACTGGCCTACTTTGCATTGTCTGGTAGTAATGTTTCCTCTGCTGAGCTTTGACCTGAGGTCACCTCCGAGGTGCACTGTGAGTCTGTGGAGGAGGTCCGACGATTGTGGTGGCAGATGGGGGTGGTGCGGGTGGTGGGGGAGTCTGATGGAAATTCTATGCGTCTCGACATGACAGGGATCCAGAGACATGTGAGGAATGTTACGTGACAGACCCCCCCCCACCACACCCACACAAACACATACATACACAAATGTATTTCCCTGCCCGTTGTATTATCAGTTCATGTAGTATCAGTTTTCACCTGGTTCAGTGCTGTGATTCTGTAGTGTTTGACTCACTGTTTGAAGCCTGGGAAAACTGCACTATTGAAAATCACCATTATTTTGTATGACCTAATCTCTGGTGCACTCTTGGTCTCCTACGTTCTGTCTAATTAGAAGGAAGCTGCCATAAAAACTTTTATGTTGTTGTGATAGTGAAGTTTATGATGTTTCAAGGGTAGCATTTCTCTGATATGCGTCTGCCTGTTTTTGTTTTGCCCTGTATTTTATCGTCCTTGGCGCCATCGTGACTCACCTGACCTGTTGCGCTGGAAGAAATTTCCAGCCATGGAGGAGGATCACATCCATGACCCTGTCTCTTTCCTCATTGGTGCAGAACCACTCTCACATTGGCAGCAGAAGCTGTGTGCCCTAGAGTTAATCAATGTCTTCATGTCTCTTGACACCTGTGACTACATTTGATGTCAACTGTAAGAGGGAAACACTATAGCATCATTGATGTAGCCATCATCTTTGAGGCATATAAACTAATGATCTGGAGATTTGCATTCGGTTCTTAAATCCTATTAAAGGATATAATGTATTGTGCTTAATTCATCCACATTTTTTGATGTAGATGAATTCTTGTCATTTCCTGTAATGAGGTGTTAAGTGTGTGCGTGTAGGACTGTGACACACAGAATTGCTTGCATGAATCATTCTTGTCAGTGAACTTCACCCATTATCCTCCCTCTAATTACACCCTTCATTGACAGTATGTGATTTGCTACTCAGCCCTTTTTTTGATTATGCAGAGGGTCACTGAGACAGTTTTTCCCTCAGGCATATCAGAGATTTTTTAACATGCTGTCAGGAGAATCATAATTTCCTGTCTATTCATCAAGGTTTGTACACTGAATGTGCTAAATTTCTTTAACCTGTAAAGATGAGGTTAACACATGGGATGGGCTATAACTGGAAATGCATGTGATTAATTCTGTTGAAGCAGAGCACAGACATTGGGCTACAGGGCACCATGTGGGCATTCAACCCACAGCTGAGTGGTGTGTCATACACACCACAGATATGTTGACACCTGTAACATATTTTTTTACTTTTGTATTTTTTTTTGTGATGTGACTATATAATTGTTCATAACTGCTGTTAATACACATTATTATGGAATAGATGTTACATACCATACTGTCACATGCAGTGTATACACAATATCGAAATACAGTACCCACTTCCTTCCATGATAAACTGCTCAGAGATGTGGTAGGAATTAAAAGCAGTAGCCTAAATTTACTACAAACTCAGCTCAGTTATTCCAGTATCTAAATGCATCTGAACAAGGAGGGAAAAACAGCAGGCTTTTAACCGTCTCTTGTAGGCAGTATTTTACTCTGAGGGAGGTAAAAAAGGTGTGTTTCCCAACACCACAGTTGACAACCAGTTAGCTCCTTTGGTGGTTAGCACCAACAAAGTTGCTAACTTGGAGTGCTCAGCAAGGTCACCAAGAGGTCATCTTTGTTTTGAGAGGAATCATTCTTGCCCAACTTTCCAAGAAGCTGTTCGGAATGACTTTAGAGGAAGAGAGTCTATTCATGATAATCTGCATCACGTGATGACATACACAACCCTGTGTCATTCATCCACTTGCCAGAGTTCAATGGTCTTGAGGTGACGTGATTACACGTGTTACAAGGAGGAAGGCTTGGTAAGGCTGAGTGAAAGAACACTATCATCTCCGCCAATACCACACACATACACGCACACACACACACACGCACACACACACACACACACACACACACACACACACACACACATACACACTCGTTATGAAACCTTGAGATGGTGGTATGGTAAGGGCAGCTGTTTAACTGCCCATTTACAAACAGACTTCTTCTGCAGCTGATGCCATGGCAACAGAGCACAATGTCTGGGACAAAAATGTAATTACAATATAAAAAAAAAAGCGGGAGTATTTCTGTGCTTATCTTTTAAAATAAACCCTCTTCAGTAACCCATCTCCAACTGTTGTGGATATGATTTGTATACTTATTTGTACACCTACAATCATCAACTATCAATTACTTCTACCCTAGAGCAACTTAGGGTTAAGTGCCTTGCTCAAGGGCACAACAGTGGCAGGTGGGATACAGTCACATTCATCACAAGTAGGGCAGTAACCCCTCTGGTATCAAGATTTGGTAACACTTTGGTACACTTAAGGTACACATATTCACCATTAATTAGCAGCTTATTAACATGCAAATTAATAACATACTAGTCATTTATTAGTCATTGCAAGTCGCTTATTAGTACCTTATTCTGCATGATCTTATTCTACCCATTGTAGGCCATTAACTAGACTCTCTCCAATATAAACTCCTAATTACTGTTTATTCATAGTAAGTAAGATAGTTGTTGCATATTAATTTTGATCTCAGTATGTTTTGCTCAGTAATAGGCTTGTAAGCTGGTAGTACAACAGGAACAGTTATTCTCAGGGACAGTTATTCTCAATCAAAAAGATGTAATTAGGACATATTTGGACATTTGGACAAATCTTTTCTAAATATTGATGGAGGAGAATAACTGTTTCAGTTGTACTAAGCAGTAATTGGGAGTTTATATTGGAGAAATTCTAGTTAATGGTTTACTATGGGTAGAATAAGGTCATGTAAAATAAGGTATTAATAAGTGACTTGTAATGACTAACAAATGGGTAGTATGTTATTAATTTGCATGTCAATAAGCTGCTAGTTAATGATGAATATGTGTACCCTAATCTAAAGTGTTACCGAGAGTCTCTCCTTCAGCTCTCTCTCAATATTTATATGTATATATATATATTTTATACACATGTATGTATGCCCAAATTACACATTTGCTTTCTGATGTGTGAGCCTGGCCTAATTCACTATTTTCCTCTGTCCACAATTATCTTTGCTGAGTGTCATCCCTGCCTCATTCTGGCGGACTCCTCTCACCCTCCCCTCCTGAGTGGACTACAACCAACACTACGGCAGGCCCATGTCAGGACCGACTCCCCATCACAGAGGACCTTCCTGGACGCCGATGCTGGGCCCGACTCCCCTTCCTGAGGCTTCGTGATTGACCCCCCCTCACAATGGCGCTGTCAAATGGACCCTTACTGTTACCCCCATGACCCATCTCACTCCTTCGAGTTTGTCACTATGCCTGGCCGCTGCTACATTGTCCAGCCATAATTCCTGATAACCACCTATAGACTGATTACCATGTAATGTAAAAGTGGGATAATACTCTATTATGAACTATTATGAACCTTAGCTAAACCATAGGCAACTTATAGTCTGTCATGGTTACTACTGATTGTAATTTTTCTCCATGACCCCTGGCAGTTGGGTTAGCCCCTTGAGTCGTGGATCTGCCCAAGGTTTCTTCCTAGATTAACTGAACATAAGGGAGTTTTTCCTTGCCCCTGTTGCTCTTGGGTGCTCCTTCTGTGAAGCGCCATGAGACAATACTATTGTAAAAGGCGCTGTATAAATAAAACTGAATTGAATTGAATTGAATAGATACTAGTTGCTCTCAGCCTCTACTTTATGTAAAACATGCAGTAGTAATGCTATTTCAATTATGGATTTTCTGAGTAATGAAAGCCTTGGTTTTCCATTAGGCCGAGCAATATTTTCACATATCAATTTTCAGTTCAAAAAACAAACAAAACAAAATCAGAATTTCATGATGTCTGTATTTTATAATTCAGTATTCACATGCAGCCAATGAGATTACAATCGATGATGAACAATGAAATTCAATACTATTTGTCACTGTGAGTTAAAACACATATAAGTCCTTTTCTGTATTGCCCCTCCCTATGAATATGGCCACAGCTCACTGTCCTAAGTGGAGGGTCTCTGACAGGCTGCTGTGTCACATGACAGTGCTGAGGAGAGATGGGTCTTCAGCTGCCGTTCTCCAGTGCCAGCTGTGTCGATACCTACCACTCAGTAGGCATGCATGGGTCACAGCTGGTGAGGGGCAGCGTTCACTCTTTTGCCATCTTACTGCAGTGCTGTATGGCACTATAGTTTGCCTCACCTAAATATTTAAATAACGCTGTGTAGATACACAGAGCTTGTTCGATGAGTAAACAAATGTCATCAACAAATGGCAGGTTGTGTTAACTAAGTTATGTCCAAGTTTTTTTCTTATATCCAAACAAACACATAAAAAAATGATACAGTTCAGATAAACAAAGGTGTCACTGTCTCACTTCGACATTCTGGCATCTGTATTAGTAAAGTCCTCCCAAAAAATAAGGCTTTCATTATCTCAGTTAATTGGTCCTGCTAATAGACTTTTTGTTTATTTGTCGAGGTAATATAATGCGGCTATTAGAGGCATTTATGACGATGACACTTTAATGAAAGCATTAAGATGCGTTGGAAGAGATGTTCCCTGATCCCTGTCTCTAAAGGAACCAGCTGCTCCAAGGTGTCTGTTCACATCAACAATTTAGCCTTGTTAGAGAACCTCTCTTAACAGGCCTGCGTAACAGCCATCTCCCTACAGCACCCCACCCCTGACCAAGTGTTGTTGAATTTGAATTTGCTCCCATCTGGTAACAAACCATTGTATTTGATTAGCTATGCAGACAAAATCCCAGGAATCGATCAGAACCACTTATCAGCTTATTATCGATTCATCAAAAATCCAAGAACCAATCTCAACTGCTCATCCAGCATGGGCCATGATTCAGAATCAATGGATTTTAATTAATGTTGTATTTTCCTTTACCTTGATATAAACAACTGTAAATAACTTGTTTACTAGATTGATACATTAACTGCGCATACAAAGAATTTTGGTAAGAGTTAAATGTTGTTAGGTTTAATGCTGGGCATGCCCCTGCAATGCAAGCTCACGTCAGTCACCTGTTTCCAGACCGTCTTCGTCTGCATTGATACAGGTATGGTTCCTTGGCTAAGTAACGGGCACCTTCTCTGAATTCTCCATCCACATATTCAAAATAGTGAGTGTGTTTCTTCACAACAGTGGCTTAGATGCAAACGCTGGTAAACCACTGATTTTGTTTCTGTAAACAAATGTGTCTCAAAAATAATTCAACTGACAATTGGGCAACCTGGATTTCAGTCCTTCTTTGATTCCCACGTTGTGTCCCTTTGAATAAAAGAGTCTGCTAAAAACCAGTCACTTTACTTTTAGTTTTATTTGAAATGTGTGATTTATCTTTCATGTGTTTGTGTGCAGATCCAGAGATGGCGCGTGAGTGAGGCTGTGTAAACGTGTGAATGGAGGCGAACTGACATGGAGCAGTGACCCTACATGGGACCCCAAAAATACTTAGACTACATATTTTTGAAAAGAGGATCTGCCCCAGAGAGAGGAATTGTCCACACACACAGACACAGACAGGTGAACTGACTTGCTAGATCGATAGATAGATAGATATGGGAGGAAGATATAGTATGTGAATATAGAAGCAGATGCATAGATTTCTCTCTTAGCCCACAGTCTGGTGAGCTGCTTTCTATCACAGTCTGAGCAGAGGACAACCCACCTCCCATAACACCCACACACTTACACACACACACACACAAACACACAAAGAACCGCCCTCATAAAAACAACCACACCATCTCAGCATGTTATGTAAACAGGTTTGCCATCGTTGCATGTATCATGAGGTCTTCTGCATGTCTAATAACCTCCCTGTGGGTAAACCAAACACAACACGTAGCTAATTAATTCCCTTAACACTGAATGCATACATTAATATTTCATTTTAAGCTTAAGCATCTGTAAAATGATACATAAAACACAGCATAATGATCATAATGATTTAAGAATACTCGTTCCATGTTCCACGTTCCACGTTCCATGTTCCATGTTCCATGAATACAGCACTGACACTGATGCTGATCTGTAATAAAGTAGTTTATCTTTTTTCTTTTGGTGCACTCATCTCTT
>PYXC01001933.1:832500-1195000 GCA_015244755.2 Tenualosa ilisha | reverse complement strand
CAGTACTAGTGAAACGAGATGATTCACGCACCCTTTCCATTTGAATAGATCTTGATTATGGGAAAATCAGATATGCATGATGCAAATGTGGCCCCAAAAAAGACTTTGAGCTCAGGAAGAGGATATGGCCATCTCTGAACCCACAGATTGCCAGTTAAGCCTTGGTCTTACACACACACACACACACACACACACACACACACACACACACACACACACACACACACACACGCACACACAGACTTCCCGAGTCGCTCGACACATCAGCGGGACTTTCTAAACACCACATTTGATCACTGCATACCAGCTGGAGTTACAATTATGCAACTTCTGTTCAAATAGCCCATGAGCTTGTCACTGCCAAGAAAAGGGCTAGCTAAAACAGTGCATTAGAAACACAGCTCAACACTGCCACCCACTGGTCATTCTTATAGAGAACTCTGTACTGTATTATGAACCTCAGTGGGGACCAACAGATTTGGTTGATCAACTTTGATATCCTCGACACAAAAACATGCTAACAAATGCATATTCTCTAAAGATAATTAAGCCTGCATGTTGTAGTAATTTAATATAGTATATATTGCAAAATAACTCTTACTTATGAGGAGAAAAACAGGTGTAATATGAACATTAAGTATAAATGTAAACATACTTGAAAAATAAAAGTTCAGTGTTCTATGGGGACTTTTGCCCTTTTTTCAGCCAACAAAAGATCCTGAGCAGAGAGAAAACAAGGCCCCACTGTGTCATGAATGATCCAGCATTTAAACATGCTGCAGATCTGCTCCAGAGCCTCGCTGGCCTGACCACTATTTCCTGACCACTTCAACTGACCTCAGGGTTTCCACGTAACCAGACACTTTGAGTATGGCCTGGGATCTGAGCGGTACTGATTCCTTTTGGGAGTGGGAGGCGGATTAGTCAGCAAAATGCAATGGGCTGAGTCACAGGGCCTGATGAGCTGAACAGAGGGGAATGCTGAGCCTCTATTGGGTCCAGATGCAGGGCCTTTCTCTGGAAGGGCAAAAATGGCCTGCAACTCACACAAGATGGAGGGGGGGGTGTGGAAATGCTGCCATCATGTGATAGATATGGGACTGGACTAATCATATCCCCCTTACAAAACAAACACCTACACAGACAGTATTTTGTGAACTTCAAAAAACCAAAGCAAGGTAACCAACAGAGCTAATCTAGACCGAGTCGACCAACTGTACAGTTAAGAGGAATGCTAGACAACCTTAAAAATGGCTTGTAAATAAATAACTTGGCTACAGCCTAGAGAAAATAGTCATTTGTCTTTTTCTGCCTGAAGTGATTTTTGACAGCTGCAAGCTTTTGGTGGAGAGTTGCTTCTGCTCTAAGAAGACTTAAGATAGTTCACCTACTTACATCACAAATCCATTTGGCAAACTCCTATTTCTGACATTGCATAAGCAATCACAAAAGAGGAGAGCTCAGAGAAGAAAAGATGCCTACCATGTCATACCAAAAAAGACCTAACTTGAAATTTGAGAAATTGAACCACACCATTGATCAGTCAGACATTCAAACAAACTTCAGAAAGCATTCAATATATACAACCAATAGTTTATTTAGTTAAAATGGCCAGTGAAACCACTATAAGCATGGCGCCCAAAATCCAATCCACCAATGATTCCACAAGACACGACAGTTACATTTCAACTTTTCTTTTCTTTTCATTTTTTTTTTTTTTGGATGTACAAAACAAATTATACAGTATACAAACATACTTGGCCATTAGGGACCAGTCATCTCTGCTCAGTAATGGCCCCATTGCTTTCATCTTAAACAGATATCTAGCATAGAAAAGCTCTTCACAAGCACAGATGCATTATTCATTCTTTGAACGAGCGGGTGGGGGTGGGGGGGCATAGAAGACAGAAAGCCTCCCCAGTTGCGCCCAAGTCCATGGGATTTCATCTGCCTTTCTGGAGGAAGGAGAGGAATGTAGATCAACAGGAGGGAGAAAATTATTAAAAACTTCTGACTGTGACAGAGGAGACTGAAACATAAAATTTCCATGATGATCCTTCCTGGTTGTGGTTGTGTGTGTGTGTGTGTGTGTGTGTGTGTGTGTTTTGGGGGTGAAGGGGGAGAGGAGGGTTCTGCCTTTCAGGTCATCATAGATGAAAGGGTTTTGGTCTTATGTGAAATGCCAGGGTGTGACGAGGATCAGAGGGACCTGATGAATACATGATTATACACCTGGTCTCAACATTGTAAATATTCACCTGAGGCATTAGAAATGTGTAAGGTGGGCTGAAGTCATGATAGAGGCAGACAAACCAAACCAAAAACAAAAACAAAAGCTGTTGGGCTGTCATCACCTTTTCATAAATTAGTTTCCCCCATTTTCATTTTCTTACAAAGCAATCTGCCTTAAAATTAGTTTCATGCATGCATGGTTGAAGACACTAGCAAGGGTGAATTATTTGGTTGAACCAGTCCCCTCACAATGCTCAACAGGGACCGCACCCTCCACGGAGGACTCTGCAATCCCAGCATGCATTTCAGTAGGCCCACATATGCTGTGCTCAATCAAACCCAGTCCTGTGTGGCACAGAATTCATCCAAACCACACAGATGTTCAGACTGAGTAACTCCAGACAAAAAAAGGTCAACAAAACATGTGCCCGTGTCTCACTAATGTGGAAAGCATGTTTGTTTGGAGAAACAGTCGAAAACAACCCCAAAGGTGCTTGAATGTTGACTGTGCCGTCACATTTAGCATGTTTGTGTTTATGTGTGTTTGTGTACACATACGTTCGTTTATGCTCACAGACCATAAACAAATGACCATTCCAGATCTGGGTGGTCCTTTGTATAGATTGTGTTCCAGCGCGTGTCTCCAAAACGGGTGAAGTGATTTCAATTACAACAACAACTCAGAGGCTGCTACAAATGAATCAAACGATAACACAACCCCACTGCCATGTAGTGAAAACCGGGGTGAAGTGTGTGAGTGCATGAGGGTGAGAAATGACTAGTTAATGCTAACACATATCATTATTTTCATAAATCCACATATCAACCACATACTGAAATATGTGACATCAGATGTCAACAAGCCCACAACCTTGTTTAATGTGATTCATTCAAGGCTTCGCTCAGATGTTCTTCCTTAAAAGAAACAAACCAAAAAAAAAAAAAAAAAAGAGAGAGAAATGGTACCTGGACACACCATTTTTCTAAAGGCCTCAATGTCTAAATCGCTTTTACACACACACACACACACACACACACACAGATATTACACTCAGCCTCATGCATGCACGTAAACACACACACATACACAGACCTGACAGACAGACACAGACACAAACACACACCACACACACACACACACACAAAAACATCTGGACTGCATAACTGTGTTTTTTTTTTTTCAAAAAAAAAAAAAAAAAAAAAAGCTGATGTGAAAAAAGATTTTGGTTGGTGTGGTGGGAGGGACAAAGGGTGGGGTGGTTAGGGGTGTGGAGAAGAGGGTGGCGCTGTTGGATTGGGAAGAGACAAGTCAGTCCAAGATGTAGCGGACACCCACCCTGTCTACCTCTGGTCCTTCATAGCATCGTGTAGAGTCATCTGCACGCAGTTGGTCTTGGGTGAGAAGGAGGGAGGGGTGGAGAGAGGGATGGAGGGAAATTGGGCGGGAGGAGAGGGAAACAGTTCAGAAGACGGAGATGAGGGCGAAGACGCCATAAAGGAGGGCACAGGGGTACGCCACCAGCAGCTGCTGGCCCTCCATCTCCAGGGCCGAGATAAAGATCTTCGAGGCGGAGAAGCTGCACCAGCCAATAATGAGCGCCGTGATGACAATTCCCATCATGCCTCTGGAGACGCAGAGAAGAAGGGGACAAAGAGGAAGACAAAGATCAAAATGGAGTCAGGGCAAGGGGAGCCTTCACACACATCACTGAGGGGGATCAGGCTACTTTCATGGTTGTCAGCTGGCTGAGTGTAGTGATGAACTGGGGCATCAGTCTTACTCCCACTGATATGCCCATCACACACACACACACACACACACACACACACTCACACTACTTGCATGGAAATATACACACTCTAAACACACAGGTCACACTTGCTTTGTAGTACAATAGTGGTTTGAAAATGCAAGATATATGAAAAGGACACAAATTTCTCCAAGTTTATTAAATGACCTGTGGCATCAATCTACAATAAAAACAAACATGGCCCGAGGAAAAACCCAGTAGATAAAGCAGACATTCCCTGCATGTCAGACAAACGCTGCGCCATGTAGTACTGGTCTCATGTGCAGGTACACAGTAGCTTTTATTTTACACTGGATGACAAGGTTTACCTGTTCATGACTTGCTTTTCTGATAGTTTTTTTTTTCTCCGAGCTCAACCATGCTGTGAATGGAGGGTGATTGCAACTGATTTAGTGGAATAGTCTGCAACACTGTGCACAATGACATCTTTATTGGCGGCCATCGATGCACTCTGGGTTGAGAACGCCAAAAATAACCAATGGGATGGGAATATGAATGGTCTTTCTACCCAGAATGCATCGCTGGCTGCAGTCGGCTTGATGAAGTCAGGTAATGTCGCATCCGCCTCTTATTACACTTCCAGGATAGTCAGTCGAGCTTGAAGCACTAGATTACATTAGCCTTTACAGGCTGGCTTTACTAGCTGTTGGGCATGGACCAAGTTGTCTAAATAGTTTTAATATTGGTTATAAAACACACACACACACACACACACACACACACACACACACACGCAGGCACACACACAAATGCACTCTAGGGCCTTAAAGTATGCATGACACAAACACTGTAATTGTTGCCATTAATAAAGACTGAGCCAATAATGTTCCTTTAACAGACACACACACAGACACACACACACACACACACACACACACACACACACACACACACACCACACACACACACATAAATTAATAAAATCTT
The DNA here is from genome assembly GCA_015244755.2 of Tenualosa ilisha. NCBI lineage: Eukaryota > Metazoa > Chordata > Actinopteri > Clupeiformes > Clupeidae > Tenualosa > Tenualosa ilisha. The sequence goes on along the minus strand of PYXC01001933.1, from coordinate 1,190,030 downwards.
CATCTGGGTTTTTCAGTCACAGTTATACATACATAGCCTTCTAGAATATTCATAACTAAGTATCTAAATAAATGAACAAATGGCAGGCAAGCCTGCAGGCATGTGTCTATGGCACAAGAGTAAGCAGCTAAACCAATCAGGAAGAGCAGGTCAGGGGTTGGTCGTGTGCTTGGGACACACGGCACCTGTGTCAGCTGGCTTCTCACGGAGCCAATTTAACGATTTTAAATCAAATGAGCAACGAACACAGAGGATAAGACTAGATAAATGATTCCGTGGTGTGTACACACACAAACAAACAAACACACACACACACGCACACGCACGCGCACACACACGCCACACACACGCGCACACACACCGCACACACACGCACACACACACGCACACACACGCCACACACACGCGCACACACACCCACACACACCACACACACACCACACACACACGCACACCACACCACACCACACACACACACACGCACACACACACACACACCACACAGGAGGTGCTGTGAATGCTAGTAGAAGTGGATCAGTACTGTAAGCCTTGTATCCTCAGAGACTTTACTGGCATGAGTATGCCAGTCATGATGAGGTCTGTTCATGCCAGGTAAGTCTTTGAATGTTTTAAAGTTCAAGGCTTTGGGGGGGCTTTGCTTAACTTACTGTAAGGAGAAGAGCACGCCAAAGCTGGAGAGGAGGATCATGGGAAGCAGACAGTAACCCAGCACGCTGGCAACGCAGCCGAACGACACGCCCGTCATGCTCATGAGGTTCAGCAGGCAGTACATGCCCAGGCAGCCGATAGCACTGATGCCGTACACGTAGCCAAACTGGATCTTGCCTGACTGAAACACAGAGGGATGGATGCATGCACACACACTGTTAGCCTCCTTATGCTTAGAAAATATCTAAGTCTACTCAGCGCCCAAAAACACAAACACTGACAGACAAACCAATGTTATACTACTGGCAATTGCTGACAATAAAAAGTCATCTCTAGAGGTTTGATTCAATTTTCAATTCAATGAAATGTATACAGTGCCATTTTACCACACACTTGTCTCGTGGTGTGGTGATTTACACTTCATTAGCCTTCCATTTGTCTTTTCGTTGCAGGTACTGACCATCAAACACATGTTAAAACGCTGCATTTAAAAATACACTGCTACCTAAAACAGTTCATGGTCAGACTAGTGTGGTGCAATAGTCTTCAGTGTTTTTGTTTTGTTTGACTGGCTGTGTCTGCATGGAGAGCTGGGAGGGTATTCCATCAAAGTCACTACTGATAACGGTGCTTAAGTGATTAAGCCTCGTTTGAAGTAGCGTCAACTTTAACATGAGGCTAAGGCTATTCCACTAGCCCACGGAGAGGGTTAGCATGCTGGGCCTGTCTGTCTACCACTGTCTCCTGCTTCACTTAACCAGGTTTGCTCCTCAAAGGACAAGTTTGGGTTGTTACATTTAAGCCTTATTTTCTGATCGTTTATGAGGAAACACAACGGTTAAGATAAAAATTTTGACGAATGCCTCTGTTCTGAAAATGTTTGGTTGTTGCAGTAGCACCCTCCCACCCACAAAATGGCTGCATAAGTGCGCAGTTGCAATCTTTCCTAAAACGCATTAACTTTGGTTTGTAAAGACACGAAACTCAATGAGTGGTCAGTAATGTTCACTGATACTCTGACACAAAAATCATCGCAAAGTGTGACTTCCACCATTACTTGTATTGCTTCAAAGGCAGAAGGATACAGGGTGTGAGGAGTTTGAATAAATAGGTCCACTATTGAGAATAAATGCATACCATACAGTTTGGTGACCACTCGGTAAGTTAAAAAAAACGAATCTGTCCTTCTTGGAATACCCCCTGGTCTACCCAGCCCTGTCTGCTCACCAGCAGCAGTGTAGCTCCAAACGCCAAGCAGAACACCATGGGCCCCGCGAGGTCCGTCTCATTCATGATGCTCCCATCCGCTGCCTTCATAGGGTGCAATACTGTCAGCGTTTTCTGCCAGATGTGGTCAAAGTTGATACCAAGTTCTGCAAAGAAAAGATCCTTAATCAGTGCAGAAAATTAAAGTATTACATGATACATGTGACAGTGTCTACTTTTATGTTATGGTTTTAATTGGAAGTACAAGTATCAGTTGGTCAGAGGAACATATACACAGATTTGCCAAGGACTTTTTGGGTTTCCTGGAGAATATTAGCTAGGACGGAGGTTCAATTCACCAATCAATTCATACTACCCTACCCACTTCAATCACTGTTGTAAATGACTGAAAACAAGACTCAAACTCGACATTTGCATTAAAAAGCATTGTGTGAAAACTAAAGACTACACCCATTTTTTGGCGGTACAACCGAAATTGTGTGTTGTGCCTTGTTGTGCAAATGCATTCAATCTCTTCTCAGCGAACGTGCATTAGATTCAAGAACAGCCAGCATCAAAGCCTTACATAAACAATCACAGAAAAAATAATCAAAATAACCATCTTCTAAAGATGGCTCTAACCCGCATAACCATGTAAACTTAAACCGATAGTTAGAAATAGTGTCAAAAACAGCCTCACATAATAACAGCTGATACTGTTACACAATACCTGCAGACATTACAGTACCATATTCTCAAAAATAGCCCAGAGTAAAATGCCGATTGTGGTCTTTCAAAGGGACTGACATACTGCCATCCACACAGCTTCGAGGGCAAACAGGACAAAACAAATCAACAGACTGAAGGCCGCATTTGGAAGTGTGTCTTAAAAATAAACAAATAAATGAAAAAGTCCCAAAGGTGGTGCCTAAGAAGACAGATCCCTGGTGTCAGCATAAGATTATTATTGGGCTCAGAGTCATTTATCAGAGGAGCAGGACAGCCTCAGGTGACTTCCAGCAGGTTGACTCTCTCCTCCCTCCCCAACCAGCCATGCCCCAGTTAAGGCACACAGCTGCTGAGCTGGCTAGGCCATTGGCACTCGAGGAGGGACAGCAGAAAAGAAGTCAGTAACACTTTACTTGAAGGTGTCTATATAAGAGTGACATAAGCCGATCATAAACATTGCCAGCATCATGAACACTGATGACATTTTTATTGTTTATGCCTGTTAATTCATTCATCAAGTGTCGTTCGGCTTTCATAAAGTAAAGCTGACACTATCTGAGATGCAGACATCACAAAAACCGAATGACACTTAATGACAACAGTCCTAAACATTAATGAAGTTGTCACTGATGTTCATGATACACGGCATGTCTTGTTTATGACAGGCTCATGCCACTCTCACACAGACACCTTCCAATAAAGTGTTCCAATAAAGTCAGAGGGCCAGAACACCATCCTGAAATAAGCACACACAAACACCACAAACAAACAGTTACCTTTATGAAGTGGATTTTCGCTGAAGTGTTATTATGTTGTGGGGTCCCAGGGAAAGATAAAATAAACTTGGTGGACATAATACACCTCAAGAGTCAACACTCAGTGATGAAACACATATCTGGGGCGGAGCCATGACTTGACTGACATGTCAGCCACTGGAGTTCTTTGTAAACAACGCAATCCAAATCAAGACTGAAACTGATGTCGAGTTTGACTTACACCTACAACTTCTATTTCAATGTAACTATGGCCAAATATGAATGAACCCGAGAACCATCAGTTGACGTGAGTAGGGATGGGAATTGAGAACCGGGAATCAAATGCTTTAATTCACTGGAATCATATCCTCAACATTATGAATTCTTTAATATCAAAGCCATTTCTCAGACCATGCTCAATGCAAAGTTAAAATAGATGAAACTGTTCTACATACTTTCGTTCATTCTAATAAGCTGCTATGGTCACCTTAGTAGTATAGGCTATATTGTAGGCCTATGTGCTGATACTGAAAACAGTATCAGTAAAACAATACAGTAAGGAACTGATGAGAGAATTGATAAAAAATTGGACCAAAAAGCAGAAATGACAGTGGCATCGATATTGATAAATTCCTATCAATTCCCACCCCTGGACATGAGGTCCCTGATGCTGCACTTATCCATGCTATTCTAAGAGTAACTCTTCTAAGAAGGCAACATCAGATAGCTGATGTCTTCATAAGGATTCATAGGGACTTCCATCACTTTTTTACACATTTTTTTAACAAGGGTTTGTGTTGTGAAATGGGTAAGGACAATGTTACTTTCTTCTTCACCCATTTTAAGGGTGAAGGCACAAGGCACCTTCCACGTCCTGATGGGCACATGCTACACAGCCGTATAAGCATCACCCTATAGTGCTAAACTCAGACACCACTCTCACCTTCCAGTAGAGGCGGCTCATCTTCAAAGCTGCTGCTGTACATGGACTGTGAGTTTGCGGGAGTGTAGGCGGGCGTGGGCTGGAAGATTTGTCCGGTGTAGGGCTGCTGAGGCTGGGGCATCATGCCTGGACTGGCGTAGCCCATGGGCTGGGAGTAGTCATACTGCCCATATTGTCTGCGAAGAGGGAGAGTAGGGCAATGCAGACTTGTTACTTCAGCAGACTATTACTCTGCTTCAATAACAAGCTAAGAGTAGGATTTTAACAATAGTAAGTGACTCCATGATCTTAATCCTGATGATCAAATCTGAGAGTCAAATGTACAAAGAGGAAAACGTTCACAAGCATTCAGGCCTTATTTAAAATAGACAGTGGTATTGGAAAACAGCAGCATGCAAGAGTAGCATTGAAAAGCGTTTCATCCTACTTATATTGGTCATCTGTGTTGCCGTAGCCATATCCCTGATTTTGGTCGTCGACGCTGTAGCTGGACTGGAAAAAATCCGTGTTGAAGTTGTCAAAACCTGACATTTCAGTCTGTGGAAAACATTTGAGAACAGGTAACCACCCACAATATCACAATGATACTGATATCACAATGGTATATCTGATATCAGGTCTCGAAACGACCACAAAATTGACTTTCAGAAATCATTGTTTGCTAATAATACAGACACACGGCATTTTCTTGTAGTTATTAAGTGCATAAGTGCAAGGGCATGTCTCCAACTACACTGTATACGTGTCGTCCCAGAGCTACTGTAGCTTATTTAAAGTTAGCCTAGCAGAAATTGTTTCTCACCGCCGTACTTCAACTACCGTTATCCTAACGTAACTTATTCAGTGCTACTCAGGACCCATGTTATTTCCATCAGATCGTTAAAAAGAATAAGTCCCGATCGACAACATGATTAACTCACGTTGGCTATTTGACCACTTCCATACAACTAACAAAGGTTTCGTTTCATGTGGATGGAAAAGCAAAATACTATCGACACGTCTCTCCAACCTGATAACACCGTTAGCTAGTGAGAGCAAATTAACCTCGATACCGAGGTAATCTACTTAGACAGTCCATATAACTCTCATATTTAGCAACAAAACCGAAGACGTTGAATGACATAATAGAACACATCAACTACAGCTGTACAGAAACGTAACGTTATAAGTAGAACATTGCAAACTAGATTTACAGAACTTCATTCACGTTAACGTTACACTAATGGATGACACAGATCCTAGGGTGTAAGATAGCTCATGTAATTCGATTACTTAGCCGTATATTACAGGTGAATACGCGGATCTTCTTATACCATAGTATGTGCCATAACTTTATTTATAGATATAAAAGAACTGATGTCTTTCAGCTTTAGATTGCAGAACTACCTGGCTAGCTAGCGATAGCGAGCCAGCTGATTTAGGGAAGACCTAAACCAGTTCAGCTGATGGCAGCTTTACGTAAACCGAGTATTTAACGAAGTAGCTTTAAACATTAATGATTGCTACACCTGTGATAAACGTTTTGAGAGTACACCAGCAGAAAGCATACCTCTATGCAGTTCCTTCACGGCTGCACTAGTACACCAATACCGAACACCGCCAACTTTGCACCGCTCCTACTTACGTGTCAACAGAAAAGTAAAAAGCGATTACTTCCGGGTGATGGTACCACCAAAGAGCAAAAAGGCAGGTTTCTTCGTCTGAGAAAGAACAGTTATTGCCCTCTGCTGGGAAGTTTTCGAAAAGCAAGAGGGTTGGCTACAGCTTACCTTAGGTTGTACTCTCAGGTTGTACTGATCACGATTAAGCCTAGTGTATAGGCTACATCCACTAGATCACAGATAAGCCTAGTGGATAGGTAATATTTGCATAGCGAACTCATTTGGGCCCTGTACGAATGTCTAACATTCTTTCACAGCATGGTAACTGTACCACCTACATATCCTCACTACTTCACAATTTCATTAGCCCTGTGAAGTGTGCCTCCTTCTAATTTCTTTGAGTGCAACTAAAGCTATGATAATTTCAAAATAGTTATGGTGAAAAACTATTTTGATACAATTTCATCTAAACCTTTACAGGCTTTGAACGAAAGAAAAGAATACAAAATGAGTAATTTGAGTCACAACTAGAAATTTTGAGCCCTATGACAGAAATTAAAGGGCCCCCACAAACACTGATTATAATATTGGAATGTTCTCTCGACTACAAGACATCTGAAATAAATATAAACTTCTTTGATTTATCATAATTGATTACCAAACACATAACACACATACAGTGGACTATGATGTGAAAAAACAAAAAAAGGTTTCACGTTTTCCATCAGTCATACCAAATAGATGGTATAGGAGTAATGTAAATGCATCCATGGTGTCTATAAAACACACACAGACACACACACACACACACATGCTGAGAACGAGCAAGAGAGAGAGACAGAAAGAAAGAACAAGGGAAACAGCGCATGAGGTGCTCTAAAAATACATGCCTTTTGGGAATCCTCCTCACCAGCAGACAGATGTGCGAAGTGGAGATATCCACAGAACGGGCAAAGAGGGGCCCTCTGTCAGACAGGTGGATTCAAAAGTGGTGCAATTTGAGAGGCGGCAGTATAGAAGAGGTAGAGGGAGGAAGCTATTTTATAACGCTGGGCTGACAGCTTGCGGTCTGAAACCACCGTGGCCTGTGGAGCTCCACCACAGTACAGTGGAGGAGGGAGCGTGAAGACATGCAGCGTGTACCTGAGAACAAGGAGCTCCATGCTTTACTCAATCATGAATCAGAATCAGGTGCAGGAGCCTTACACTGTGTGAGGGTTAATCATCAGTGTGCATGAGCAGCATTACTTTCAGGGAGTAATCAAGGCAGGCAGAGGAAAGGAAGAAGTGAAGAAAGTAAAGCAGAAAAAGAAGTCAAAGACAAGGCAAGTTTATTTATATAGCACATTTCATACACAGAGGCAGTTCAAGGTGCTTCACAAAGATGAAGACAAAGAATAATAGAAAATAAAATGACATAGGCATGTAAAAAAATAAAGTAATAAAATTAAGTAAAAGTTAAGTAATAAATGATTAAATTTTTAAATGAAGATACAGCAGTTAGCAAAAAGCATCTGAGAACGGTTTTTAGTCTGGATTTGAAACTGCCAACACTAGGAGCCTTTCTGATGTCCTCTGGGATTTGGTTCCATAGCTGAACTGCATAGTAGCTGGAGGCTGTTTCACCACACTTTGTTCTAATGACAGATTTTACTAGCAATTTTTTCTGCTGCGATCTGAGAGATCTATTAGGGTTATATTGCTGAAACATATCAGAGAGGTAATTAGACCCTGTCTCATTTAGAGACTTGTGCACACGCAGCAGTGCTTTAAAGTCAGTTCTGTAGGTTACTGGGAGCTATTGAAGGGACCTTAGAATTGGAGTAATGTGCTCTGTTCTTTTTGTTCTTGTGAGGACCCTAGCCGCCGGATTTTGAATCAGCTGAAGCTGTTTGATAGTCTTTTTTGGCAGGCCTGTTAAATAAAAGACCATTGCTGTAGTCAGCCCGACTGGGAATAAACGCATGGACTAGTTTTTCCAAATCATTATACAACTAAGGGCAACTAAGTCCTCTTAGTTTGACAATGTCGTTTAGGTGATAAAATGCTGACCTAGTGATTGCTTTAATGTGACTGTCAAAGTTTAGCTCATTGTAAATTAAAACACCAAGATTTTTAACAGTATCTTTTGTTTTAATCCCCAGCTGTAGAAAATTTTGTGACATCCACTTGTCGATTTGGTCAATACACTGATAAAGACATTCAAAGGTGGCATAATCATTAGGTGATAGAACAAAGTAAATGTGGGTGTCATCAGCATAGTAATGGTCCAAGAATTGACCCCGGTGGGACACCACAGGTCAAAGACATTGATGTCAAGGTACAGTTTCCCCATGGTAGCAAAGAAACTTTTGTCTTGTAAATAGGATTTTCACCAATTGATAACTATTCCAGTGACCGCAACCCAGTGAGAAAAGAGAAAAAGAAAAAGGGCCTCTGTGCTATAGACAGAGGATGTGATGGAACCTATTTAACCATTTAGGATGTGCAAATAAATGTTTTATTACTATTTTGTTGCATAATTAGGTTTGTTGTGTGACTTATCTCTAAAAGTCCTTAATAATTGTCTGAGTGGTAATTTTGTAATCATTGTTAACAATAATACTAAACTAGAAAAGCACTCGGAGAGCACAGACCTCCGCCAAGGCAATATAGGGTCATTGACCCAATACAGATTCCAGACAGTGTTCTGGATCACCACCAAAATTTAATTTGTTCCTTGTCCTAATACCCCCATTGTCCGTTATCCAGATCCATGCGGCACTTTTGCAGTAAGTTATTTTTTACACAGACAAACAGACAGACAGACAGATAGACAGACAGACAAACGCTGGTGAAAACATAATCTCCTTGGCAGAGGTCATAAGGGTCCATCCTTATCTAAGATAGCAAATAAAAGCACAAAAGGTAAAGGTATTGGAATAGGAATGCCCTTTATCCATTTTGATTGAAAGATCTGTATAGTGCCGGAAAATTAGAGAACAAACTGTAACAATGCACAGTGGTGTTAATATAATATTTGGTAGATAGCAACAGGATCCATTCTAGTCCTAAAGGAGAAAAATCAATTTCATACACGATCATGAATTCACACTGGAAAAAAAAGCCTTGACTTATCCAGACAGTCAGAATTATCCTGCTGTCTAATCACATTTAAAAGTTCCAGAGCATGGCTCTTCTTTATCCGCTTAATGAAAGCAAAATTGAAAACTGTCACAGAATGCTGCAAATCCAGGTCAGTGAATTGCCATGCAGGAATAATTACCTTCTGCTAAAGTGTTTACTTTAATCCTGTGTTATTGCCTCGATGTATGGGTGGATTACAACAGCCTTTTCATCACCATTCCAGGCACACTCACTCACACACACACACACACACACACACACACACACACACACACACACAAAAGCAAACTTACTTACACAGCATGTCTGCATAGGGACAATGCATCCTAAATCTTATCTTATACATCATACATTCATGATTACAAAGACAATTCCATCTCTCATACGCACACACACACACACACACACACACACACACACAAAGAGAAAGAGAGAGTGAGAGTGGGGTGACAGGCTATCTTTCTTACGGTAGTCTTTAACAGTGTAAACAAAATAAACCATAAGATAACAGAAATGCCATACAATCCAAACAACTCTACTGTACTAAATTCTCAGTCTGTGAATTTCTGATGTGTAGCTCCTTTAAACACACAGACCCACGTGCTGCAGATGATGCCCTAATAGTAATTCTGAATTTTCTTTCATACATTTTTAAGGCTCTGTGGGCCTGAGAGGAAGAGCAATAAATTAGTCATCACTGACTTCAGCTTGCCCCACACAGGCTGACATGTTGTGGAAAGAACCTTGCAACCTTGTGAGGCCAGTCACTGTCATTAACAGTAAGCACTGCGGAAGACGTTATCACTTATCAATGCTAACAGACAGACATTGCCAATCACAGGTGTGCGATCACCTCACACAGGTAGCCGTTGTATACAAACCACAGCCTGATGGAAACTCTGTGGTTATGATCATAAAGCACAGTGGGTTGAAATGGCTGAGCTGAAATTAAGCATGGCCTGTACTGAGAATTATTCATCATTGGATTATTAAAAGGATGAGCACAACAAAGCAAAGGCTGTGAGGCTCGTGACTTTGTTAGACACCCCTGTAACAGTACCGCTGGCTATATATCACACCACACAGCGTTTTCCATTCTGCAGCAAGATTAGACTTTAAAGTTGCATTGCAACATCTAACACTCTGCAGCTTATCGTTTATTCACTCTGTGTATTTTAGTCTTTGTAGTCATAGGCTTTGTTTGTATTTAAAAGTGATTTACACACACGCACGCACACACACACACACAGCCAACAGCAGTTAAGGTTTTTTCTGTATAACAACAGATAAGTGACTGTTTTGAATGGTACCTCCCACCTCCAATTTCCAAGAAAAATAGTTTTCACTAAAGCTAGATGGCAGGATAGAGTCTTTTCCAGGACTGCCTATTCAAATGCTTGCCAAATTGTAATGTAAAACATAGGCATCTATGCACACCAGTACAAACAGGCATACCAATAAATGCACACAGTACATATGCATGCAAATGCATGTACATACATAGATGGAACAACGGAGAGACAGAGAGCGAGGGGGAGAGAGAGGGAGAGGGAGAGAGAGAGACAGAGAGAGAGAGATGTAGACGGGGAGATTAAAAAGATGTTAATGTGTTGTCTGGATTGTAGCACAATGAATCAGAATCAAAGGGAGGAATACATTTAGCATTTTGTAACAGGGCTTTTGAGGAGACAGCACAGTAACATGCTTTACTGAACAGCTGTCTTCTCTTTTGACAGACTATTTGTCAGATCTCTTTGCTTGGCAAGCATGCTTTGGGCACACTGAGCCTATGAGACCTGGCTGGGAAGTCCTGGGCGTTATGACAACCCTTTGGCTTTATGTCCAACAAAATATGGGGTGGGGGACCTAGCTGTATCAAAGATCTTTTATCACAGATAGACACACAACATGAATTGGGCAGACGAAAATTTAAATCTTTAGTTGACATGACACAGGTTATGGTGCAGAGTTATGGTAGTTAGATATGGTATATGACAAACCAGACAAAAACAGTGTAGCATATGAACACTGTTACTTATAATAAAAGTGATGGTCTGGAACACTCCTAACCATAGCCCTGTTAGAGAGACCAATGGCAAGTGCTGTCAGTAGGACGAAGAACGGAACCTAGACCAAATAGTGAAGCAGCAGCTTATATTGACTGAGTGGAGCCATGGGACGTAAAACCGAGTGGACCCACAGTCTTAGGGGACGTAAAACCGAGTAGACCCACAGTCTTAGTGGACGGAAAACCGAGTGGACCCACAGTCTTAGTGGACGGAAAACCGAGTGGACCCACAGTCTTAGTTCTTGGAGTGTGAGTTAGGGCCAGGAATAGACAGAGCAGGTATTTTAGCAATCTCCTGCAAAATGCAGAAATAATTTAAGAATGCAAAGTATTTTATTACAACCCCCCCCATATCCATGCCTCTTTCAGGCCCTCACCTGTCACTGCAGCAGGCAGCAGGGGTAAGTCTGGTCAGGTTAATTAGCAGTGAACCTGGAGCAGGGTGTGGGTGGTAAGAGGCCCTTCTACCTTCCTCAGTAGTCCCCCCCCTCCCCCGCTCTCCTGCAGGCCTCCACATTGCCATTCTGCTCTTGTGCTCAGGTGGTAAAATGAGAGGCGGGTAATGGATGCTGTGATCACTGCGACACAGAGTATCAGTATGTTTAGAAGGACGTGCAGAACATGTTTGATGATGCAAGGAATACAATATACAGTGTTTGTGTAACCATGGTGAATGTGGAACATGCAGCGCTACTATTTGGCTATGTAAAAAATTGCATTGGGTGCATAATCTGTATTCAGAGGTGGAAAAAAATTCCAAAATATGAGAGGTTGCTAAGATGCGTCTACTTGCATTTAGCTCCACTACAGCCCTGCCTGTATTTGCATTTTGCTCTGTAGAACTTTGCTCACTCACGTGTTCCCTATAACAGAGGTTCTCCGAAATTATTGGCCTGGGAACCCCTCATGGAGCAGATCTTTTTTCCAAGGACCCTTCTTATTCGCAAAACCAATCAAACCAATAATACTTTACTTGACGTACATAACGTGTGTACGAATCACAAAGCATTCATGACTGTTTCATAAGACGTTTCTCAACATTCATCAAAAATAAAAGGCCAACGGTACTTCAAATGTCACTTTACTACATAGGTTGTGAAGTATTCATAATCACTTATTTGAGTTTGACACCAAGAGAGCTGACCAGTATGTGCAGTATGAACCCAGGAACAGTTGGACCCATCCTCATTTGAGTGTATTGGCAAGGTAGCAAAAGATGATAATTATCTGCAAAGGTTGCATGAAATCTTTTCTGAAACATTTACATTATATGCTTGCTCCAGTCCAGTTGTCTCAAAGCAGCATTACCATTTTTGGTTTAAACCTGTTACATGATCATGTCACATCAGAATCAATGGGTTGTCCTAGTATCAAAGAGACAGATCAGGAGCAAGCATATAATGTTTCATAAAAAAAATAATGTAACCTTTGCAGGTAATTATCATATTTTGCTACCTTGCCTACACTCAAATGGGAAATGGGTGTCGGGAATGTTGAGTCATGTCTTATGAAACAGTCATGAATACTTTGTAAGCAGTTTATGTCAGCAGCTATGAATGTGTTATGTACTCAAGTAAATGTTACCATTAAACCATACAGGCTTATATCCATTTGCTCTGTAAGATTCTGCTATTTTGTAGAAACATTTTGGTAAAACTTTGTGTGAACCCAGTATTCATTAAGAATTATAAGGGGTTATAATACATTTAATAAAGTCTTATAACTAACATTAGTGTTTATAACTGTTTATACATTCTACTGACTGCACTTATAAGGCATTATAATGTTGTCTTATAAGCCTTTACAGCTTGAAGGGTCACAAAGCAATATAAAGCTTCAGTCTTTTAACTGCCCTTTTATATGTCCAGTTCTTCATGCCAAATGCATACTCTAAGTAAAGTATGATGGACACATATACTCATGAAAATCAGTAAGGGATCATTAAAGACAATAAGTCTGCTATACCTATGCGAGCTATTACTTCACACATGGGTGGTCCTGCTTGGCCGAAGACCAACCACCTTGGCTGAAGATGATAGCCTATCCCATTCGCAGCGTCACTCCTCCGTCCCGACTTCAAAGCAGCCAGGGTCTCTGGAAGGTGCTGGACACAAACTGACTGACCACGTCTGGGTCAGTAGGCTACATGGATCCATAAAGACTAAAGCCCATTTATTTGATTTTGCTTTTGCTGTATCTTTCTTCTTCTCTTTTATTCAGCTAATACTCTAATTTATGCAAGTCCACCACATGTCTTCCATTAGCATTTCAGTGTATGTGACAAGTAAACTCCATGATCTTGGAGTAAAGTGGTATGTTTCCCCAGTATCAAAAGGCCAAAGTAGCTTATAGGGCTTTGTGACACTTCAAGTTGCAAAGGCTTAGATGGTAACATTATCATACCTTATGAATACAGTCATGAAAGTGTATAAGTAGTTATGAATACTTATGTAATTATTATAAACTATAAAGTGCTATGAATGTGTTATAACCCTTTATGGATGCATTTATAATGCTTCATGAATACTGGGTTCATAGAAAATATTACCAAAGTTTTTTTCAAGGTCCCCCAGGCAACGTGCAGTGGACCCCACTTTGAAAACTAATGCTCTATTATATACTGATGCTCTCACTACATCAAAACATGGATGCCAACACACCCAGTCATTTTACACTAGACCGTGTGTAATGGGTTGGGTTCCTCTAAAAAAGTTTTTCACTCTTTTAGAAATTACTTGAAAAACTGGATCTTGCTGAATCCCATTCCTTCTTTCTTTACCTTGTGGTCTGGAAATAGATAGACTTTAACAACAGGAATGTCAGGACTCATTTTTGGAAAAATGCCAGCACTGTCTGTTTATTACAAATTGGTTAACCAAATTAAAGCAAAATCTAACACTAACATGGAAAATAGTAAGACAGTGGATACGAGAAAAAAGGGTGAAAATTGCAGGTCGGACTGAGTTTGATGTTATGATAATGACTGAAGCCAGTCGTCCTAGTGTCACACTAAGCCCTGGGGAAAGCCATCTTGTGGCTGAGGTCTCTGTGCAGCAGGGGCCTATTCCATTAGAGTGCCATTGTATCAGACATTAAAGGGTCATGTAATCACCCTTTTCCTGTCAGGATCTGTCTTCCTCCTCCTTCTTTTGTGAAGCAGTCAGCAGCTCATTTGCTGCTGGTGCCCAGTGCCTCTGCAGCCAGAGTCCTCGCTCAGATGAATCATTACTGAATCTGCTGTCCATTCTGTCTGCTCACAGCCAGTCAGACGGCCCGTCTCCCCTCCCTCCTTCCCTCTCTCCTCTCCACCCTCACTTCGCACTCCGTAGCTTTCTAAATCTCCTCATTCTATTCCTCTCTCTCTCTCCTCGCTGATTCTTCTCTCTCTAGTCTTCTCCTTCCCCCTTTCTATTTCTCTCTTTGCTATGCCTCCCTCTCTCTCTTTCCCTCCTCTTCTGATTCCTCCACTTTCTCCACTTCTCTCCTTCTCTTCTTCTCCATGGCTCATCTATTACTCTCTCCTGTCTTCCACTCCTCTTTCCCTGCTATTCTCTCTCTTTCTCTTTCCCCCACTCTGTCTGCTTCCGTTCTTTCTTTCCTCATCAGCTTCCACCATTTTTTCTCTCTCCTCTCTGCCCTCTCTCTATCCTCATCATTCCCCTCTGTCTTCGCTCTGCCAATCCTCTCTCTCTCCCTCTTTCTCTCTCTCTCTCTCTCTCTCTCTCTCTTGTGTACAGTTCAATAAGCTTTATTGGCATGACAATTCAACAACACTGTTGCCAGTGCACATATCATACAGTACCAAATTTAGAGCACATTAGAACATAAGAGAGAATCACATTTTTGTCTTTCTCTTTCCCTCTTCTCCTCTCTTTCTCTCTTCTTCCTCTTCTCCACTCCTCCCTTTCTCTCCCCTCTTTCTCATCTTCACTCCTCTCTCTCTTTTCCACCCCTCTCTTTCTCTCCCCTCTTTCTCTTCTTCACATGTTTCTTTCTCTTTTCCACTCTTATCTTTCTCTCCCCACTTTCACATTCACAGTCTTTCTGTCCTTTATTTGTTACAGGCCTCTCTCTATCCTTTTTCTGTCCTCTCTTTCCACTCCCCTCTTTCCCTCCCTCTCTCCCTCTCACTCTCTCTCTCTGTCTCAGTCTGTCTTCTCTGCCATGCATTCAGTTCCTCCTCCTCCAGCAGCAGCTGCCAGTGCTCTTAATGCAGCCCCAGCTCCACACTGCATGTCTCTGGGGAAAAACTACGGACCTAGTTTAGCAGGGAAAAGTGCCTGCCTCCCTCCCTGCTTTCCTTCCCTGCCCTGAGTGCGTGTGTGTGTGTGTGTGTGTGTGTGTGTGTGTGTGTGTGCACGTGCATGCGTCTGTCTGTGTTCTTGTATTCATTTGTGTGTATGTGTTTCATGTTTCCATGTGCATTTGTGTTGTTTTTGTCTGTTTGTGTGTTAGTGTATGTGATGTGTTTGTGTGTGAAAGGGTTTGTGTATGCGTCTGTTGTGAATCCATAGAAAGAAATGGTCCTGACAACCAGTCATTTGTCAGGTGATGGGTTGTGCGTAGCTGCCTGGTCAAGACTATGTTGTTATCGTGCCCACTCAAACATACTTCTATCTTCTATCTTTTCTGCCAGTAATTTTCTGTCTTTTTTTCTATTTTAATTTTAAGATGGCATCATAAAACATTCATGACTATTTTATTACTCTAGCGACACACTAACACAATATGAAGGCCGATTCCCTCTCTGCCCATATGGTGCAGACACATACACACACACACACACACACACACACACATTCCCGGCCCCATTTAGAGCTACAGTAATGAGCTAAGTGCAGGCTAGCACTGTGGCTACCAGATCGGAAGACACTTTGGGGAGGTTCATGTTTCAGGGTCGATATGGAGGAACACAGGCAACTCTCCTCCATCAAATCATAAAAAATCATTATGAGAGAGAGTCTCCTGAATGAAAGCAGCCAGCATTCTAGAACAGGCTGGAAAACCCAGCTGCAGCCAATGATTGAGATTCTAAAGAGTGTTTTCAGCCCGGAGAAACTTACACTCCCCTCAATACACCACCCCACTCCAGCAGATAACTCTCACAGTGCTCATCTGCTGTTCAGGAATTTTACAGATGTCTGCTTGTTTACGTAATCCTGTTTAAAGTGTTGAAACAGGAATGTGCCCCAGAGAGTGTTGTTGACAGGCTGCAACTAATTCTTGAAGATTAACTATAATTATGATTGAGATATCTCAAGATCTGTTTAAAAATGACTGGTGCCTAGATGCTGGGGAATTTACAGAGAGGGACTGTTAGCAAACAGCTTAATGACTGACAAAGCTGTCGTTGACATAAGGACGACTCAAGTATGGCTGCTGAAGACGTCATTCTTTGTTACATAACACCAAGAAGTCACACAAGTGGAATCAAAGATGAAACAGAGATCAAAGAGATAGTTACTTTTTCATCATCACCTGACAAACAAAATTAGGGTGAGGGTGTTGACGTAAGAGTGACATGAGCCTGTCATAAACATGTCATAACCCGTGTCTTGAACATTACACTTCATTAATGTTTATGACTGTTGTGTTACGAAGTGTCATTCGGTTTTTGTAATGTCTGCATCCCAAACAGTGTCAACTTTACATTACAGAAAACAAATGTCATTGAATGGCATGAACATAAAAAAGGGTCATTAATGTTCATGTTATGTGCCATGTCATGTTAATGACGGACTCATGTCACTCTTATGTTCACACCCTTCAGTAAAATGTTACCCAAAAGGGATTACTGGACACTTTTGCCAGAGCTACATTATGGCTAAGTTCAGCAACATTATGGCTAAGTCAGGCTACATTATGGCTAAGTTTAGCAACATTATGGCTAAGTCAGGCTACATTATGGCTAAGTCAGGCTACATTATGGCTAAGTTCAGCAACATTATGGCTAAGTCAGGCTACATTATGGCTAAGTTCAGCAACATTATGGCTAAGTCAGGCTACATTATGGCTAAGTCAGGCTACATTATGGCTAAGTCCAGAATCCATGTCAGGGGCAGAGGAAGGTGATCTCATATTATACCCCAGAGATCAGAGTGAGAAGGAAGAGGATATGGAAGAGATGTACTGGAAGAGATAACAGCCTGATGGTGCAGGAATAGGATAGACTTTCTCTTTTTTTCCACTCTGGCCCTTGTGGGGGTGGATGAGTTGGGTGGATGGGTTGGATGGAGGTTACTTCAGCAAGATTATTATTTGAACTCAGGGTAGAACTCTGACAATGCAAATTTTTCTGCCTGTGTAAAAATATGCTGTATGTACTTTTCCCTTGTCAAAAGTCTCTTAGTGCAAACTTGCAGAAGGAGAAGAATTCCCCCTCAGTTTCTGGATGTATTTTTGGACTTTGACTTTTGGTATTCCACCAAATACTGTTTCTCACTGAGGATGTGAATTACTTTGATTTCCTCTGATGTTGATATTTCTGTGGAATAATCTTTGCTAATTATGTCCAGTGCAAATACATTTAGTTGGACTGTTAATTATTTGCACTGCATAAATAAATTAATGTATAATTATTGGCTCTCTGCTGGAATTAACAACAACTGACCTACAAAAACGAAGACTGAGCCAAAGAATTGCTCTAAGCAAATTTGTTAACTATCACTGAACCAGAAATGAGTAATGCATGAACACTGTTTACCAGATTTCCCAGGGAGATCAAGAATCCCACATAAATGATGTAAATCTACAAAGCCTCGTGAGACTTATAGATACTTTTTCTGTCCCTCACAGGGAGACATTTGTTTACGTGTGTGTGTGTGTGTGTGTGTGTGTGTGTGTGTGTGTGGCTGAAGCAAAGCCTTGTGATGGCCTGAGCTTTACGGACAGAGTGGCCAGTTTCTGTGCCCCTACCAGTTTTGACTGCACGCAGACTCGATTAAGGTCTAAGTTGCTGGGATGTCCATGTACAGCTTAAAATGCCTTAAAGTTCATTATTGCTTCGTCATTGTTTGAAAGTTCATTATAGCATAATCAAAGCTGTGACCGAGAGTCCGATGCCAGGTGAGTCACCCCTTGTGTAGAGGTCTTAGTGAGTGGACATCCTTGGAAATGAGGATGAGCTGACAGCCAGATGAGATGAGATGAGATGAGATGAGATGGGATAGGATGGGCCCAGTGCTCCAGCAGATGGGAGGTTCAAGACAACAAGTCTAATGACAGATTAAGAGAAGCTGGCCAGCTTAATTCTCTCTCTTTCTCTCTCATACACACACAAACACACTCCCTGTTTCTCTCTTTCTTACTCTACCTCAAACTCTCTCTCTCTCTCTCTCTCTCTCTTGCTCGCATACTCACACACTCACAATAACATTCTTTCTTTTTCTCTCTCACTCTCTCTCTCTCTTCCTTACACACACACACACACACACACACACACACACACACCTCCTACTTGCACAGACTCATTTGCAGGGAAGGAATCACTGGAAAGGGTAAATTGTGCATCCAGTTGGGGTGATTTGTCGCCACTCCCAGTACCTGGCTGGAATCTAAAAGCAGCAAAGGTTCTGCTTTATGGTAGTTAAAGAGATGGGTGGCACATGAACAGAGACAGGCATGCATGGATTCATGATATGCATTAGAGTAAGAAACATTCAGAGAGTTGGGCTGCATTGGAATTTGGCAACAATTTGGAAAATTAAGGCATTGTAACAAGACTTCAAGACCAAAACTGTACATCAGTCATTGAAAAGGATCTTAACATTATTGACCAACCTCAAAATAGACTTGAAATTACTTATTTATCTTATACTTTTTATTTCAAATGTAACATTCAGAGGCGTGCTGTCCATGGTGCTGGATGTTCTGAATCATTCAGAGGAGTGAGGTCCCCGGTGCTGAATGTTCTGAGGGTTGTAGGGCATAAATTACAAATTAGCTGATTACAAAATTGTCACAATGATTATTAAAACACTACATTTCATATTTTACAACTACATATTTGGTGCTTATTTGGTGCATATTTTATTAGATCTGGCAACTTTTATGTAGGCCTATGTCTGAGTGAAAGGAAACTTATCTTCTTATACATAGCACCTGGAAACGTGCATAGGTGATTATGCACGCCCACACAGTATATTCCTTTAAGATGATGTAATTCTTATTATCCATTATGGTTTTCCCTGCACTGCTGAAGCAACATCAGCCGAGCGTCTCTCTCTCTTTCTCTCTCTCTCTCCCTCTCAGATGCGTGGCACCACCCTGCATGGAGGGCGCTCTGCGCGCAGTCTCAACTCCTCTGACATCCCCTCTCTCCTCAACTAAACGCGCGCGCACTCCCTTGGCAAAATCTGCGTTGCACTTCAAAGCAAAGGGAGTAGAGCATCATAAACCAGGAAACAACATTAGATAGATTTCACTCGACGGAGCTGCTCATGGCGAGCAGGAGGGTGGGTTAGATTGGGCGACTCTTGCACTGTCAAGGAGTTTCTGCTTTGAAGTTACGTTTGGAGCAGTCTTTTTATGGTAAAATCAGATGAAAGGAATTGGATTTGATGACGGGAAGTTGACAGCATATTCTTGCTGTTCTTGCGACGATCCTTTACTTCAAAAGTTTTTTGTGGGCACCCACAATTGCATTGTCCATCTAATTTGGAGGAACTGCTTTGGATTACATCAACGCCCCATGGTCTAGTGCCTTTGGGGAGAAATTGTACAGTTTGTGCGAATTTGTTCCCTCTCCGTTCAGACCCTATTTTTACTGTAGCTACCTTGCCATGGATCCCCCTCCCCTCCCTTAGTGCTCTTTTCTCCTGTGCTTCGGAGATTGAGCAATCGATGCCAGCTTGTAATATGCAACTCTTCAACGTGCAAATTTAACATTATTTCAGCAGCGCTATTTTTCTCTTCAAACAGTGGACCACTACAATCCTTCAAATATCACTTCGACGGGTAGGTTGACACCTTGCTCGATATTAACATTTATTCTACAACAGTTTGACGTGAACTGCTTAAGCCCAAACAAGATTTCCTCACTATACAAGCCAGTCAGTGCCTGTTTAAGGTCCGAAGCACACTAACTTTCTCCAGAGCAGTGCGTTTTTGTGAAGATACTGGTGGACATCTTTGGCACTCATGACCGAAACGAGTGGGAACTGTCGGACTCAGCCGACAACGAAGGAACAGGGGTCTGTTCTGAATAGTTTCCCTGAAGTCATTGAGCTAAATGTTGGAGGGCAGGTGTATTACACTCGTCATTCGACGTTAATTGCTACCCCGAATTCACTCTTGGGAAAAATATTCTCCTCTAAAAAGGATCCGTCAAACGACCTAGCGAGAGATCCCAAAGGGCGCTACTTTATCGACAGAGATGGATTTCTATTTCGTTATGTGTTAGACTACCTCAGAGATAAGCAAGTCGTTCTCCCAGACCATTTCCCAGAGAAAGAGAGATTGAGGAAAGAGGCGGAATACTTTCAGTTGCCAGACTTGTTAAAGCTTTTATCTCCTGACGACTTGAAGCACAGTCCGGATGAATGTTGCCACAGTGATTTTGAAGATGGGTCACAGGGCAGCGACCTACGGACGTGCCCTCCACCTTCGCTGGTGCCGGCTGACCGAAAGAGTGGCTTCATTACGGTTGGTTACAGGGGCTCGTGCACAATGGGGAGAGAGAGTCAAACCGATGCCAAATTTCGTAGGGTACCGCGGATTTTGATATGTGGGAGGATTGCACTTGCGAAAGAAGTTTTTGGTGAGACGCTAAACGAGAGCCGAGACCCTGACCGGACACCGGACAGGTACACATCGAGGTTCTACCTGAAGTTTAAACACCTGGAGAGAGCTTTTGACATGCTGTCGGAGTGCGGCTTCCAGATGGTCGCCTGCAACTCGTCGGTCACAGCGTCCTTCGTCAATCAGCACACCGAAGACAAAATCTGGTCAAGTTACACAGAATATGTCTTCTACCGTAAGTATAATTTATTTTAAGCTGTTATGTGATACTGTGACCAGTGAACAGATGCCACTTCCATACTGCCCTAGATTTGTCGGAAGTCACCACTAGACGGCACGCTTGGTTTGTGAGTTTTTCCTGACCAGGTAATTCAGGAACAGCGACAAAAGCAAGAGCTCACAGTCGCGCTGACTCGCTCAACACCCAGCCCACATGCAGCTTGGAACAATAATAAAACATAATGTACACTTATTTTTCTCAGAAATAGTGCACACATTAAACACGAATGGCTTAACTGCACAGTACCATGGAAACTTTTGCGCTCTCTAGAACCTCATATCCCCTCAAGCGTTAGGTGCGTTACCCCACTTGTCTGTAACAGTACTTGCACCCCGTCTCTATTTCTT
Source organism: Tenualosa ilisha (assembly GCA_015244755.2). NCBI lineage: Eukaryota > Metazoa > Chordata > Actinopteri > Clupeiformes > Clupeidae > Tenualosa > Tenualosa ilisha. The sequence continues at coordinate 1,168,568 of PYXC01001933.1, read as the reverse complement.
GCCGTGTTGAAAAGGTTTATGTAAGACTCCCACACAGAAATGAGACATAAAACTCTCCATGGTGAGAGCTCCTGGCGGCACCCCCTGCCCTGCGTGTCTGTGAGTCTGTCTTCACTTCTTGTCTGAGCCTCTCTCTCTTTTCCTCTTTCCCTCGGTCATCCTACCTTTCCCAACCGCAATCTCAGTGAAGTACCAAAAGATGATGGCGCCCCAGTAATGGCTCTCATAACGTGTTTTATGATGCAACAAAACACCACCCACTCACCACTGACAGCTTGTGATGTGCCTCTCGCGTACAGACACCTCCAAAGGCTGCACATGGCCGCACACACTACCACCTTCCATGGAAAGACTATTATAGGTGTCATCGCAAACGAGATTTCCTCACAGTCGTCTGACACTTCCCGTGGGCGCACAGCTGAGGCAGCTTCCAGCGCATTTGTTTTGCCACTTCAGAAAAAAGGCCGTATTAGCAGAATGGGAATGTTGGCGGCTGTGTGCGTTTTTCCACCCATGTCAATGGCAGTGGTGTGAAATAAGAGGAAGCTGTGCTTGTTTGAGGCTGTGTCCCCAGCGTTCGGATCAAAGAGCGCTAAGTAATTTATCCCCGTGGGAGAGAGGTTGTATTATCGGGGTAGTGGGTATGGTTTTTGGGCAAAGCCCTTCTTCAAGTGCTGTGTTCATGCCATTAAAATATTCTACTAAAGCAAAGGCATGAATCTCTTATTTCAGACCACATGTTCATGACACAGTGTCATAATCACAAGGCACAGTAACGGTGGCCTTAATACAACAAATTGCAGCCTGTGTTCAACCAACAGTTTATATTATTTGCACAAGGCTACATGCTACAGCTTTTCCATTGGAGAATTGAGAGACTATTGACTGGCATTTTGTAAAACAACCATCTAACAGTGTCAGTCTTTTGTCATGCCCCGCCCTGCCTCCCAAACACACACACACACACACACACACACACACACACACACACACACACACACATACACATACACACACACACACACACACACACACACACACACACAAACACGGACACATGTCTCCGTCAGCAAGACATTCCTGGCTATCAACAACCTTTTACTCTCTGCATGCCATAGATAGGGCTGGGGTTAGGCCCAGTTAAAATGGCTTGGTGTTGTTCTCCGTGAGCCACTCATGGTCAGATTGGCCCGGTGGAACACCCTTGGCAGCCCGCATCGGTTTCTGTTTACAGGCTTCACTGCTCTGTCTCACTGGCAGGCTAGAGCTGGAGGCTCTGGTTGCTGGGCCCACAGGCAAATTTATTTACCAATTTGTCGGATGGTTAAAATGACTGATAATCAATCACCGGGGGTGATAGGTGGAGGTCTCTATGCGAGGGTATAAGTGAGAGAAGACGGGAGGGAAGGAAAACTGAGAAGAAGAGGTAAATTCTAGCATTGCTATGTGTCATTTTTCCTTCCACTTTTAAGCACATAACCTTTTCTTACCCTAAAAAAAAGAAATGCCGCCCTGCTCCTGCTCCTGATTCTGGTGTAGGGATGGCCTAGATGTTCACCTCAAATGATGAGAGAGGGTAGCATTCCATCTTGGAGCGCTAAGACACCCACCCGGCCCTTTTGGTTGTACGGCAGTGATTATTCATCTGTGGCCGAGAATATTATTAGCTGCCCCCTAACGTAACAAACGCCCCACCTAATGGGTCCTGGCAGATGGGGTTGGAGACACATCTGTGCGACACACCACCCCCAGCAGCCACCCCTCACACACACACACACAACTGCCTTTCAACCCCCTGCAGTAACCTCACCACAAAGTTACAAATAGCAAGTGCCCTCCTTGCCTCGTCACCACCATCACCATGGGAGTGCACAGCAGACAGTCGAGAGACTCATGCCCGGTGAGGTGCTCGCTGAGTGGGGCTGAGTGGCTGGCCAGGAGCCAGAGGGTGGGGTGGAGAGGGAGACACGGGGACAGGGGCGGTTTGGTCGAGGGGGGCGGGTTGGTTGAGTGGGTGGATGGGCGGCGTCTCCCTCACACAGCTGATGCTGATGGGGCCGCGGACAGATGAGAAGTGACAGCTCCAGCGCCAGCTCCTGCTAGGTCCAGCTGCTCTCTGATCCGCTGTGTCAGGAGGAGTGGATCGGGAGAGCCACACAGTATGCTACAGAATGCAAGAACGAGAGAAAAGAAGAGAGGAGAAAGTGTATGTGTGAGAAAGAGAGAAGGGTACAGGGAGAGAGAATGAGACTGAAAAAAGAAAAGAATATGGAGAAGGATAGGGAAAGATAAATATTGTGAGTGAAGGAGATGGGGACGCAGATGGAAAGAGGCAGAGAGAGAGATGAGGAGGGTCAGGCTTTGGGTCAAACAGCCACACAGAGGCAGATATCCTCAAACATCTGGCCATTTGGCCGCCCACAGAACAATCTCAGACCAGTTAAAAGCTGTCCATGTTTGCTGTCTTAGTGGATACAACAGAAATAGAGTACTGTGTACTGTATACTGAGTCCTGTGGAATGTTGAATGTTTAAGTTGTGAGACACTGAATCTTGACACATGACTTTAATTCTAAATACAATTCTTCTCACTTGATGAGGTCTAGTTTAATAATCCTCACAGAATTAAGGAGGCCCCTCCTTTGTATAAAATGTCCTCAATCAGAAGATAATTCCTGCTAAGTACTGCTGCTGCTGATGGATCAGAGGCTTGCTGTAAAGACATATGTTCACAAGTGGGTAATTCTAACCTTAAAACCTATCTCAGTCCTAACCCTACCTACACCCCATAATTATTTATAGTTATATGAGACATCCATTACTTATAATGGCCTAACAGTGTTTAATGGTTTTACTGCTTGAAATGAGGTCAGTAGGGTTTAAATGTTGACTAGACTTTAATGCCAAGGGCCCCTGAAAAGACATAATTGCATGAATTAGTAACAAATCAATTGTGAGTGGTCTAAAAGCGTGAACTGAATAAAATTGAAAATTTAAAACTGAATAAAAAGATGCCAAACTAGAATATATACTTCTTTAGCACCGTCTTTATCTTTTACTGCAGTGACATTTTGTATTATTTTAAACACCAACATTTCGTGCCACTTCAATAAGCTTGGTTCCCTTTTTCCTGTTATCAGAAACAGCAATTATGCATAAAATATGATCAAACATACCATAAAATGTTGCATATAAAGGTTGTTTGACAGCCAAACAACTGTGATCAGTGTATGCATCATTAACATATACAACAATATAATTCACCTCTGATTATAGAATCTATATATAGTATCTCAGAAGAATAATATAAGCAAAAAATTTTTTTTCCCGTACCTCTAGGCATGAAGTTGACCTGAGATATCTAAAGGTGTCATATAAGTTGAAAATGTTTCAGTCCTGCAATATTTTCCTCTGTTATTTGAAAAAGTATCAGTCCTGTCTCTGCAATTCTTGTTAGGAAACTTTCTTTTGACTCATTTCAAAGCAGGCCTCTTGAAATGTCTAAAGGCACACAACATGACTTCCTCACAGCCTCAAAACCCAGACCCAATTCCTCTGTGTCTAAAGGCACACAACATAACTTCCTCACAGCCTCGAAACCCAGACCCAATTCCTCCGTGTCTAAAGGCACACAACATAACTTCCTCACAGCCTTAAAACCCAAGCCCAATTCTGCCATGTCTCAACTATACTTACAAACCTCTTTGCAGATTCCACAGCTTTTTCTGTGGCTTTGTTGCCTCTCTATGGCACCTCTGAGCCATGAACACTGTATTGGCAGTCCTTTCTCCCCTAGTATGAGTGTGTGTGTGTGTGTGTGTTTGTGTGTGTGTGTGTGTGTGTGTGAAAAAAGACACACCATTAGGCCACCTGCTGTAGATCTGCGCGGGCAGTGGAGCAGAGAAATGCTGCAGAGATGGGTCTATGAGACTGTTGGGAGGGTGCCTGCCTGCCTGCCTGCCTGCCTGTGTGCCGTAGTAAAAAAAAAGAATAGAAAAAACCCCCAAAAACGTATGCTCCCCAGCACAGCGCTGTGTGTGAGAGAGCTGCTCGCCAGGGTCTATTTACAGTGCAGGATTACAGAGAGAGGCTCTTCAAAATGAGGTGAGGACACTGGGCTGAAATTGGCATTTTCCCTAGTGCCTGTAAATATGTTTCATTGAATGTCATTGAGTTGAAGTGCAGTGTCTGCTTAGGAGGAAGAAAACAAACAAACAAACAAACAAACAAACAAACAAAACACACAAGCACAACACATTCCAGAATTAAACCTTAAATTAATGTATCTTATAAACAAAACACACAAATATAGGAAGTTGGCAGAAACATCAATAAGAAATAACTAGGGGCTTTGGTTTGGCAGTGGAAACCCAACAGACAGGGCCAAATTCACACAGACTGTTGTTTTTAAGCTAGTTTGTTGGTATTTGGTGTTGTGCTTTTCTTGCTGTGAAAATACATTTGGTGCCAGATGCATAAGGTGGTCGTATCAGTACACTACCAATGAAATCCATCCACAGAAATGGATCCATCCACATGCATAAGGTGGTCGTACCAGTCCACAACCAATGAAATCCATCCACAGAAATTGCAAATTGGAAATTAATCAGCATAGAATATTGAACAGTAGTGGTTTTATTGCTCCTAATGTAATTCCAAGACAATTAAATTGAGCATTTTGCCTGTTAGACTGCTTTTTATTAGACGCTTGTATAGTTCTCATTACTCAGCCATCAGTTAAATGAATGCCACCTGCTAGGCTACATCACGACACATATCAGTGCCTGTGTTTAGTTTTGACATCTGAGCTTAGACGATAGATAGATAGATACTTTTATTATCCCAGAAATTAAATTCTGGTATTCTTAAGCTCGCACAACATGGTATACACATGACATACATTACATACATATTATGAAAATACAGAGAATAAATCCTATCATGTGTGCCTTAAGGGTACTAAAGTGTTAGTGCAGATGCTATGGTAACCTAGTGCAAAAGTGTTAGTGTAGATGCTATGGTAACCCTAGTGCAAAAGTTTAGTGTAGATCTATGGTAACCTATGCAAAAGTGTAGTGCAGATGCTATAATAACCTATGCAAAGTGAAGACTATGTAATAGCAAAAGTGTTAGTGTAGATGCTATGGTAACCCTAGTGCAAAAGTGTTAGTGTAGATGCTATGGTAACCCTAGTGCAAAAGTGTTAGTGTAGATGCTATGGTAACCCTAGTGCAAAAGTGTTAGTGTAGATGCTATGGTAACCCTAGTGCAAAAGTGTCGTACATTTCCAGTGCAGATTCTGTTCCAGGCAGAGTATAAGTATAAGTAGGCAACACTTTGTAAAACACAGCAATATAAAAAAACAATATAAGCAGTTAAGAGAGCAGTGCAAAAACTTAGTCCAGTGTTGATGTATAGAAAACAAGTCTCAGTGCACTAGGAAGTGGAGGAATGAAAAAACAGCAAACAGAGAAGCATAGTAACACTGGCACAGCGACACTCATCTTTATGTGTGGTTCACTTTCTCCAGGTGTGTGGCTGCCCTCAGCCTCAGCTGCCTGAGAGGGTAGCTGTTAGCTGACTGAGGGTAGAGTCAGAGTCTTGGTCCATGGGCATGGCAGTTTTATTTTGTGTTGGTGATGAGGGGGATGACGGGAGGATATCGGGTGTACCTAAAGGTTTCAAATTTATAAAAGATGATTCAATAAGGTAAGTTATCACAAGGCTGCTGGTTGCTGTCATGGTTTGGTGATAGACATGGTTTGGTTATAGACAATAGGTTTAACACTAAGGACCATATTCCAGTAATTCACATTTCAAACCATTGGTTTATCAGCATGTGCAAGCATGGCCACTGAAATAATACTAATTTGCAGCAACACTGAAGTGTGTTGGCTGTAAACTGGCAAGCTAGCTAAAAAAAACCTTCAACAGCTAGGCTGACACCGCTTGCAAGCATTATTCTTTTGGTGACATCATTGCAAAGTCTTGCTGTGAAGCTTTTCTCTCAGATGTTCTCAGAAAACTTAACAACACAGTGCATAGCCTAGGCAACAAGGGACAATAACAGATTTATTTGTCCATGTGACCACATAGCATCACAATGATGAAGGAAGACCAAAGTTAGCTGTCAGTTGAATCATTAAAAGCAGAAAGAAGCAAAGTGCTCCATACTGTTACTCTAAATGCACAGATATTTTATTGAGGTCTAGATAAGACCAAGTCTATATTTGTAATTTTAATTGGTAAAAACAGCCTACAGTATATCACAAATGTACACCCCTCACATTTTTGCAAGTATTCTGTTATATCTTTTTATGGGATAATGCTATAGAAAGGAACGTATGATAAAACATAAAGGAGTTATTGTACAGCTTGTACAGCAGTATAGATTTAGTGTGCTCTGAAAATAACTCAACATACAGCCATTAATGTCTAAACATCTGGCATCAAATGTGAGCACGCCTTACGGCAAAATGTCCAAATTGTGCCCAAACTGTCAATATTTTATGTGAGCACCATATTTATGCACTGCTTTGACCCTTATGGGCACCAGAGCTGCATAGGTGTCTACTGGAATCCTCTCTGACTCCTTCATGATGACATCACAGAGCTGGTGAATGTTAGACACCTTGCTCTGTTCCACCTTCCTCCTAAGGATGTGCCACAGGCCCTCAAATGGGATTAGGTACTAGGCCAGTCCATCACCTTAATCCTCAGGTTTCTCAGCAAGGCAGCTGTCATTTTGGAGGTGTGTTTAGGGTCATTATCATGCTGTAAAACTGTAATGCTTGCATGCGGCCCAGTCTTAGAAAAGAGGGGATCATGCTCTGCTTGGAATTCATGTTTCCCTCTATGGACTACAGTTCCCCAGTGCCAGCAGCACTCATGCAGCCCTAGACCATGATGCTACCACCACCATGCTTGACTTTAAGCAAGGGACAGTTGTTTTGGTGCTTACCAGGGTGGCACCACACATGCTTGACCCAAGATTATCTTGGTCTCATCAGAGCACAGAACATGGTTCTAGTTATCTATGTTCTTGAACTGTTCGTCCTTTAGCACACAAGCCCAAGATCAATTTGTTTGGCTCAGATGATGCCCAGCGAGTGTGACGGCAACCTGGTGAGGAGCACCAAGACAACTGTCCCAATATTGACAGTTTTGGCACAATTTGGACATGTTTGCTGTAAGGTGTACTCACTTTTGTTGTTAAGACGTTAGTGTATGGTGAGTTATTTTCAGAGGACACTAATAAAGTGTTATCCCATGAAAAGAAATGACAGAATGTGTAGTCACTTTGTGATATACTGTATTTTGTACACTCATCAGTTGTTAATGAAAGCCTTCATAGTGTCTGTCTGTATGAGTGAGCTGCTCATTCAGGACACAGCCTCCAACTTAATGTTATGCTAACCATGTCTGAGGATGTATTCCCCTGACCTGTAGGTTGAGTCTGAAAGTCATTGCCTTGAAGCTAGCCCCTTCAGTCTCTGAAGGTTCTTCTGTACTAAATCAGACTGGAAACGTTCCAACTTCAAACTTTAGCTTGTGTTGGCCTTTCTCATTAGCCGTGGCCTTTTCCAAACTGAAGTCCCTAAGACTTTCTAGGGCACCCTTGTGTAAAGTGGACAGATTTGAGGCATCCTTGGCAATCTGTCAAAATATACCTGTGTGACTGAGAGCACTTGACAGCTGAGGCACATTCTCTCCTCACTGTGTGACAAGGAGCCAATAGCGAGGTGCTCCAGTCACTTTTTAATGAGCACTGTAAAACTGTCTGCATGGTGAAAACAACTCTGATGGATAAAACCAAGATGAAGAAGAGGACAGTGGAAGAGAGTCTCTGTGTCGTCCATGTTAAACATGTCAAGGGATTGGAAGTTTACATTCAACTTGATGGGGTGTGTAAAAACACAGTTCACTTAAGGGTGCTTTTAATGGGTATTTAAAATGGGTTAAACAGGCATTGAGGGGCACTCTGCATGCAAACCAAACCCACCTCTTCCCTTATCACCTGTCCAGGGGTGCATTTTTAGATAGCGTTGTTGCTAATGTCGTTTGCAATCTCGGTAGTATTGTTATTGAGTGAAGCAGTACAAACGACCACGATAACGACGGAAGTAAGCAGTGATGCTTTGTAGAAACAGCACCCAGGTTAGAAATGTATGGAAATGCATATATTCCGTCTGCCTTGCGCTTGCTAAATGAGCCCTACATAATTTCAGCACCATGGCCAGGGACCTTGCCTGGCAAACATACTTATCAGCTGGTGCTAGTTCCAAGTGTGGAAACTTGGGGCACTCCATGGTATTTAAGTGATAAACCTGGGTAAATTAACCTATTGTAGAGGAAGTCATAAACCTCCTAATAGCTGTCCCTGATGATCCCTATGGCTCTGTTTTGTGAAGAGAATGACACTCCCATACTGTTTCAGTATCAGCTTTATGACTACCTCCAGGTTACTTACCTGAGTTTGTCACATAAACACCTACTAGGAATACTCCCCTGAACGCAGGAAACTAAAAAGCAATACAGGAAAATCAACACTAGGAGTCTGCTGTAGTACGAACTGATATTTATCCACCAGTGACCTCTGTTAGGGTGTGTTTCAGGCAGACGCAGACAACATAATATAGATAAAAGTTTTTGGTTGTGTTTTTTTTTTTGTTGTCAAACTGGACCCCAGCGGTTGGTGTTGGTGTTGGTGTTTGCCGCACTGCAGCTCAGGGTCACTGTAAAGGCCTGCTGTGTTTTCTGCTGATAAGCTCCCATAAGGATAGTTGATTAAGATCTCGATATGGGGACATCCTTCCAGCAGCTCCTTTTTTCCCCCACAAGGCTGGTATCCACTTTATTGCAGCACACAAGGTCACTTATTTTGTTGATGTTTTTATGACAGAAGCGTTGGACCCTGAAACCCAAACCTACTTTAAAACAGGGCTGGCAGCTGGAACTGCATAGGATGGGGAAATAAATAGCTTTAACTGCTTTTAATAAACATTTTCAGTTTGGCTTAGAAGAATCAATATTACCCATCAAGCAGTTTCAGGAGACTTAATGTGTTAAGTAAATTGAATATTGGCAAAGGATAATGCTGGCCCTGTCGTGGTTTCATGTGTCGGGCTCTACATGGATTTTGTATTGATTTTATTGATTTCATATTTCAAAGTACAAAATAATCCCAAAAGAGGCCATTCACATGGTGCCATTCAAGTGCAAGCACCACAAAAAAATCAATATTTAATAAACATGTTTGATCTTAGAAAACTGAACCATTTGCCAAGAGCTGTGTTGAGAATATTTTCAAAGCATACAGTATGTAGAAAGACTTACTTCTAAAGCCCACAGTGCTGCATAATGATGCAATAGAACCCCCATATTGGCTTAATGCTTCTTTTTGCATAACATAAGGTTAAAAGCTCGCGCTTCCTGGTACTGACCCTGGGAGCAGGACAAAGATAATAGACAAATAAGAGAAAAAAGTAATTTTATATCAAAATTGAATGGGAGCAAGAACACCTGGTTGTAGCAGACTTGTTTCTCTTATTTAATGCTTCTTTTTGTTCATCTCTACTGTACTGCTTGCAGTTTGAATAATGAACTAATGCACTTTCAATACACACACAGGTTCATTTCTTTTAAGTACTCTGATTAATTTAAATTAAGAAATGTTTATATATTGTGGGTTCTTTCCATGCGAACACACAGAAAAAATTCTATTTAGTGACGCAAATAGAAAGTTGTCAGTTCTGACTCCTGCCTCCGACTGTGTTCAATTTGTATTCTGTGCATATGTACTGTATGCGTGCATTCAAATAGTGCAATATATACACATCTGTCAGCGCTGCATGATGTGTTTAGCCAGCACAAGCTACTGCTGCCCACCGACCTTTAGAATAGCATTAGAATGAGTTCCTTTGGACTCACTCCTAGTCTGAACTGGACTGATGATGACCCAGGTCCCTCCCATGCCTCACGGCCGTTGACCTGTCATGTCTGTCACTCTGGCAATTTGCAATCACTGCCTAATGAAAGTCAAATTTCACAGCGCTTACAGGCCAATAATGAAGAGAAATAACGCTTATTTTTTTCTCATACTTTTGCTGAGGTTATTTTCTGTGTGTGTGTGGGTGTCCATATATATATATATGTGGTGTGTGTGTGTGTGTGTGTGTGTGTGTGTATTTTGCTGTAAGTGCTACAAAGTGGGTGGGGATGAGAAAGAGAGCGACAGCATCAGCCGAGTTACACTCTTCACTCTTGGCCTGTGAAGAGAAACTCTTAATTGTGTAAATGTTAGCACTGAACATGCCTCTGAGGCACCTCTGTAACTGTGAGGTTTGACTGTCGAGGCCCTACACCCCCCAACCCCCTCCCTCCCTCTCCACTTAATGGAAGCCTCATTCGTTAGTATGCAGGTCGGCATGTGCACAGCACCGAGGCAAACAGAACAGAACAGACAATTATCAAAATCCATCACCTCTCGGATCTCATTGTAGCCAATTATGTGACGTCCAGGCCTGACATTTTAGCAGCCGGGCTCCAGACCCTTTAATCACGCCCTCCGCTTTCGGCAATGCCAGCCGAGCGTCAGCACATCGCGCGCGTCCTGTCCGGCATGCCGATATGAGCTCAGATTCGGTGATTAATGCACCATACTAAATTGTCAGCTCCAGTTAAACTCCCAGACGCCAACATCAATCCTGGGTGGGAGAGGTGGGTTATAGATTTGTCATGGTTGGGGAAGGTACGTTTGGATTTCTTGTTTTGTACGGCTGGTTGGTATTCTGCATGCACACACAGCTCACTGAAGGACACTCTTTTAATCCACAACATTCCCCCCTTTATTCTCATTGGACATTCTCAAAGCGGTGTCTGTCACAGAGGAGTGCTGCTTTCAAAAATGTTTCCCCCACGTTCTTGCAGGCATGTATCTGGTTCCCTTTGAACTACTTTTAGAAAAAAACGACCTGCTTTTTTTCTGGTCTTCTTGCAAAGTAAACTTAACTCATGCAGCAGCATTCACACACACACACACACACACACAAGCACACTTATACAGCAGAGTCCATGTCCATGTGTAACATTACTTAAGATTCAACACACACCTCTCTATCAATATCTTTTCTTTCCAGTGATTGTCCATTGTCTTTGGTCATCTTGTACTCTATATTTGAAAGAGGGAGAGGCCAGTTTTTTTTCTGGTTTTGCGATGACACATTGAAACTAAAAAGCACATTTCTTGAACTGCGTCTGCTTGAAGAATCCAAACGGGACAAAATTGATAAAAAAAAAAAATTGTTGCATTCCTGCACTGCCCAGCCTCCTTGTAGACTTCTGCATTATGCCTGTATTTCTTTCTTTCTTTCTTTCTTTCTTTCTTTCTTTCTTTTTTCTTTCTTTCTTTCTTTATTGCGACTGTTGCCATGGACTTTACATGAGAGACAAGCTGATGGTTTTAAAGAGCTGCTTTTGGGTAGATGGTGATGCAAATGTGTATCTTTAGCATGGAAAGACAGGGTCCCTCCCTCTCCCTTCGCTCCTCTGATTTGCATGTGAATGTCACTACAGGTGTTGGCTTCTCTCTGTGGCGAAGGGGGTGTAGAACAGTCGTCCAGAGCATGTCTCTGAGATGGTACCCTTCAAAGTTGGATTAAATGTTCGGGGGCAGTGGCACAGTTGACTAAGGCGTCTGTACCATATTCCTGGTGAAGTGGTTTCAGTTTCAATCTGAGGTCATTATCCAACCCTACCCCATCTCTCTCCCACTCACTGTCAGTCCCTTTCTGATGTCTTGTCTGACAAAAAATCTAAAAAGAAAGAAAGAAAAAGAAAAAGCACGGTAACACTTGAGGCTGTCATGGAGGTCATGACGTATCATGAACACTACAGTAATGACGCTTTTTTAATATTCCTGACTGTTGTCATTAAGTGTCATGTTTATGACAGGCTCATGTCACTCTCAAGTAAAGTGTTCCCAAAGCATGTTAGCACCTCTCTTTGAGGTCATCTGAGGTTGCATGCATGCAGCTGTGGGTCCATGACAGACATCCATCTGCCATCTGCATATGTTGAGCCACCCCCTAAATACACTGATCAGACGGTCACGGATACCTTTTTGGTTTAAACTAAATGCTGTGGGCCTGATGGTCTCTACTGGCGAGGAAGCAGTTTGTGGAGTGAGTAGGTGGGGGGGGTGTGATGGCCTGGTGGTGGTGGCAGTGAGGCCTCGGCCTGCTTGACACTCAATAATGAAATACTAACACCTTTCGAGTGGGGTTGATCGCTCTCTCTCTCTCTCTCTCTCTCTCTCTCACTCTCTCTATTTCACACACATTTCCTCTGTCTTTCTCTGCCTGTCTGTCTCGGTTGCTTGTCTGTTCTCAATCACTCAATCCCCAGAGACTGGCTAAGAGTTCAGACAATGTCACTGATAGACAAAAGCTGGAAAATGCTCTTGCCTGCTTGTGTTTTTTTTTGTGAGTGTATTTTTTTCGTGTGAGTGTGAGTGTGTGTGTGTGTGTGTGTGTGTGTGTGTGTGTGTGTGTGTGTGTGTGTATCATTGTGAGTCTGACCATGGGTCCAAGAGAGGTACAGAGATATTGAGTTTAACACAGTCCAAACCCAACAGGAATTCTGTTTTAAGATCCAAACTCAGTCCAGGCATAACACTGTCAATGTGACTGCACTGAGCCATCCATTATTTATGGGATATTCGCATAGGTGTCCAATGGCAACCACCCACTCATTGGAGAAATGCGTAGGTGTATGATATGTGAAGGTTGTCAATCAGTGTGTGTATGTGTGTGTGTGTGTGTGTGTGTGTCTGTGTCTGTGTGTGTGTGTGTGTGTGTGTGGTGTGTGTGTGTGTGTGTGTGTGTGTGTAGTTGTGTGTAGGTGTCTGTGTGTGTGTATGTGCGTATGTACATGCGTGTGTGTGTCTGTCTGTGCGCTTGCATGCGTTTGCACCTAGCATCCTTCGGCTCACATTTCCTCACACCCTGGTCTGATGGCAGGCACCGCATCTCTCTCCCTCACACACACACACACACACACACACACACACACACACACACACACACACACACACACACACACACACACACACACACACACACTATTCCAAGAACAGAGCGGCTTGGCACAGGGATGTTCATCTTGAAGCCATTAAGCTGTGAATGATGATCCTTGGCAGTGGGTGGGCTGTTAATTCAAATGGATGCTTTTTCCCCCCTTCTTCAGCAAGTGCTGGGCTGCACGCAGCGCTGACTGCAGCCATATATTTGGTCTAGTGGTCCGATTTCAGAGTTTATCACTTTCTCCTTCCTTTCTCTCTTGCCTATTCTGTGCTATCCTCTTGCTCTTGGTTGATTTCAGGACACGTTGCTCGTTGCTGTCATGAAATATACCATGTTGAGCCAAAGATGGAACCTTACAGAATAGAAAAATGTTATTTTTTAAAACAGTGCAGAATTGTACACCAGCAGATTAGCCTATATTAAAGCTAACTTCCTCTGTTACAGTCAACATTAGTTATTACTCAATTACAGTGGGTTTGTTTGTATTGATTGTCTTTTAGATGTTTGTGTGCTGACATACGATATTGCTTTTTCCTGTGAAGTGTAATACAACTTCTCCCTCCCTCCCTCCCTCGCATCCTCTCTCTCTCTCTCTGTCTCTCACTCTTTCCCTCTCTAAGTGGAGTACTCTGAGATAAGCAGTAGTTGTGGAGACTATCTGCCAAATCTTTTTTTAGATAAGACCAGCCGTGTCCAAGTCACCTGATTTCTGGCGCTGCCGCCTTCGGTCCTTCGAGGACTCAGACAGGTAAAGGGAGATGGCCTTTCTGTAATAAGTCTGGCTAAAGTGCTCTTTCACAGAAAGGGGGCCTACTTGCCAAAATCACTCAGCCTAGTTTCTTTACAAAAGGATGAGAGGCCATACCTCAAGGCATGATAAACTACTGTGTGTGTGTATGTGTGTGTGTGTGTGTGTGTGTGTGTGTGTGTCTCTGTGTAGCTCAAGGACAAGATCCTCAAGGCAGCAGTTTGAATCCTTCTTTCTAGAAGGTACAAGAGAGGGGTTGTGCTTACAAGGGGCTAACTGTGATTTTTTGTAAATTTGTGCAATTTGTTGCTTTGTCAGCATTAAATAAAAACCGTCTGAAGTTTTTTTTGTTTTGTTTTTTACAATAATTGAGTCCATTGAAAAAGAATGTATGCATGCAATGCCTACCAGCTTCGTCAATTACACTAATGTATTTCATACATAAAAGCCTCCAAGGAATATGAAACTATTTTGTCACATAAAATATTGATGCATATACTACCTTGTAATTTGCAGTCTGTTCCATAAAATTGTTTAATTCCTGAAACATTTATTTTTACTTTAATACAGATTGCTATTACGATTACTACTTACTCAAACTCCACAATGCCTGGGGGGTTTAAGAGACTGTAAGTTCATATAAATGCCTTCTGCATTTAAATTCTTGAGGATACTGCCTGGTTGACTGAGTAGCTAACAGTAGCAAACCAGTCATTATACAGCCCAGCCTAATATGCACAGAACCCTTTGTCAAAGTAAATTAAACCTTCATTTAATGAGGAGCTCGTTTTTTTTTTGTTTTGTTTTTTTTTTTCATTTAAACTCCATTACATAGCTAATGACTTACTGTAGCTGTCACTTGATTTATATGTAAATACAAGTGACTGCCACAGTCGTTTTCAGTAAAAGTGTAATTTACTCAGGAGTCTTCTTTTTGATGACATCGTTGTCTCATTTTGAGGTTGTTGTATTGGTGTTAGAGAACTGCTGCTTTTCTGCAGGGTCCAGTTTGGACAATACTAACGCTCCACATCTTGTCATTTTGCTTCTAAATCAGTGGAAATGTATGCAGGGACCTGTGAGTTTATTATGCATTGATATATTCAGTAAATTGTGTAATCGTGTGTCTGTGTTCATCTGACGGGAGGGTTTAAGACTCAGAAAGGATGATTTAAATCATTTTAAGTGGCTCTGATGTATCTAATCATCAGACTGTGGCTTTATACAACCAAATTAAAGTGATTTCCTCTTTGCATTTTCAAATGTGCTGCCGAATATGTTGTATAGGTACTGAGACTACACTGGAATGACTGGAATTCAAGGCAACTAAACTATTCCAGTCCTCCTTCATCTGAATGTGCTGCTTATCCTCTCCCAGTGAAATGGACCAGGGGCTGTGTCCTTTACTCTGACAGTGAAGGGGACTGCGTGGGCATCGTCTTGAACTCTCCTGGGGAAGTTTGCATTCTTTGAAGCTGTGCTTGCAGTATAAGACGTATGGTGTGTGTGTGTGTGTGTGTGTGTGTGTGTGTGTGTGTGTGTGTGTGTGTGTGTGTGTGTGTGTGTGTGTGTGTCTGTGTGCACGCGGTGTTTGTGTTTGGGGCAGGCTAAACCCTGTGCTTAGCTTTGCTTATACCTCCTCACAAACACATGTTTATTTTAGGTCCACTTCTGCTAACAGCTTCCAATCGATCAGCATGTTTGGAGTTTATGGTCCTCAGAGCACAGTGGTGAAGTGAAGTGCTAGGGCACTAAAGGCTTCCCTGTTCCATTTTTATGAGGGATTTGATTTTTCCATTTTCAGAGTATGTGATCCACATCCCTTAGCTCTCAAGTGTGTGTCCTAACAAGGTCCCATAAGGAATGATGCATGTCAAAAATTTGGTTAAGCAAATTTGTCTGAGAGCACGCAACGTGTTTCACGTGATTGCCAGATGGTTTAGCTCACTTTGATGTTTCCCCGTGAGACTGAAACGTCTTGGGGGACACCCTACATTGAAGTCTGAAGAATGTGTCTTTCTGGATCCCCAAAAGTAGGCCCAGGCTGAGGGGCCTAGTATAAAGCCTTTACCCAAGATGTTGTGTTGATCAGTGGGTTTGTGAGGGTTGTTGCCAATGTCCTTACGAAAACAAATTGTTCAGCAAATGCATAACATGAACAGGGAGCCATGGATCTGGTGTCAGGTAGATCATCATTGTGAATGTGTTGATGTGCTTGCTGTCATTACTCTATCTGTGGCTCTCGACGGAGGCATTGTCTTTTTTTATGTCACCCCACAACACACACACACACACACTCTCACACACACACACACATAAAATACATGTTTGCAACAGCACTACTGATTTTAGGGGCAGTCACACACACAGGCACATATGCACACTCAAAACATACTGCAGAAGCAACAATGATATTAATGGCGGTCATTTTATATAAATGTGTTCATGTGTAATTAATTTGCACAAAGAGCAACGAGCTCGAACGTAGAACTTATCTTTGGACGACTTTGAAAAGTGTGTGCAATTTTGGGAACAGCTTGCCACCCACTAGTTGGTCTTTCACAGTAGTGTTTTTTTTTCAGGGTTCATCGCGAAACATCGCCGTGGCATCGGTAATGATTGACGTTCAATTTTCTCGCTTTGTAGGACCTGTCAGTTTGGCTTACAGCCCAGCCGTCACCAACCAAGAGCCTGTGCGTGGTTTGTTTTTTTTCCTTTTCTTTGTGGGTGTAGGCAGGCTCTTCTCACTGCGCACACCATCAGGGATGGAGATTGAGTGTGTTACAGTAAACTAGAAGTCCCAAACAAAGAGCGAAACAATTCCAGTCAGCAGCACAGCCCCCAACCCCCCCCCTCCACACCTCATGCAATATTTAATAACACTGCAAATACTTCTGCTGGATTGCAAAGGTGTCACCAGTTCACTCCAGCATCACAGAATGCCCAGTTGCAGACGTCCTCCATTTCCATGTGTCATTGTGGACAAAGAGGCATTGTCGTGTGTAATTGCATTGCACTGAATTACATGACTTTGTAATTACATGGAGACAATAGAGACAGATACACATTATAGCTGTTAATTTAAATTAAGGCTTTATTACACAGTGAGTTATAGTACAGTCGAGGTATAGTTTGTAAGCGTGTTTATGCCTTGGTAATGCAAAATGGCATGTTCCATGTAAAACAGAAACTTGTAAACACAGCTTTTTTCTATTTAGATTTTTATGCATTTAGCAGACACTTTTATCCAAAGCGACTTACATTTTGTCAACTATCAATTGTTCGGGGCCAGTCTCCCCTAGAGCAACTTAGGGTTAAGTGCCTTGCTCAGGGGCACAACGGTGGCAGCTGGGATTCAAACCCACAACTTTTCAGGCTACTTGCACGCTAGCCAGGTTCCTTAACCACTACACTACCACCGTGTCGAATGAAGAATTGCTGTGATTGTGCCCCCCACACACACATATACACACACACACACACATACACAGACACTGCCATTTAGCAGTTATGATTAACAGTACTATTCCACACATTCTCTAAATTCATCCATTTTTTTCCTTCATGCCATTTGAAGTGTTTCCCTCCAATGGATATGATTAAATGGTTTATCATACAGTGCATGTTTAATGAAAAAGAAGTTAACAACCTACATGTAAGCTACTGCCAACATTTTTTGTGTGGCTGTCAGTTGGTTTAGGCCTTGTGTAAGCATGTTCTGTGATAGGTGTTTTTAGAAAGCAGTAATAGCCCAGTGTAGTCTATGAAAAGGATGTAAGGCTCCCATTGGGACAACTCCCAGTGGTGTGTGGCCCTAATGACTACCTTGTGTTAGTTCACACTGCACATTTCTCACACTTTAAGGAACTTTTCCCGCTGGGTTTGCTCCATTCAAATACACAGGAGGCGTTGACGTCAGATCACTGGCATGACCACACACACACACACACACATATTGAAAGACACACACACACACACACACACAGACAAATGAAAAGACACAGGTGTGCAAGCACACACTCACAAACGCACGCACGCACGCACACACACACACACACATATTGAAAGACACAGGTGTGCAAGCACGCACGCACGCACACGCGCCCGCACACACACACACACACACACACACAGACAAATGAAAAGACACAGGTGTGCAGGCACACACTCACAAACACACACACACAGACAAACCAGACAAACAAGCATGAGCTCAGGTTTTCATAAGACCAGGCTATAAATGTGCCAGGCAAAGGCAAAGCAATTGCTTAACAAAAACAATGAAAAAAAAAAACCTTCGACCAAATTGAATCCCTCTGATCAAATCTGCTTGTAGTTACTATTCACTCATTCCCTGCCTCTTAGCTAATGGTTTAAGGAGAGGATGTGTGTGTATGTGTGTGTGTGTGTGCATGTGTGTGTGTGTGTTCTGTACGTATAGGGCATGTATGAGTGTACAAAGTGTTGTTTGCTTGGATTTTCACCATCATCTCAACCGGTGCAAGATGGTAGAGAAAAGGCTTGAGATTCTCTCTTGGCATGAGAGCAAAAAGATCCATGCTGAAGTCTAGCACCGTGCAGGCACATGTTGGGTTCTGTTCCAGAGCCTGTGATAGTTGACATCACCCCCTCTCCTCCTACGTGCCATTACTGAAGTTCACGCTTGTTCTTCAAACGCGCCTTTTCCACGACCAATCATGCTCAAAGCCCTCTGAGACATGACAGCATTTTTCCACAGAGCCTCTGAGACATCAAAGCACAGCCAGGTTTGAGAAAAAACGAGGAAGGAGGAAGAGAAGGAGGAAGTGATGGGATACAGGAAAAGAGAAAGATGGAGAGAGAGAAAGAGACGGGAGAGAGGAAGAAGAGGATGGGGCGTCAGTGGGACATATTCATATTTGGAGAGAGGAAGAAGACATATTTCTCTTTCAAGTGAGCGCTTGAACACAAAGGAAGGATTCACAGCTCTGCTCCCCTGCCCATGAAACAGCCACTAACTAAATTAGCCTCACTGCAGCCCCTTGCATCAAGAGGGATGGACGGACGAAGGTGATAAGCTTTTACACACACACACACACATACACGCACACACACTAGCAAGGTCTTTTCATAATTTAAATTTCCTGTGGACAGCTGTGCAAAGCAATGTGCACACTTCTACACAGACACACACACACTCTCACACAAACACATTCACATACAAATTCCTATGGAGAGAGAAGGCGACGACAACCCCCTGCCCCCCACCCCCCTTCCCCACCCCTCCCGCCTACACACTCACACACACACACACACACAAACACACACACAACTCCCACATTTGCTCGGCTGGCTTTGAAGAAAGGTGTTGCAAAAGGGAGGGACATCAGAGGTCTTGACTCGCAACGCTTGGAGACACAACCGTGCACACAGCCACCATTATCACCATTATCCTCATCCTCAGCTTCCTCTGTTCGACTCCATCTTTGTCCACTTATTTCATTCTTCCTCAGCTTCCTCTATTCGACTCCATCTTCATTTATTTAATTCATTCATCCTCCATCCTCTTCTGTATCACTCCACCTTCATCCATTTATATAATTCGTCCTCAGGTTCTTCTGTATCACTCCATCTTCATCCTGTCTGCCAGGCCCTTTAGCATTTTCAGCTTCTCATAATCTGCCCTCTGTTGGGTCACTCGCGGCGTCCTGTCTGTCTAGAGAGGGTAAAAAGTAGAGCGAGAGGCGCAGACATTTGACAACTTCTGTGTTCTATTTTTTTTTTCTTATACCAAAGATCACTGAAAAGTTTATGTTGAGACATAATATGACACTCCCACTTATGCAGACCAGAACTCTTCCTGTTTGCTCCTATAGTAATGTATCATTATGTTGCTCTGTCTTGGTCAGTATTCAATGATCTTTGGTCTAGTCATACTCACTGGCACCATTGACTTTCACTGGAAACCTTACTGATGATATTCCGATACTCCAGGGGGGGCGCTATACTAGTAGAGTGGATTGTTTTGAGGTTCACTGGGGAATGTTTTTCTGCTGGCAGACTGCAGTCACTGAGGGTAGAGAGTAAAGGCATTTATAAGAGTGCTGCTGAGCTCTCTCCTCCCAAGTGAGCTAGTCTCTTACATGCGTCACCCTTTAGATACGTGCTTGTCTTCTCTTTAGATATGTGCTTGTCTTCTCTTTAGATACGTGCTTGTCTTCCCTTTAGATATGTGCTTGTCTTGTCTGTGGTTTACCGTAAAGCACTCTCCAGCACTTTCCAGTAATGGTTTGAGTTGAGTTTTTTTTTTTTTTTTGAAACTTAAAGGAAATTAAAGGCTCCCATGGTAAAAATGTAATCTTCAGTTTAGTAGTTTGTGGAGAAGCTGTTATTTTCGTAGAGTACAGGGTGTAAACATCTTAAATATCTGAAATAAAGAAATGATCATGTCCCAGATATGATGTTTTGTCATGTTCATGTTCATGGTTCATGGTCATGTTTAGCTGGCTGATCAGGACATAAGGGAATAAGATAAATCAAATAAAAGGGATGTAATATTTTGATGAAACATGAATCAAACAAATTATAAAACAAAACAGTTCAGAGGAATGATATCAGTCATTAAATGTTTTTGCCAGAGGATACAACCAACATGAAACATGGATTTCGGAGAGAAACTCTGAAATCTGGTAATCAATACAGAGAGATTGGGGAGGGTTAGAGACAAATCCTTAGCTCTCAGCTGGAACTAAGCTCATCCCTGTTTCACAGCTGAGGCTTGTGATACATTTGAAAGGCTGGCTTCCTCCCGGCGATACCAGACGCCATTGCCATAACTGAGCCTTAAGCTCCTTGGATGGTCAACACATGATTACAAGGTGATTATGGCTGTGGAGTGTGGCTCAGAGCAGTCCATCGCTCTCTTTCTCCTCACTCTCTCTCTCTCTTCTCTCTCTCACCCACCTCTCGTTTTCTCACCCTCACTCTCTCATGCGTCTTGTGGCTCTCTTTGTCTCTCTCTCTTTCTCTCTCTCTCTTGCTTATCGTAACTGTCTCATGCTTTGTGTTTCTTCCTCTTTTCCACCCTCTTTCTCTCATCTCCCTCTTTTCTCCCCTCTTTCCCTCTTCTACACACTCAATTCCTGCTCTTTCTCCTCTGTCTCTTGTTCACTCTATTCTTGTCTCTCTCGCCCCCTACCTCTCTCTCTCTCTCTCTCTCTTCCGTCCCTCTCTCTCTCTCTCCCTGTCTCTCTTGCCTTCCTCTCTCTCTGTTATACTGCTGCACAAGCATCAAACAGTCTGACTAAAGCCCAGTGTTCTGTGTCTTGGCTGTAGCGGTGCTGATAACCCTCTCTGCTGAGCGGCCTCTGCCACTGGCGTATTGCTGAGATGGCCAATGGACCTCATTATGGGCCCTGTTTTATGTAAATGATGTTGAGACGTGCACACTGGCACAAAATATTGCCTTTTTTGGATTTGCATTTGATGAAGCACAACAAGCTATGAACTCACTCACTCAGCAAGTTTCATTAGTGTCTCTGCCCTATTCAAAATGTAAAAAATCAGAACGCAGCGTGTGTGGGTAAAATCATTTGATGGTGTTTCACCTTAAAACAGAAACAGCCTCTCTTTTTTTCGATCTGACATGCAGAGACGGCTCTTAATGACCCCTTCCTGTCACCAGGCCATGGCTTTCTCAGCACAGAGTGTGAGGGTCTGATTCCAGAGAAACCAACAGGGCAAAAGAGCTCTAATTTTAGCACCCATTTATCACAGAGAACTGCCAGGTAATTAAAGGAGAAATAATCAAGGCACCCACTAGCACACACACACATATGGCATGCCATTGCTACACACACACACACATGCACACACACATATACACACATACATACAGCATAATGTTGCTCCACACACACACACATACAGCACACACACACACATACAGCATGCTGTTGCTACACACACACACACATACATACAGCATGCTGTTGCTCCACACACACACACTCACACACACACACACACACACATACAGCATGCTGTTGCTCAGCACACACACACATACAGAATGCTGTTGCTCCACACACACACACACACACACATACAGCACACACACACACACACAGCATGCCGTTGCTCCACACACACACACACACATACAGCACACACACACACACACACACACACAGCATGCCGTTGCTCCACACACACATACACACACACATACAGCATGCCGTTGCTCCACACACACATATACAGCAAACACACACACATACATACAGCACACACACACACATACAGCATGCCATTGCTCCACTTTGTTCTACTACGGAAGTGTATGTATATTGCCATGCAAAGCGTCTCTAGTCAAATCTGGATGGATACAGTTGACATCGGGATGTGACAGCTTTACAACATGCAGAGTATGTGTGTGTGTGTGTGTGTGTGTGTGTGTGTGCGTGTGTGCGTGTGTGTGTGTACGTGTGTGTGTGAGATGTGTTGATGTTCTGTGCTCCAAATGAAACCATACACAGCAGGCATGTCCTGCTGTTTGTACATGCTAAGTGACTGTAAAACTGAGAGCGCCTTTCTTCCATGTAGCTTGGTCCACATGCAGGCACATTTCCCCCTTACCTATGTAAAAAATTTGCCTTGACCTGAATGCACTCTATCACAATAGCACAGTATCTATTATTGCATCACAATAGCATGCTCTCTATTATTCCATCACAATAGCACATGCTCTAATTAGACTTGGGGGTGAGGTGGTGTGGGTTTATGCAGAGCCTAAGGGAGGGAGAGAGTGGCGTAAGAGATCCCTAGAGTCTTTGAAATCCAATAACGCAACCTGCAGAGCGCACTTTATTTTTCAATCCATCATGGCATACCTCACTTACACGCTAAAGTGCCTCTAAGAATCCATTACCCTAGCTTTGAAGCTAGGTGCGACTCTGAAATGATGAGACCCAATTTAGGAAATAATAAATAATTAGAAACTCTGAACCCCAGTGCAAATGGACTCAGTCAGAGGTGATGTCATAATGCATAAGTTCAGAAAGTTCCATCTCGAAGTAACTCTAGAATAACTAAATAACTCTAAAATAAGGAACAAGTCATTTGTTATATGCCTTTGCCAAAGTATTTATTCCACATATTCTCCATTGTTTGTTTCCAGAAGACTGACATTTCAAACAAATAGAAAGTAAATTAAAAGCAAACAAATAGAGAGACCTTTGCTTTTCAACTCCTTTCTTTCTTTTCTGCCAATCTTCTCTTATTTTTCTTAAACCCTACCAGATGAGGAGGTTTGCATCGCAGACAGTCAGTGTATAATAAACAACCTCCAGGAAGCTTTTTGACTGCAGCTGTGCATACAATATATCTTTAAAACCAGTTCAAACTGTCAGAGCTGTAATCTCTCTAGGCGTGTGAATTGATAGGACTTATAGAAATTCTCTTATCAATTCCTTACCATTCAGAAGGTATTCTACACAGGTCTTCAGTATCAGCACATAGGCCTATAGTATAGCTTACACCACTCAGGTAACCATAGCAGCTTAACAGAATGAGGGAAACCATGTAGAACTGTGTTATCTATGTCAGTTTTGTATTCAGAGAGACCCATTGCCCATGGTCTGAGATTCATGCTGGCACTGAGAAGAGAAGCTGATAGTATCATAGGGGTGCGATTCCAGTAAACTGAAGCATTCGATTCTCGGTTCTACTCAACTCCTGGTTCTTGGTTCCCACCTCTAAATCTGACATGTGTTAAAGCTGAACATTACCCATGAGCCTGTCAAACCCTGTTAGTTACTGAGATGTGGTATGGTGTGTACATTTAAGATTTTTATCCCCCTTTTTCTTGTCTCAGCTATTCTCACCTTCATGCTGTGAGTGTTTCTTGTCATATTCTCCAGATTCCTCACCCTAAATTTACTGAAAGGTTGTGTGAACAGGAGAGGGACAGACAGGGTGAGAGAAGCACAGAAGAATATTCTAGATAGACATTCTCTTCCAGTGCTCTGAGTACATTATGGCTGTGATGATGAATGTTAGATGTGTTAATGGATTTCAATGGAGTCAGACAGTCTCGCAAAGAGAGGCAAGATGCTGCGCTTGGGAGATGCTACAACCACGAACAGACACAGTTGGAGGGCTATGTATGTGCGTTTGTGTGTGTGTGTGTGTGTGTGTGTGTGAGTATGTGTGTGTGTGTGTGTGTGTGCGTGCACACACAGGGAGGGTGTCTCCATGAAAGCAACTCCTGTTTAATCTTTCCTCTGTGTGCTACTGATAGTCCTCTAGCTGCACAGAATGGGGAGCACTCTGCCACCATCCTATTCTCCGCTTTCTGCACCGAGGCTCATTCTCATCTCACTGACAACATAGAGGACTTCATCCTGTCATTAGGCAATTAGCGCTGCTAATTACAGAAACCCCATAAACAGTGCTTTAGCGCCCAATGTAAGACAATATGTTCGAATACACCGAACAGGTTTTGTTGAATGTGCATTCAAAACAACTAATTGGACATAGGGGGTTCTACTAACCACTGAAGTTTTAGAATCTTTGCCAAGCAGAAATATATGGCTGTAATTTGTTTCATTACAAACCATAAGGACTGCTGTTGTGTGTTTGTCTGAGTTGACTGGCACTGGGCCAAAGTAGCTTAGACAGACATCAGCAAACAGCCCTTCCTGGGCAAAGGAAAAGGAAGAGGTTTTCACCATGCATTGGCATGGTCAGTACAATGCCACCTTAATGCTGTCAGTGTACTTGTATTCAGCCTGTCTTTTGTGATTAGCTATAATTGGTCTGTCAGATAGAAACAAATGAAGAGGTCAGGAACCTCAGTGAGGGAGTGAGTCACACACACACAGCAAGCATCTCACAACATAAGAGTCTTCTGCGCAGAAACTCTTCGGGCCTCTTGAGTGACAGCCTGTGTCCCCATCCACCTCCACCCCCACTCTCACTTACACACCCATTCGACCCCTCCTCACCCGCAAACCCAACAACCGCCAAGCTCATTTTCTAATTCAGCTGAGCGGAAAGCGTTGCCACCCTGCTGTCAAACCACCCCCACCCCATTCCAAACACCCAGCTTAAGCTGTGCTGTGATACCCACAGCCAATATGCTTCCAGACCCACCACCCCACCTCCGCCGTTTCGATCCTCCCCAAGTGCTGCCCATCAAGAGCTGGAGGGATTCATCACTCACTCGGCAGGCTTCTCCAGGCCTGTTTCAGCTGGAGATGTTCTCATATGCACAACTACAAGTGTGACACTAAGTCTTTTGAACAGGAATACAAGGAGGAGAAGAGTTGACAAGGTTGTCTATGTCCTGTCAAACCTGACAATAGCTTCATTCAACACATATACTCATACTCACAGATAGACAGACACACACACACACACACACACACAAACCACGCACACCTTTATTACACACACACATAGACACTCACACACACCTTTATGACACACACACGCACACATTCGAACACACCTTTATGACACACTCACAAAAACAAACATGCACTCACACACACACATACACAAACAAATATGTACTCACATACACACACACATGCTCACAAACAAACACACACTCAAACACACCTTTATGACACACACACACAAACAAATATGCACTCACACACTAACACACACACACAAACAAATATGTACTCACATACACATACACACACACACACACTCACACACACCTTTATAGTGCTCACACTCGCCCCATGGCAGTACAGTTTATTACATTCCTTAAATGTCAGGCCCATAGACTGCAGCCAGCAGAGAAGCTGTGATAAATGCCTGGCTTTGCCACAAGGCTGCTGAGGCTCAAACCTGTTTGGAGAGCTTATGTGTCTGTCAGCTTCAGAAGGCAGTAATATTCCGTGGACTCCATCATGAGTTCCCTCAGAACAAGCTCACTACTCTCAGGCTGGGACAGTTCCTTTGAGACAATAACAGCACTGGTCAAGACTTTTCCCTGGTATATTCTACTGCTCTCAAATGGATTCTCAAAGATTATCTATTAGATTTATTACGCAAGAATTAGAACTGCTTTTACCGCCGTTGTGAATATTTTCATAATCAGATCACTTTGTTCAGTAAATCACTTTTAGAGTGGTTGCCTTTAAGCATCTGAAGGTTGGGAAGATGACTTTCAGTTGTTGGAACACTATGAAGGCCACTAGATTAGGAGGATTCTAAAGGCCTGGCACTGACAGGGACCTTACAGCCCTTACAGTAATATTCAATCAATAATCAATATTTGGGGGACCCAAAATTATATTCTGTCAGAGGGCCCAACATTTCTAGTGGTGTTCCTTTTGGCTGAGGGTTAAGGGGCTAGGGCTAAGGGCTTTGAGCATTGAAATTTGGCCATTAAAGGGCAACTGTACTGGAGCATGGAAATAGAAACAGATGACTAGACTATTTCCCCCCCAAATAGAGCACTCCAGTTGGAATGGGGCAAACTGTAGGAAGTTGGTCATTGTCATGTCTCAGTTCAACACAAGGCTTGGTGAACTGTCGTTAGGTTATAAACCTTACAAATTGTATCGCTCACAATGACTTACTGGACAAGTAGTTCACTTGGGAGTAAAAAATATGTATATAGTTTTTACATAGTACATAGTACCTTTGACTTTTCATTAGTTTTTTCACTCAGAATGAAAGTCTATTTGGAGATTATGTACCCCGTAGCTGGTTAGACTGAGTTGAGTCTTAAAATGCTTTAGAACCGTGCTTTTCAAAATGTCAGCGTGAAAATGATTGGAATTACACTGCATTTGAACCAAGTTCTGGGTGATGATGTAAGGAGCACTGGTAAGCTATTCTCACAGTGTGTAACGTCTCCTCTCACATCTAGTGTAACCATTGATAGTGGGAGCTAATTGCTTCAGTTGTGCATCCAGTGTTGCCCATGGAAAACAAACAAACATACAGACATACATTCTAGAACAAACATACATTCTAGATCAGAATGGAATCAAGTTATCTATTGGAAAAAAGGCAACAGCATTGATGAGTCAACCACTGAGTTGCTTGTTCATTTGGATCGTTGGGGGGCTGCAGCAGTAGTAATGGTGTTTGCACTCATAACGAGGAGGCCCTGAGCGGCAAGTGCAGAGGCGGGATGAGAAAGTGTGCACGTAAACACAAACAGGCCTGGCCCACTCCCACTGGAGTTAATAAGGGCTGTCGGTGTGTGTAGGAGTGCCTCTCTCTCTCTCTTTCTCTCTCTCTCTCTTTCTCATTTCACTCTTAGCTCTAAACCATAGACAGAGAAAAAGGGTTTGAGAGAGAAAGAAAGAGAGGCGAAGAGGTAGAATGTTCTCCATGAAGGAGAGAATGAAGAAAGAAAAAGGCCGATAAAAGAGATAAATCAGATGAGTGAGACTGGAGACAATGTCTTTTTCTTCCATTTTTTTTCTCTGTCACAAATATATAATTTACAATGCGGAAGCTATTTTGAGCACGCCGACACGGCAGAGGCAGGGGAGGGAGGAGTATTCATATATATGAATGACAACGTTAATGATGGACTGAGACATATGCTCATGACCTCATTCACTGACTAGTCTCTCTCCCACACAAAGTGATTTATTTTCTGTTGACATCTTTGACACCTCTTTATCAAATGCTCCTTAGTCCTGTCCTGACTGACTTCCTGTCTTTGCGGCTTCCTTTCTTCTTGTCTGCGGGTGGGTGTGCAAGATGGTGTACAGACGAAGGGTAACCTGGCACGGTGTTTATCTGAAACAGGACGTGAAAAAAGGGAGGCATCTCTTGAAGGCAGATATCGGCTCATACAAACTGTCACCAGAGGCATCTTCATTGTTCATGCGCTGAGGGGATTTCTCACAGCATTTTTTTCTCTTCAGGGACTTCAGAGTTGTGGACTGACTTGCTACACCTCCATCAAACTCTCATTCATCTGCCATGTTTTTTCACTCGCTGCTGGAGGATTTCTGGGTGCTACGTCTTTGCGATAGAGGAATAGAAGTGAAGTGTGACCCAAAAGCTGAACTGTGATTTTAACTTTGACAGAGAAAGAAAAGTAAAATGTTTTAAAAACCTAATACTCTGTACCTACAAAGAGATACGTTTTTAATATTGCCTTAAACATTTTCTAAAAGTAAGTCACATTATGACCATTGACAGTGGGGAAAGGAAGGTCAGTTCAAGGGCACTATGGGTCTCTCATGTAGAGAGAGACATGACTGAGAAAAAGGGGTTCATTTGCGCTCAAGCCTTCACGGGACATGACAGCAGAATCAGCAGCAGGTCCTGGGCCACTTCTTTTTCTTCAGACTAGACCCGGGAATGACCAGAACACCCAATAAAAGCAGAAGCAGATGCAGAAACAGGTACTCTCTGTGGTCCGGTCATTCCTGGGTCTAATCCAGACGAGTCTCTGGGTTGGACGACTTACATTAATAGTGATGCAACTTCATATCAACCCCAACATTAGTTGCTGACTGGCAAAAGTTGAAGTTTTCAAACAAAACTTTGAGAAAACACAACAACCCTGAGAAATGTAGCTTAACAAGGCCTTAAACATTTTCTCAAAGAAAATAAACTAAAATCTAACTCTGCTGCCACACAATAAGATAGATGGCAAAGTAAAGCGAGCAAATGGGCACGTAGGACGTTGCCTGTGTGACATGCAGAGACTGTCCACTTTATCACTGAGCAGATGTTTGCTGTACTGGTGGTTTGTGGGGAGATTATGGAGACTTTAACTGTCTGCCTTGCAGTCTGCCTTATAGAATACTGATTGTGAAATCATTTGTCCATTTTTCCTACTGTGTGTGTGTGTGTGTGTGAGTGTGTGTGTGCACGGATGTGCGCTAGGCCTCCCACTAAGATTAAAATGTGAATTCTTTTGTGTACTCAGAAACCTTCACAGAGCAGTGGCTGTGTGGTGGCAGCAAGTCAACCCTTGCATCATCTGAACCATGATTTATGAAGTTCCTTGTGAATAAGTAATCTGTCCTCGCAAAAAGCCATGCATACAGTATGTGAAAGGGTTTGAAGGAACAGAGGGATAGAGAGAAAGAGTGAGGGAGGAAAAGAGAGAGAATGGAAGTGCTCCATGCTAGCAGAGGATGTGGTGGTGGTGGAGATCATTCGAGACTGGCGAGACTGGGCTGGACTGGGCTCTCTGGCAGAAAGCTGAGAAATATGAGAGAAACAGATCTGCAGTTGGCTGAGAGGATGTTGGGCTTGTGTGAAATGCCTGGCTGGCTGACTGGCTAGCTGATATGATGTCTAACAACATAGACAAGAACAGCCGATGGATACCTATGACGGTCTGGAACCCGTAGTAGCGCAATGGCTGGTTCAGCCCAGGGGTTGGATCAGCCACATCTGATCTGGCTTAAGCTTTTTTGATCTTGCAAGGTTTTAGTAGCATGTGGTAGGCCTATGGCCTATGGCTCCGACGAAATTGCTCAAAAACATCACAGTTTCAAATCCAGAATGCATTGCCTTAAGACAGCCAGCCAGCCATTTCAAATAAGCCCACTAACAGGCTACCACTCTACCAACATGGAAGCCATTTTTAGAGAGGTGGGTCACAGTAATGACTGCTCCAGCAAAACTGGGCTAGCTGTACATAATAGATTCATCACGCATCTCACAATACAGTATACTGTATGTCTTAGACCATAGAATGGATAACTTGGTCATGGCTGCCTCTGTCTCTGTAGGAGCTATCACTATGGTTTTGTATTGTGACATAGTCAGGTTTCATATTCTATCCAGTAAAACATGGAGATGCAAAATGTCTAAAACTTAGCAGACAACAGAGTTTGTGGCCTAATATTGACCCTGATTCTGCTGGACCCAAGTAACTTTGTATTTGGGCCGAACTCCATTTGTCTGATATGTAGTGCAGTTTCAGCAGTTACCTGAGTAGAAGACATAACAATCAATGCTCAATTTGATTTGATTTCCCACATGTCAGAACTTTTTGTTAGCTGTCTTGCTGTATGAGCGCTCAAACGTACAGTACAGTGTGAGCTCTGCAATTGCAACTAATTGAAATGTTAAGCTAGTAACATGTAAGTAGCATGTAAGCTAGTTAGCATGTGGTACGTAACTGAGTATAATCACACAGGTTGAATCTCAGTGACCTCCCGAACCACAGCCCTGAACCCTAAAAGACATACAGCAACTATATAAATATAAATTAAATTTATAAAATATATATTAGATATGAATAGGCTCTTCTCTCTCTCTCTCTCTCTCTCTCTCTCTCTCTCACACACACACACACACACACACAGAAACCCCTTTTCCAAAACATCAAAACATCTCTACAGTGCTAATGTAGTCGACCTGCCCTTAGGCTTGTAGCAGTGACCTTGAGAATAAAGACTGCTCTCCATTTCTGCTAGTCTCTTAGGAGTGAGATTTATATTGCACAACACTAACCTACTGGCCCCTGCTCCTTTTCATGCACAGTTATATTCTGTGAATATACTAGGTTCTAGCAAGCCGCTAACTGCTCTTAAAGGGGATATATGTGTCAAATGGACCCTTATTGTTACCCCCATGATCCATCTCACTTCTTTGAGTTTGACACTATGTCTGGCCGCTGCTACATTGTCCCACCATAATTCTGCCATGTAATGTAAATTGGGATAATACTCTATTATGAACTATTATGAATCTTAGCTAAAGCCATAGGCAACTTGTAGTCTGTCATGGTTACTACTGATTGTAATTTTTCTGCATGACCCCTGGCAGTTGGGTTAGCCCCTTGAGTCGTGGATCTGCCCAAGGTTTCTTCCTAGATTAACTGAACATAAGGGAGTTTTCCTTGCCCCTGTTGCTCTTGGGTGCTCCATCTGTGAAGCGCCACGAGACAATACTATTGTAAAAGGTGCTATATAAATAAAACTGAATTGAATTGAATTATTGATTTTCCATATGCACAGGTGAAACTAGCCAAGGCTGATGAAGATGAGACCTCTACTGTAAAGGTCAATGCCTTTGAGGCCAGTTGTCTGACGAACAAGAGTTTAGCAAAATCTAATGTTCATTGTCATGCCATTTCTATGCGCATGTTATTGTGGTAAAAAAAGAAAATGACTATCTTGACTTGAACAGATGTGGTCTGACACATATGATACGAAGTATCTATTGGAAATACTGTATGTGATGGATAGGCTATGGATTTGAGAATTGATGGAAAATGGATTAAGTTTGGCCCGTTTCCACTCTCATCTTCTATCTAATTACTGTGTCCTTCAAATCTGTCTGGAAGCCTGATTTCAATAGCTGATTACAAACACTGTGTGTGTGTGTGTGTGTGTATGTGTGTGAGAGAGTGTGTGCACATTCGCATTCGTGTGTGTGTATGTGTGTACATGCATGTATATATGTGTGTGTGTGTGTGTTTGCGTGTGTGTGTGTAGATGTGTTTGCAAATGTGTGTTTGTAATTAGCATGCTGTATCAGCCAGTCCATCAATACCACAATGCATGTGTCCTTATTTATCCACACACACAGATCTTCCAACTGAGTGAAAAGGCAAGTGGGCCACCCCTCTTCCCTGGGCTAGCCTATGAGCTTGCCATCTTCCTTTGTGCAGCGCGGGAAACCCACATCAGGATTAGTCATTCTAATCACCGTGCGGCACATACTCCTCACAACATTGTTTAAAGTTGTAAAATGTATTCTGTAAAGGTTGACTCTGCGAAGCCACGAGTGATTAACAGGGTCGTGACAGTAAGCCCTGCTTAAAGACACCCTAATGCCAGATAATTGTGTGCTTTACATGCTAATGGATTTCGCTCAGAGAAGTTTCTTGGGGAAGTGGAGAGGTTTGGGATTTAGTTTAGTCGAGCACCTCTGAGGGCTTTTGTAGTTCCGCTTTTAATTGGTTTGATTAAAAATGGATGCTTTCGAGGAATGTGTATCTATTCAGGAGAGGAACATTCAGATGCTGCTACTGTTACATTGATCCTCAGACTTAATCCTGTTACCAGGAGTGAATAGCACGGCTCTGCACCGTGTTTCTTTTCTTTCCCCTGCTAAGCTAATAAATGCGTTTTCATCTCCAAAGTTGAACATAATTTTTTTGTTTGTCATTCTGTAGGGCTTTGCAGTATGGTGCACTTAATGGAAGTGACAAGGGGCCAGCCTTCAATTACGTTTCTAAATTAGACAAATCAGCGTCTGTGACATTAAGACAAATACTTTCGCTCTGGTTTCGTTCTCAGGTTGATTGGTGCACTGTGGGTTTCTCATTATCTCTGTGTTGTTTTCCGTCTTGCCGGCGAGATCACTTGATGAATGCTGAATTGTACGAAAGCGAGCGAGCAAGCACAGTTTGGAAGACTAATTACCGATGTTCTCCAGGCAGCTCTCAGAGCGAGTCTCGTCTCGCGTCACCTCTGTGGGACGGCCACCGGTGTTGTTGGTGCAGCACTGCCGTGAGAAATGAGCCAATAACTCACTTCTGCATGTCAACAAGCTCAGGAAGGATAAGAATGGGAGGGTGAGAAGCCAGGCGTGCAGAGAAAAGGTGAGGAAGAAATCAGTGTTAAACAGGGAGAGATTCATGGAGATGAAGACAGAGAAATTAAAGTGGAGGAAGAGTAAGAGAGAGAGAGACTGAGAAAGAGAGAGAGAGAGAGAGAGAGAATGAAGTTAGAACTAGTCAGAAACAAAGAAGAGAGAGAGAGAGAAGTTGAAACTAGACAGAGACAGAAAGAGAGAGAGAATGAAGTTAAAACTAGACAGAAGAAAGAGAGATTCTAAATGATTTTAGTTATAGGTTTAAAAGTTTCCTTTTTTATTTAGATTTAAGACAACTTCAAGTATAGACGTTAAAGCTAGAGAGAGACAAGAGAAGAGAGAGAGATAAACTGAGAAGAATAGAAAAAGGACAGACTGAGAAACAGATAGCGAAGAATGAGGAAGAGAGAGAGAACATGCGTCAGAAATCTAGAATTAGACACAGTGAACGTCTGTGTTGGTTGAATTATTAACGATGCCTGTTTCATTTGGCTAAATGTGCGGGCGACTGTTCCCTCGCTCCCCTGATGGCCTCCCTACTCACCGCCTCTGTCAGAGTCCATTAGAACCTGCCATGGGCACAGGTCACCTCTCCCAATCAGAGGCTAATGGAGCGTTCTCTGGCGCCAGACTAAATAGCAAAATCCAACCTGTTTGGCTTTTCATCATTCAATGGCAAGTATGGTGGTGTGTGTGTGTGTGTGCGTGTGCGTCTGTGTGTGTGTAAGTGTGTTTGGGTGGGTAGGGAGGATGGGGGGGTGGGGTCAAGAGAAAGGAAAAGAAAAAAGAGGCTTCCAACCCCTGTACAAAAGTCTGACAAACACGACAAATTAGCAAAGACAATTAAGAAGGGCGCACAATATTAAACTGTCTTGTGTGAGCACTAGGTGATCGATGTCCATGTTCTGCTGGCCAATTTTCTAGGTGGAAGAGAGCAGACTAACAGCCTGATACAGCCCAGACCCATGCCAGATGTGGGCCAGGTCTGTCCTGGAATCCACTATTCTCTGCAGGATCTGCTACACCATTTAGCAGAGTCGCCTCCTTCGATTTCACTGTCCTGTAACTCGGATAATGACATTGACCATTTGCCAATTACATGATTAAAGATTTAATGCCAGTGGGCAGCTTTGGCACAGACCGCCCTCAAGAGTGCCTCTCTGACAGAGCGCAGGGCCTGGCGGCGACCCAGAATTCATAGCTGCGTGACAGAAACAACATCTGGTTGGCTTGTGGAGATGTTTGAAGACTTCTCACACTTCATAGAGACTTATTTTAATTTGGTCTGTGTGTGGTGCGGGTGGGGGGACACAGAAATGAAACATATCATCTTCATGTAACATGGCAGAGCATCTCTTTGGGATGTGGTGTCGGCTTGACGCCATCCATCTTTGGACGAGTGCCTCGTGTAACATTTATGATGTGGCTGCATCTGTCTGCTGTGCTGAAGATGTATAAGTGGGATCTGATGGGTCTTGCTGGGCCTCTTGTTTTCACCAGTGGGAGCGCATAAAGGAGCTCAAGCTCTAGTCATGCCTCCATAAATTTGCCACGCTGGCAGCTGTAGAGCTCCCATGTCCAATAAATTGACTTCGACTGAGGAGGCTCTGACTTTGCACGGCGGAATTTACTGGAATTTAATGCATTGTAATTTTGATACGCTGAGCTGCAGTTTGGTTGGCCAGAGACTAACTTTCTGTTTTTTATATTGCAGCAACTCTACACAAACAGGCACACACACACACACACGCACACCTTATTTTGAACAGTAAAAACTCCCTTTGAGCCTGTCACATTCAGTCATATGCACAGGGGAAATTACAGGAGTTTGGCAGTTGAAGAAAGAAGCTGGCCATTTACGGCACATTTTGTTGCTCTCTGAAAACTCTATTAGCTAATTTTATGAATTGATATTGTCATGAGAAAAGGGAAAATGCTCTCGAAAACCTTATAAATCAGCATTTATTTGCTTCTAATGTCTCATAAATGCTTTGTAGCTCCTTCCACACTGATTAGGGCTGTGCCCAAATCGGCCAGTTGCTTTCTACGTTTCCTTGAGCACTATTCTGTGCCTCTACACATACAGTTGAGAATCTTTTTTCATTCTGGTTTTGCAATGACTTTATAGCTATATCACACTATCACACAATCATTATCTAGGACCACCTTTAAAAAGTGGAAATTGTTTCATTGACTTGGTATTGATCTGTCATTATGTGGACAAATTGAGATCTTAAATAATCATCTGCTTAGAGTAATAATTAGGCCGACAATGTCAAGCTGCTATATCCCACATGTCTTTGTTTACATTATATTTAGCAGACGCTTTTATCCAAAGCGACTTACATTTGTCAGTTATGAATTACATCAGGGCCAGTCTCCCTTACAGCAACTTCGGGCTAAGTGTCTTGCTCAAGGGCATAACGGTGGCAGCCAGGATTCGAACCCACAATTTTCCAGGCTACTTGCATGCTAACCAGGTTCCAACCACTATGCCACCACCACCTCGCTACATCCCACATCCCACATTTGTACTCAGTCAACATCATAGGAAACGGTGATTTTAGCCAAGTGTTTTGTAAATGGACTGTATATCCCACTGATATACATTATACATAATTGATAGCAGCGTAAATGATGGAGTCTTGTAAGTTGCATCGTTTGGCATGTAACTTGGATGGAGAAATTAAATGAAAAACAAGGGAGTGCTAATTTGAAGAGAATTCAATCTAGGGGGAAGCAATTGCAGAGGTAAATATGAGGACACATAGAGGGGGAGGAAAAAGAGAGATGAGAGAGAGGAACTGGGGAAAGAGAGAAGGAGTGAGAGAGAGAGGAATGAGGAGAGAGAGAGAGAAAGAGAGAGAGAAGGAGAGGGAGAGAGAGGGAGGTTTCTCTCAGTGGGGAGACATAATGAGAGCTTGGCTAGCGATGAGAGGGATGGGAGAAGGCTACTGTGGGGAGATAAATGGCATGCAGTATTTCTTTTGCTCAGCTGGTGGAACACACAGCCAAACGACCCCAAGGTCACGGCTGGGCTCCCCAGGGAAAACAAGCCCTGCCTGCACTGTGCACTCGCTTTGTCACTTTGGATGAGGCTCTTGTACGGAATGTAAATGCTGCGCAGGAACAGCCATTCCGCGGACCATTGCTCTGTCAAAGAGCAACTACCACGGTGATGGAATGGTCACCTGTCAGAGCATAAGTACCCATCACCTCAGAGGTGAGATAGAGAGATAAGGAGCACATACTTGGTGCCACTGGGCCCCGAGCTCACTGGTTTCTATGTAGTAAGAACTGTACTGAAATGATTTCTGTGTAACTAAGGCCCTGTTTGCATGTACCTAGATATTTTTATAAACAGATATATTTTTTTATTTATTGTTTATTTTTTAACTGCATTTACACGTATCCAGGTTAATCCAGAAAATACAGCATTTTGAAAAATCTCTACTTTGGAGGCCGTTTAAAAAATATCCATTGAGTTGGCTAAAACTTTGTTTACATGTAAATCAGAGGCCCAAATAGATAAAAAAAAATATCCGCTGTTAAAAATATCTAGATATGTGCAAACAGGGCCTAAGACAAACACTTTCCTTTTATATATAAAAGTGTAAAGGCTTTATTTTACAAAACTAATACATATGTCTATATGCTATGGGTTGCCCTTGTGAATGAGGGCGGCTGCTCCACTGTTATTCAACACACACTTCTGTTGGTGTTTATAGCTTCGCCATAGCTGATATAGAGATAGCAGCAGTGGCATCAGTGCTTGTGGTTGATGTGGAGTATGCATTATACCTGAGAAAAATCAATGCCTTTGGCTCAGCAGCCCAAGTTAATAAACACAGAGGGGAGCATTCAGTGGCAATTAAAAACAGTTTGCCCAAAGTCACAGCGAGGACAAACAGAGTCCTCAGCTTCACTGCCAGCCCAAGGAAAGCTCTTCATCTTTAGGCCTGTCTGCGCCAAACAACCGGCTCTTGCTCTTTGGTGAGGAAAGAGCGGAACAAACACACACGTGCACACACACACACACACACACACACACAGAAATGCAAAAACACAAACAAACACAAACACACACACACACACAGATATGCAGACACACAAACACATGCACACAAACGCACATGCACTCACACACACGCGCACACAAATGCACACGCACTCACACACACACCCACACACGCATGCACACAAACGCACACGCACTCACACACACACACACACGCACACACACACATGCACACAAATGCACACGCACTCACACACACACACACACACACACACGCACTTACACTATACATCATAAGTTATGCAAATGAATGCAGAAAGTGTTCATACAGACAGCACTGATGGAGCTGAAAGCTTGGCGAGTTCGTCTCATCTTTGCTCTCAGCAGACACGCCGGACGGCGACGCAAACGTGCGGCTTAATTACTGCTTCATTTGCATCTCACTCTCGTCCGCTTGACACACTAGCCCAGCTTGCAAGTTTTTTGCATCCTAGTGAAAAACCTAAATCTGCCACACACACACCCGCCCTTCCTAAACCAACCAACCGATCAAACCAGCCTAGTGCACCCCCAGTCCAACACCCCATCCCACCCCCCACCCCCCTTGTTCCACTGCTAATGAGTCCCAGGGGAAGCGTCTCACATTGATTTAAATATGCACCACTGTATCTGTTCAGATGGAAATCAAGGCCAAAACTCAGGGACATGCTGGGAAACCAAGCAGTTATATTGGCAAGCTTCTAACCCTGTGCTCCACCATCTTTACTGAGTCACTGTGTCTTCTGTCAGGAACCCTCCCCCGCCCCCACAAGCCCTATGCCCTGAGCCCTCAAATTAAGTTTATGACTTATGGCGATTCATGCCAGTCTGAAAATTGAAATCGGGCCATAGAAAGTGAGGATGGAGGTTTTGTTCAGTGAGAAGCTAGAGGAAGAGGAGGACATTTTCTTTTATGACACCTCTCCTTTATTTAATGCAACCTCATAAAAGCACAAGCATTACTCCAGAATACATATTCATGGGTGTAGGGGTGCTCAAAAGCTGTTTTGCTGGTCTGCTGGCCTGCAGTAAGTTGCTTACTGAATTTTGAATCCTAATGCCTAATGCAAAAACAAAAGAACCGTGTTACAAAATGGCCTTCAGTGAAATGGTAGGATTAAGAGAGTCCCACGCCTGGTCTCATTGCTGCCATACACACATAATCACAGTGGCTCTACAGCTGGGCTGTTATAGGGGTTCTGTTTAATTTCCATTAAAAGTGTCAACAATCGAGGAAGGTCACCACTACAAAAACAGCAGATTTTAGGCATACATATTCATACAAGAAAAACAATTCATAAACCCTTTCACCCTCCCACCATTCCTCTCTCTCTCTCTGTCTGTCTCTATGGTAAATATTTAGGGTTTTTTGTTTAGTAAATTACTAAGGGGAGAGGGGGGGTAGATTTCAGGTATATTGGAATATTTTTTGTAGGCTTGTGTTTCCTTTATCTTCAGTTTGTGTGTGTGTGTGTGTATGTGTGTGTGTGTGTGTACAT
This sequence comes from Tenualosa ilisha, assembly GCA_015244755.2. Classification (NCBI taxonomy): domain Eukaryota; kingdom Metazoa; phylum Chordata; class Actinopteri; order Clupeiformes; family Clupeidae; genus Tenualosa; species Tenualosa ilisha. The sequence continues at coordinate 1,130,646 of PYXC01001933.1, read as the reverse complement.
GTGTGCGTACATGTACTTCCCCGGGTGTCTCTCTTCACACACGTTCCAGGGGACAAATTCATCTGCAGGCAGTAATGTTGTCCTCTCTGTGCCGTGATTGATGCGGCGAGATGGGCGTTGGAATGGCTCGCTCCCTCATATACCCTCGGTGATAACAATCTCGCAGCGCCCATCTGACAACGCTAGGGAGGGGCCGAGACGAGGAGGAGGAGGTTCAGTCCTGCAGCAACATATCGATCTGCCAGAGAGCTAAAGGCAGGCCTCCTGCCACTTTTTAAATATTACCTCTACAGTTTTATAAAGATTTCTTCATTTATGCGGGTTCCTTACTTTCTTGTGCAGTCCTTGTGGATCAATGGGGAACACGTTTCACAACAAAGGTAGTTGTGGGAGGGGGATGGGAGGAGGGAGGGTGGCAAGAACTCAAGAATTCTGTTCCACCAGCACCAGAGCCAGAGCCAGAGCCTTTATCTCTTCTCTTCATCCATCACTGAGGGGATGGAGTGAGTGCAGCATCAACACTTTCTTCCTGTGGTTTCTCAGAGAGAGAGAGAGAGAGAGAATTCAGATCACAATGGGAGAGTGAGAAAGACAATAAGAGAGAAAGAGTGAGAGAGAGAGAGAGTGAAAGAGAATTCAGAGCAGAATGGGAGAGAGAGAAAGATAATAAGAGAGCAAGAGTGAGAGAGAGAGAGAAGAGAGAGAAGGAACGAAAGAGAATTCAGAGCAGAATGAGAGAGAGAGAGAGAGAGAGAGAAAGAGAATTCAGAACAGAATGAGAGAGAGAGAGAGAATGAACGAAAGAGAATTCAGAGCAGAATGAGAGAGAGAGAGAGAGAAAGAACGAAAGCAGGCTTGTCTGCAGGGGGTGAATTTACTACCATCAGTGTGCAGCACTTCAGCAATTATTACCCATTTTACTTCTTCCCCCTCAGACGTCTGTTCTGAAAACTTTATACAACATATGGGCCAGAAATGGCAAGCCAAGGAGCCAGCAAATTTCACTGTGATGTAAAACAAAACAGGTGACAGCAAGCAGCACTTCAGCAATTATTACAATGTAGAATTTTATATTTTTACTTGTTGTAGCTTCCATTCAGCTGTCCCCAGTGCACCTCTGTGATATCTAGAGAATAGCAAAATCGTGTCTTCTTTCTCCCTCCATAAGTCTCTTGTCAGGTGTGCAGTTCCTGTGAGGTTGGGGTCTGAAGAAATGAGCATACTGTACTTCATCCTCACCTAGAGTTTCTGAATCAAAATTACTAAATTCCAAAATGTAAAAAAAGAAGTCTTGAGTTGCTTCTTTGAAGTGTAGCATGCTAGCTAGCTCACTTAATACCCACCGCAGCACCTCACAGCAAGACAGCGCAACCTACATTTTTGGCCCATGTAGCTTCTGAAAGATACTGAGTTGGGAGACTCAATAAGTCATAAGCAGTTATTTTCAGTTCTCCAACCACTGGGCTTGCTTTCCTGTATTATTATGTTATATTTATCCTCTTCTGCGTTCTCCAGCTCAGTCATTCTGCTGCCTTTTCCCATCTTCAGGCATCTCTAGCTGAGACCATGAGACCCCACAGATAGATAGATAGATAGATAGATAGATAGATAGATAGATAGATAGATAGATAGATAGATAGATAGATAGATAGATAGATAGATAGATAGATAGATAGATAGATAGATAGATAGATAGATAGATAGATAGATAGATAGATAGATAGACAAACAAAAACAACACAACTCCTCTTCTCTAACTTTTGTTGTTATCAGATCAGTTGAAGTTACTGGCATTTAGCAGACACTTTTGGCCAAAGCAACACCGACTTGTAACATGGGCTTTGGGAGTTGAACCCAGGTCACCTGATTGTCAGTCGAGCAACATAACCACTGCTCCACCACACCCAGCTTATCAGAATACTCATCTTACTAAAACACAATAGAAGGTTGCCTGATAGACTGTATGCTGCCCCCTTTAAAGTCAAAGACACACTGGTGTTCACTGAAATGCAGACTCACCTCTCTCTCTTCTTCTGCTCTGTCTTCCTGTCCTCTGTCTGTTCGCTGAGTGAGTAGGCCTGTCCACGGTGTCCTTCCCCTTTTCTGCTTGTGTGTGGTGTCCTGCCTGTTCTGCTCAGCAGAATGGAAGAAGCAGAGCCCTCATTTTTCTGGTTTTATATGGAAGTGCTGAGAGAGCGAGGGAGTCTGTAGCTAGTTAAGGTTAAGATGATAATAAATAATATCTAGTTGAGTACTGGGTGCAAAGCAGCAGTACAATTAAAAGCAACCAAGGAGATAAATAACTATCTCAACCTCACAGAAGTGGAAGTCAGAGAGGTCTGATGGTGGAGTTGGCTGATTAATTTGTGGTCCCATTTCAGTGTTTGGATGCTGTGTAGTTGTTTGTGTGTGAACGTGCAAAATATTTCAGATAGATTAGTATCAGTAAAGTACAATGTTAGTCCTGGGCGGAGCCTGGTAGCAATGACAGACAGGATTGATTTTGTGATTACTTACGTTGGAAAATAGCACTATGTATTCTGTGGTTATTTCGACTTGAGTTTGTGTTGGGTTAAGGATCTGTTGTTTTCAGGCACCATGTCAGTTGCAATGATGTTACACTTCCAGGAGACCATACTGACCTCTGTATGTTGATCTTTTCACAGTCAGAGACTGTGAATAGTTACCAAGCCAGAGTTGTATTCTGGTGGCACTGAAACCATTTAGAGGAGATGAAAATGTGGCAAGATAAACATCTGAAAGCAGATGGAGAGATTCCTGTGGGACTCTTGACGGATATATAGGGGCTATAATGGCAATGGATTCAATCAAACCTGCTGAATAGGCCTTATTGGCTGTGTCTTCGAAAATGGTTGTTGATAGAAGTGTTGGTTTTGACCAGAGGAAATCAGTGGGTTCACGAGGCATAGAGAGAGTGGAGCTGTCTTGTATTGACCAGTATTGACCAAATGAATGGAGCTCTTTGGATTCCTATTAACTCAATGGATGAGAAGGTTTCTAAGTTTCATGCTCCACTTGACTGGTTTTGTTTGGGTCTGGGGGGGGGGTCTTTATTCTTTTCGCTTTTTTTTGTGAATATACCAGCTGCCATCTAAAACAAAAAACAATAAAAAATGAATGGATGAAGTTCCTTAAGTCAAGGCTAAATCTCACCCCAGAAATCTCACAGGCCTGTCTGAAAAGCCACTTGGCAGACGTGCCAGACAAACCCCCAGATGAGATCAGGTGTCATCACTTCCCAAGTTGAAAAAGGCACGGGCACTTTCACACACACTCACCCTCAGTGTGCCTCTCTACCAAGCCTTTGCAAAGCACACTTGATGCCAGGCCTCAGGTTACTGACAAAACGCCCAATCTAGCAGTATTTGCACATACAGTAATTTCACTTCTAATAAGCAGCATCATGTATAAACCACAGGACAGTGATTCAGCCCAGTTTAAAAAAAAAAACAAAATTAACCATACCCATGTCTTGTTGACAGCAGTTTATGACTTAAAAATGCAGAATCTGATCTTGATGTAATGATAAAGCAGACTAAGGAATAGAATTCCATTCCCTTGTGGTCCTCACCCATGTATTAACCTCATAGCTGAAGACATTTTGCAAAATCAATGTGTTAACCTTGGCTAATAGTCGAGAAATTCTGATATCCCCCCCCCCCAGAGCAGTCTGTATGCTTGAACAGGTCAGTGCTACAGCTTTGTACCCAGATGTATAAATGACAGAGTAGCAGAGAGAAACACTCACACCTCTCATTTTAAACTAGACTCACATCACCCCTTCCCAGACAGAACAGTTAATGAAGACATACAGAAGCCATCAGAGCAACTCATCCTCATCCGCCACTACATTTCAGGCCCCTGTCTTGTGAACAGGAGTCATTTATAAGTAATTACTGCTGGCCTCTCTGTGTTTTAATTCACCTCACCAGGGGAACCCATTAAGCGAGGGGGGGGGGGGGGGCACTCACGTCCTTAGTCAAAGTTGAGACACTTATTTATAGTCGTGCATTTAATATGTGTTACTGCAGCATGTTCAATGTAGTGAACCTAATTCAAATTTATTCATTTTCTTTTGTTTCCCGTTGGGTGCTTTTGGTCTCTAGATACAAAAGAGAGAGATATTGGGTCAGAGGCTTGATTCGCATGGGTTGAATTGCAGTTTGTGTTCTCTTTTAACTTGGCTGTTTCTGTCAGAGTGCTTGTTAAATGAATAAATTGTCAGCGTTATGGCTCTGAATTCATAAGCATGGCCCTCTTCCAAAGCGGGCCAGCAGTTTCATTGTGAGGAATTACTATCAGAATCCTTAGGTAATCTGCTGAATCTTCTGTGCTTCGAATGTGGTGGGGGGGTTTTTTGTCATTCATTTTTTCCCAGAGATAAATTGGGCTTGTTCCGAGACCAAAGAGACGTTTTACGTTCCAGCAGCCCGCGGCAGGTGTGCTGCAACTTGACTTGATGTGAGCTCCTCTGCGGTGGGCAGGTGGGTGGGTGGTAGTGAGGGGGAGCGTGAGGTTTGATTGTTGCCTGGGCAGAGGTCGAGCTAGAGTCAGGGCCATGAGGGGGGTAAATGAAAAGGCGTAGGTTGGAAGCGAGTGGAGGGGAGGGATGATACAGCAAAAAAACCAAGAAATGCAAATCAACATGGCCACGCTGTGCTGCGCCGCACTGCTCGTCTGTCAACAGGACAGCCCAGAGATGAGTACGTGACACCCTGGTCACCAGTCAGCACATTTGGGACTATTAATTACTCCTGTGTCAATACTTCATTTGGAGGCTAGCTGTGCCACTTGTCAAGACTGAGAATCCCATATATTTCCCCCCAAGCCTCTGACAGCCAATCCCAGTTTAGGGGCTCAAGAGAGAAGACTGCATTTGAGTATTGTTGTATTTCTATGTTTTTATTCAATGAAATATTTGCAAGTCTCCTTTCAAGATATAACACATAACTGCAAACTCATTCAAAACATTTCACAAGGAAATGGAACTTGTAGCTCTAGGCTTGCGTACACTACTGTACTGGGTGGAAACAGCATTGGGTGCCCTCCAGCAGGTGTATTTGAGTAGGGTTGGAGGGAAAAGTGCAGAGGATTCCAGATAGCCACTAAACATGAGGTATAGCTCTAGACTTGAGCACACTATAGTTAGCACAGAGCTGGAAAAACGCAGGCAGTTGAAACAGTCCTAGTTCCCCTAAAGAGGGCACAGATGGTGTGGAAAATTTAACAACATGGCCTGTCACTGAGCACCTCTAACACAAATGCTAATATTTCTGCACAGCGACCTGCCAATTTATTCAAATGCTTTTAAATATTAATATTACTGCAGGTCCATACCAGCCATTTCTGGCTGGCCTCTCTATTGCATCATATTCTCTTTTTCTATCAAGAAAAGCAGAGCGCTTTTTTACTGGAAACATCTGCATTTGCTCAGCTATTTCTCAGCTAATGCTGAAAATGAATATCCTTTTAAGCGCTTCTCTTGTCATTGTCAGGAGAGTTAACTCTTTCTACTGTGTTTTTCTCAAGGGATGCATGAATGTGTGTGTGCGTGTATGTGTATGTGCATCAGAGAGTGTCCATGCATGTTGCGAAACCCTGTGTTGTTATAAGCAAAGCCCAGAACACACTATTAGAAATAGACAGATGACAATGAGGAGAGCTTATTTGCTTTAGCTGTGCTGGGCTTGTCCATTTTGGCCAAGTGGCCTTGTTGCGTCCTGCCCCCTTCTGTGGTCTGCCATACGAGAGAAATCAATCTTGCGTGTGATTGTCCACACAGGTCCTGTCAGCCTCCACGGAGGGCAGGTGATATATTGATAAGGTTGCCGTAGGCATGAGATGGATGACTAGGGTGAGCTGGGGGTGACAGACGAATGATACGGACTGAGGGCAGCGTGAAGATGCTGGAGGAGGGGTCTGTGCGTGTGTGTGTGTGTGTGTGTGTATCTGTGTGTGTGTGTCTGTGTGTATATGTCTGTGTGTGGTGTGTCTGTGTTTGTGTCTGTGTGTGGTTGTCTGTGTGTGTGTGTGTGTGTGTGTGTGTGTGTCTGTGTGTGTGTGTGGTTGTCTGTGTGTGTTTGTCTGTGCGTGTGTGGTCTGTGTGTGTGTGTCTGTGTGTGTGAGAGTTTGAGAGATTGACATGAGCCAAAGGAGGTGGCAGAAGGACAGCATCTGTCAGCAAGGCCAGAGCTCAGTCACTGACACATTTGAGGGATGGAGGTGTGTGTGTGTGTGTGTAGGTGAGTGTGTGCTTGTGTTTGTCTGTTGCTAGGTGAATGCAACAGACAAACAGACAAATGTGTGTGTGTGTGTGTTGGTGTGTGTGTACCTGTATATGTGTGTGTGTGTGTGTGTCTGTGTGTGTGCGCGTATGGCTCTGTCTGAGTCCTGTCAGTCTGGTTGCCATGCTAGGGAGATAATGTCATGCTCAGCCCCCCTGCTTGTCACCTCCATGGGGGTTGGTCTCTCCGTGTTTACACTGGGATATCTCCCTTTTCTAAAAGCACACACCTCCACAAATGCACCACACACACACACACACCCAAAGGGAACACTTGCAGGGGACACAGGGAAAAGTGGGGACTGAATGAGTACGAAGTGAGCATCACAAGTATGTTCTCCTCCAGCTAAACCAACACAGACATCCACCTCTGTTAGCAGTATCAACACCAGGTAGCACACACACACACACACACACACAACACAAACACACACACACACAACACACACACACATGCACACACACACACACACACACACACACACACACACACACAGCACACACACACATGCAGACATACACCACACAACCACACACAGTCACACAACAAACACACATGCAGACACACATCACACACACATGCAACACACACACACACACATACACACAAAAGAGACTCTGCATACTGCAGTGGATTATTACACTGGCATTTGGATGGCTGTATCATCTAAAAGCAAACACAGAGAGTCTAAGCCAAATGCCAGGGGTGCCAATGCTGCACTGGGTGTGAATGTGAATGTGAGTGTGAATGTGAGTGTGAGTGTGAGTGTGAGTGTGGGAGACCTCTGCATGGATTAGGCCCTGGCCCTCAGCAAACTTCACTGATTCGGCTCATCAGATTCTATCTGCCAGCGGGGTCCTCCAACAGGTGTGTTTGAGGAGGGAAAACCCAACAGATTCCAGATAGCCACAGTAGCAGATCTCAGAGTTCTCCTCAATTCTTTGATTCATCTGACCTCTTATTTCTCCCTCCTCTCCTCCTTTCCATCTGTCCTTCCTTCCTTCTTTCCTTCCATCCATCCTTCTTCACCTCTTTCCTCCTTTCTTTCTAATCCCTTCCCTCTATGAAATGAATATGCTTCAAAGATGACGGAATCAAGGACAGACAGACGTGAGAAGTTAGCTGCTAGTTGTCTTGCAGCATTGTTCTCTTGCTACCTTGCAGTGTTCAGCTCTCCTCAGCCAGTCTCAAATAATCTCCACCGCACAGTAAAATCCTCATTCTAAAATGGGTAGTTCTGGTCACTGATTATAGCTGGTTGAAAAGTGTTCGATGTCGTAAAATCCACAATATACCGCAGCTCTGACTGCATTTCATTCTATTGCTGCCCCATAGGAAAGTGAACAGTGGCGACCATTCAGCTCAAAAAAATATATTTCTTGGTGAAAGAATGACTATCTATGGATAATTTGGGTACATTTCTAGTTGTTGTGTCTTTATGAAGCCCTGCCAGGCTAATGAGGTAACGTTACATAACTCGAGTCCATGAGTTATGTTAGTTTTCCAATAGTCTGTGAGTTACCCTGGTTTTCCACAAGTCTGTGAGTTACCCTGGTTTTCCACAAGTCTGTGAGTTACCTGGTTTTCCATAAGTCTGTGAGTTAACCTGGTTTTCCACGAGTCCGTGAGTTACGCTGGTTTTCCATGAGTTGGTAATTTACCCTGGTTTTCCATAAGTCTGTGAGTTAACCTGGTTTTCCATGAGTCCGTGAGTTACCCTGGTTTTTCATAAGTCTGTGAGTGACGCTGGTTTCCATAAGTCTGTGAGTTACCCTGGTTTTGCATAAGTCTGTGAGTTACCTGGTTTTCCATGAGTCCGTGAGTTACCCTGGTTTTCCATAAGTCTGTGGTTACTGGTTTTGCATAATCTGTGGTTAGGTTTTCCACGAGTCTGTGAGTTAGCTGGTTTCCATGATTGTGATTTACCTGTTTTCATGAGTCTGTGAGTTACCTGGTTTTCCATAAGTCTGTGAGTTACCTGGTTTTCACAAGTCTGTGAGTTACCTGTTTTCCATGAGTCGTGATTACCCTGTTTCATAAGTCTGTGGTTACCTGGTTTTGCATAAGTCTGTGGGTTAGGTGGTTTTCCACTATGCATCATGCCTAACAACTCCCCTTAGCCGTGGTAAAACCTGCATAACTCACAGCCTCTCAGGCTTATTGCTTATGTCTGACACCCTCTCCTCTCCTTGGCTTCCCTCAGGGAAACAGGTCATTAAGGCATTCTAGCCAGTGTGATACTTTGGTTATGCTACGCAGTAAGCTCTCTCTTGTATCAGTTACTGAAAGGGCCAAAGTGACATTATAGGAGCTGTGGCCATCACTAATGCTTTTCCCTTGAAGTGCATCTGTCTGATCTGTTTTTCAGTGCCACTGGAAAAGCGGTTGAATTTGGTAGATGCCGCAACATTAGATACTATCAATGACCAGCACAGCGGTGGGGAACCTATAAGACCTCAGGGCTGTATGTGTCCCGCTGGTCAACTCAAAAGTACCAAAACAACACTTTAGAAATTCAAAAACAAAAACACAAAACAACAATTACTGTATGTTTAGCCTGAAATGACAGGAAATAACACAAAATAGTACAAATGCAATTTGACATAAATGCTCCTCAACTGAGTCAGGGGTCGAAAACGAACAATTTTCACAAAAGAACATTGTGACAGGGACAGTGTGATGTAGGCCACCATTACCATTTGACATTAGAGGAATCCTGGCATAAGAGAGGCAGTTCCAGCCATCTCATTAGAGTTCTTAGTCTAATATGTGTTCAAAACTTTGGCATGGCCCTTCATAAAAAGCGAAACAGACTCAAAAAAGCACTCCACCCTAAGGCTACAGTATGAGTTAGAATTGGCTTTGGCTGATGGCAGATCATTGCCTCTCATTATAGAAGATGTCTGTCAAATTGTCTTAGAATATTCTTATTGTGTTAGGCCAGAGGGGGTGAAAGGGTCATTTCCACTTTTAGTTCAGACCATCACAACCCTGTCATATGGCTAGCAGATGATAGCAGAGATTGCTATATGAATGCACACACACACACACACACACACACAAACATGATCCATGGATATGTGATTACCAGCTCATGATTGTCTGGCCAAGGAACCACATATCTGTAAGTTCCTTGCCCCCTCATCCCCTACATACACACACACACACACACACACAGTCCAACATGTGCACATGCCTTCCAGACACACTGACACACACAAACACAGTAGCTCAAAGAGAGTCCCTGTCCTTTGAGCAGTTAGCACTAACTCTGTACTGATACCTGTCCTTTGAGCAGTTAGCACTAACTCTGTACTGATACCTGTCCTTTGAGCAGTTAGCACTAACTCTGTACTGATACCTGTCCTTTGAGCAGTTAGCACTAACTCTGTACTCATACCTGTCCTTTGAGCAGTTAGCACTAACTCTGTACTGATACCTGTCCTTTGAGCAGTTAGCACTAACTCTGTACTCATACCTGTCCTTTGAGCAGTTAGCACTAACTCTGTACTCATGCCTGTCCTTTGAACAGTTAGCACTAACTCTGTACTGATAACTGCTGAGATCTGGGCTGTATCCATCCGCCTCCATCCAGATAAGGCCAGCACCCTCCTCTGGGAGAGGGCCATGTAATTATCAATGCAGTGGCTCCTGATGTAAGTGGATCCATCATAGACGTTATTACCTACATCCCACAGCCATGCCCCCGGGGAGCGAAAAGAAAGAGAGAGAGGAGAAAAAACGAGCTCATGTCCTGATGGGAAATGCAACACCAACATCTGGAGCAGTGATAGAGCTATCTGTCTATTTTAAGGCAGCACCTGAAGGCATGTCTATGCACCTGCTCTGTGTTCTGTATGTCTCTATGTATTTGTGCATTTTTTATGTGTGTGTGTGTGTGTGTGTGTGTGTGTGTGTGTGTGTGTGTGTGCATGTGTGCATACATGCGTGTGTGTTTTATGCATGTGTGTTTCATGTGTGCGTGTGTGTGTGAGAGAGCGAGAGAGAGAGTTTTATATGTGCGCATGTGTGTGTGTGTGTGTGTGTTTGTGTTAGAGAGAGCGAGAGAGAGGGAGTGCTAGAGAGTGTATGTCTGTCTCTGTGTGAGTTTGGGTAGGGAATATGGGGGGGGGGCTGGGATTGTCCTCTGGGCTCTTATAACAATGAAAGAAAACCTCGCAACATGTGTTTTGCAATCACCAATGGCCACCAGTGTCCTGTGCTCTGGCAACATGTGTTTCGCACCCGCCAATGGCTCTGGAAATCCCTCCACAACAACAAAGTTGTCCCAGTCCCAACATACCTGTGTAGCCAGGCAATATTATTTCTCCCTGATGCTCTCGCTCCTCTAAAGTCCCTTTAGTGGCTGCGACAGCTGCCTCTACCAGCCATGTTTAAAAACAAGCTGTACTGCAGCAACGCTCTTGTCCTGTCCTCTCAGGAAAGCTCCAGTCATGCCATCATTGCACATTATCCTGAAGCGGAAATCAACAAGACAGGTCATTTAACCTCACTATGGGAGAGAACATGCCTCGTCTTTCTTTTTTTTTTCCTTCTTTCTTTCTTTCTTTCTTTCTGTCCCTTACGGTAAAGTTCTTGCACTACGGGGGCATCTGTCAGGGCCAGCTCCGGGTGCCTTTTCCTGTTAATTCCATTTAGACAGGAAAATTGGTTACCAACGGATTTAGCTCTTGACGAGTCGCGGCCTATTTTTCAAAACACCAATTATGGAGTGACGGCTCATCGATCAAAGGTCTCTTTTGAGAATGAGTGACACAAATGAATTCAAGAGACTTCCGTGGCATGTACCAAAAGCATCGGTTTCCGGTTGCTCTCATTAAAAAATCTCCACTGAGACATTAAAAGAGCCTTTTTTGATGTCAGTGGAGGGACCCTGAGATGAACAGATCCTCCAGTTTTTGTCCTTGTAAATCGTAAGGCAGCTAGAACCTATTGCTCACTCTCCTTATCATTCATATGCTACTAGAACATGTCAGTCAAATGCCAGGACGCTAGAACGTATCATTTGTTTCACCAGTCAGTTAGAACCTTTTCTCTCTTTGTCATTCAGTCGAATGGTAGGCAGCTATAATGTGTCATTCTCTTTCCTTAATATGTATCGCTTACCTTACGTATCTTTTGCACTCCTCGCCATTCACATCAGGCTGCTACAATGTACTCTTCACTCTGTCATTCACACATAACGCCAGGCTGCTAGAATGAACTCTTCACTCTTTCATTCACACAAAACGCCAGGTTGCTAGAACTTATTGTTCACTCTCCTTATCATTCAGACGAAAAGCAAGGTTGCTTCAATGTATCATTCACTGGCTCGTCGGTCATTAGCTTCTGAGCATTTTCATTGATTGGCCAGACTTTGTGTGCTGATGATCTCTCTCCCACCATCTGGCTGTGCTGCTCAAGGCCAGTTTAGGAATCTGTCCAGCCGCTGCTATCTTGTCTGCAACTGCAGCAAGCAGTTGGCATGAAGCTGAAGATGAGAGAAGCCATATGTGAGACTGATGGAAGCCTATTGAGAAATACAGGAGCCTGTCCGAGAGACTATAGCAGCATTTCCAAGAATGCTTTGCTTTAGCTCTCCTTTCTTTGAATGAGTGAGCAATATCCTCTTTTAATCATGGATGACTGGGAGGTGAAGAGGTGCCTGTTTTTTTCCACTTGGCTTTCCCTGGCTCCAAACTGCACTGCAGACAGTGCACGCACAAATGATTCATGATTAAGATCTTCAGTCTTTCAAAGTTATTACGAACAGATATGAGCAAAAGAAAAAAGAGTAAATAATGGAAAGAAATAAAGGAAACACACAGTAAAACCTGTAACAAAGGACATTCCCCATAAAACTTTCCATTTGCATCATGTAAAAATAGCATAGGTCATAGTAGACTGGTCTATTGTGTTGAATGTATGCAGTGCTCTGGTGTCTACTGAAGCCTTTGCCATTGATTATATTGCAAGCTAGTTCGCTTTGTCATGCAAGTTGTTTTGTAGAGTGTATTAGCATTGCTCTGTCCCACCCATGGATCTTGCCCATGTAATGAAAATCCCTTTAGTTTATGTGGACTGGAATTTCCTCATTGCCTATGGCTTTGCTCACTGGCTGTTACCCCTGAATGAAATCAGGGCCTTTAGCCCTGTTGCCTCTGGTTCAGCTGAACGCCAAGCTGGTAATGAACCCTGACACTCAGCTGCAGCCCTCTGTATGCATGTGAACTTTACAGCATTTTATCTCCTGGCTCTTAATCTGGCCCACGTAACCATCCATGAGACTCGGTAAACGATGCGCTAAACAAGGGTCATAAAGCGCTGGGAAATACAGCGAGTGGAGAATGTCTCCCTAGCCTGGTGTAATAACAAGGAGCGGATGCTGGGTCTGCTCAAAGCCCTCTTAATCAATAGTCAAAGAGGAAGTCTTTCCAGTGTTAGCAATATCAAAACAACCAATGAGGAACTGAAGGGGACAACAAGTATAGCTAATAAATAATTATTGGTCACAGGCTCAGTAGAGTTTTATTCTTCTACTAAATGGAGGAGAGGCTTCTCTTTGTCAGTGGCTTCTTAAGTTCATCCATGTCTTTTGCTGAGTTGAGGGTTGAGGCTTCCTTTATGCTGGGGTAGACAGACTGTCTACTATGGGCTTGAAGGCCGAGACAATGTCAGTCAACCCATAGCTCTGTTGTTGGATGTTGCAGAATGTGAAATGCGAAAATTAGATTCCGTGAAGAATGTGAAAATTTGATACGCTGTAGACCAAATAGCCAAGTATGTCTCGCTGCAGTCTGTTGGACGGTCTGGTTGGATGTCAAACTCCGCACACATCCAAGTCAGCCATATTTTTTCCGTCACATGCACTGACCACCAGAGCTGATTTATTCCATTCTGTTAATTAGTCTAAATTTGAACTATGGCTAGAAAATGAAGTGGTTACTGCTGTACTAACACCGTGAAGGCCTAATTATTGATGTAATTATGTTTTGTCAATGTAAGTATTAAATAAAATATTAATTAGATCAGCTGTTGAGAACAAGGCTACTGTGATGTTATTCATTATGCGCTATAGTAACCTACTGACCATAAAAATGACCAATAAAAAACATAAAAGTTGACTGGCATTTAACAGACAATTTTATTTGAAATTGTTAAAAAAAAAAAAAGCGTCTTCCACATCAAGAATCAAACACTTGACAGTTCCTAGACGTAACCGCTGTGCCAATACTTTCTTATATATCTACCAATGAGAGCTATATTTGGTTGAACTACTGCTAGAGAAATGAAAAGATAACACTGCGTGATCCAACATGCAAAAATACTCAATGCAGCCAGTGAACATCATAAACTACACCACCACATCAAATATCTTAAATATTTTACCCAGTGCGTTGTTGTGCAGCAGAGTCAACAATGTAATATATATGTATATAATATATATATAATAATACAATGTAATATGTAATATCATCATGAATACAAATGATCAAACATCTGACCTGGATGTGGGCGGAGTTGGTTGTCCAACCTGACTGTCCTCCAGACTTCACTGAGAGGCTACTTGAAATGGCAGCTAACGCTAACTGATGAGTGCAAGGAAACTGTTTCAGCTTCGCTTTCCTGTGCTCCATTCAGTTAGCATTAGCCGATGGATGCCAGTTGTAGTATTCAACAGTATTCGGCAACCTCAAACGACAGAGCTGTGGGTTGATTAAATCTGGACTATTTCTTTAATGTACTCAATTAAATGTAAAGTTGCCTTTTGGTCTATCTGGCCAGGCATTGCGTTGTTATTTTTTCCAACCCATTTACTGCTTGAGCCACAGAATTCACTAGCACTCCAGCTCATCAAGTTCCTTAGCAACAGGTCTTAGCCAAATACACAGTGAGAACCTTGCAATTACCCGCAAACACATGTAATTAGTGCTAAGAGGCACAGGCAGTGACTATAGACAGAGGGGAAGAAGGACAGTTGCTCGGCAAGCAAAATCTGACGGACACCAATACATTTGCCTAATTACATGCTAATGAATAAAAGTAAGGCAATTATACATTGCCAAGGGTCAGAGATGGAGAGATGGACAGATAAGGACTTTTGAGTTTGTTTTACACAACGTCCCTGTCATTATTTACCGCACAACAACAGAACTGTGCAGACAAATTTTGTTCCCTCCAGAGTATGTAGGGATACATGCACACAGTGGCTCTCTATGTATCACATGGCCCACAATGCAGTGTTCTTTTGCTTGTGTGTGTGATTTAGCGTGCTACTAACTGTGATGTCACTCACGGGCTTCGCAGAGGCTAAACCAGGGAAGAACAGACTTGTTTTTTTGGGGCGCACTGACATCTTTAGAGCTGTTTCATACATTTACATTGAGCCTCAGCACCTGTGTTTACTAAACCTCTCTTGAGCCTCATTACGATACCTTCTCTCTGTCTCACTCTCTCTCGTAACAACCACACACAGACACAGCTGTACACTCTTTCACACCCTCATTTAATCTCTTTCATCCCTCTCTCTCTCTCACACACACACAGAGACAACTGTGCTCATGCTGTACACTTTACACTACTGTACCCCCATCTTCTTCTCGTCTACATGTCTTTCTCTATCTGTCTCTTTTTGATCTATTCTTTCCCCCACCATCCCTTCATATCTTCAACACCCTTTTAATCTCTCTCTCTCTCTTTTTCTTTCTTTCTCTCATCTTTCTTCTCATCAGGCGGTCCGTCCCGGTGGTCCTCCCCTCTGTGTGACTGCTGCTGCAAGAACCACAAGGGAGACGGCGAGGGCGAGAGCGGCACCTCCTTCAACGAGCTCACCACCTCCAGCTCCGAGAGCCAATCCGAGGCCAGCTCGCCGCAGGGCACTGTCATCCGCGGGCCCGTGAGCCGGGGTGGCGGAGGAGGGAGTGTGGGCGGAGGGGGTAGCGTAGGCCCGCCGCCCAAGCACCAGGGGGCGTCGTCACAGCACCACCACGGCCACTCGCACGCACACCACAACGTGCAGACGCTGGACAGGCCACCGAAGAAGGGCCCCGTGGCCATGCTCCAACAGTCCGAGTCACGACGCAAGAGCGACCTGCTGCGCACGCTGACAGCCAGCTCGCGTGACACTCCACCACCAGCAAGAAGCGACCTGCCAAGGAGACCAAGATGACCATCGAGGAGGAACTGGAGAAGTGCATCGAGGACTTCCGCAAGATCAAGATTCCCGAGCGCTTCCCCGAACGGAAGTACATGTGGCAGGCCGACCTGTTGCGCAAATACCGCCTCTGAAGAGAGCTCTCTGAAGGGTGAGGGGTGGCGGCAGCGAGGAACCGAAGGAGGGAGAAACAAAAATTGAAAAAAGAAAATGAACAAATACTCAAACTTGTGAGCACTTACACTACTGTATGTACTGTTTGTACGTATGTATGTATGTTGGGTAAACATTACTACTGCCTCAGAATGTCTTTGTTCCAGTTTCGCGGTCATGAGAAGGTTGTCGGGGGAAAACAACACAAAAAACACTCTTCTTGCTGTTAAACAGAGCCATCCTTTCATCACGAGCTGGCTGTGCCGTGGGGAGGAGGAGAGAAGCATTTGTTGTTGTTCTTGTGTTGGTTTAGCTTTATAGAATCTGAATTTTAGTTTTTTTCTTGTCGCCATTGTTGATGTTGTTGATGTTGTTGATGGCATGGCTGCCATGAGCGTAAATGTGTGTGTGTGTGTGTGTGTGTGTGTTTGTGAGATAGAAAGGGTGAGGCAGTTGAAGAGCTTGGGATTGTGTTACGCACATGCACACACACTCCATACTCTGTCCCCATCATGTTTGTGGCAGCGTTAAGGGGTGGCATCGAGGTCGGAGATAAACGTGCATCAGAGGGATAAATAATTCATGCCTTCCCCTCCCTACTCCTTCTAAAAATACCCGCAGCCCAGGCCCGGCAGCTTCTGCACAGACACTTGGATTTCAACACAAGCACAGGAGACTCTATTTTTCCCCCCTCCTTCAATTTTGCAGGCTCCATTGGCCAGCCGTAGCTAAGAGGCGTGTCGACGACAGCGCAAGAATCCCCAAGGCATTTGGCCTCATCGTGGAGTGGGGCTTACATAACAGGCTGAAATGTAATGCCTTCAGTATGCTGTTATATTGATTGGAAAAATTGATATTCTGAAGGGAAATGCATGGTGGGTTTTGTTTAGGGAGGGGAAAGGTTAAATGTGTCACAAGGCTCTGGTTAAGACTACAGCAGCTTATCCAGGAATTATGTTTACTACTCACACACACATGCACACACAAGCACACAACTAACTTCTCTTTCTCACAAATGCTTTCAAACATTATCAACAGTCACAAATACAAGCACACTCACTCATATACCAAACACACACACACACACACACACACACACACACACCACACACACAGACTAACATGCCACTGTTACCAGTACCTGCTCGTCACCTGTATTTAAGAAAAACACATACTTCAAGCGCACACACACACACACACACGGAGTGCACTTCCACTATTGAGCAATGAAGGACACAGCATGACATGTGGCTCCAGCCTCTCCTCTCCTCTCTTCTCTTCTCCTCGCGGAGGTCAGTGGATATCGACCGTGGGAGTCCTTTGGGTATCGACCAGGCTAATTCACAAAGCCAATGACATCCCAGTTGACGTTGATGAAGGCTGATAGATATTGGTGATCAGACTCCCTAATGAGAGAATGATGCCTCATAAGGCGTTGGCTCGGTTCAGATCGTTGGCTTGTATTTCAATGGGAAAGATTGTCGTTGCACAGTGTTGTTTGCATTCTTATTGCTAACTTACTCATCCCTTTCCCAGCCAAAACTGGACGCCCTACAGATGAGATTGTTGTAATTAACACAAACATGTAAAACAAACAAACAAACAAACAAAACAAAACAAAACATCCTATGTTTTGCTTTAGAGGATGTCATGTAAAAAGTAACCCAATTAAATGACTAATAACATTGTAAATCCAAAGTAGGCTATATGAGATGTAGCCACCTGGGCTAATATTTCCCACCATCATGACCTACTCTCTCCCCCCCCACCCCCTGCCTCCCAAACCCCCAATAAGGAAAGAGATTACAACTTACATGTAACAAATGAAGTGAGTTTGCATGCTCTAATAATTTCAATGATAACAGCTTTTAATCTATCCACTTTAATGCAGTTATGTTGTCAGACATCAGTTGGCTGCTCCGCTCTGATTAGCGACCGTTAATATTCAAATGCAAACATGGGGCTGTGGTCTGGATAGAAATTAATGAGGAAAATGACACGCGTAAACATGTTGTTTTGTAAACATGCAGAAACTCTGCCATCTCCCAGCTATAGTGCTGAAAGTCCCCAAGTGTGGAATATCTGTCATCTTCGTCGTGAATTTCTTGCTTTCTCCTTGACATCAAATGTATGAATGTACATGTGAAAATGAGGAAATGATTCACTTTGGTTTGGGACTTCTCGAGTCGCTTCAAGAGAGAAACCGTCTATATCCAGCAATGGAGGCCTATTCAAATGAATTTCTATGATAGTTTTATCTACGGATAAATAGCCTTTAATGTGCTCTCTTTGCCACTTTCATAGCAGTTTGTCAAACTTTACCAAATTTACTCATAAATATTTATGTACAGTATAAAAAGAACTCCATAGACTATGAATTATCTAAAAGTGATCTTTGTACATTAAATATTTTATTTTTTTGAATGAAAAGATTATCTCTACATATGGTAATCCGTACTGCATGTGCAATCACTGAAAAATAATTATCGGTAGCGCCCATCAGAACCCCAGAGCGCTGTGCTTTATTGCATTCAGTTAACTACCCCGTACAATTACCCTTCTAGCCTGGCCACGCCTTCCTAGCACTTCTGCTTGATTATTGTCTCCCTACACTGCTAGTCTGGATTTGATCCCCTTTAGCTTGCTGTCTCCAATGGAATTTTTACCACATCCAATCAGTGAACACAGGGAGGCATTGTGAATGCAGAGGTGGAATGCTATCAGTCAAGGCAAGCTATCAGTCAGGGTCTGATCCAGTCTTTTTAAACTTAAACACCTCAAGCAAGAAATCGAATCTCACTACCGAATGTCCAGACCTTCTGTACGAAACACAAGTGTAGAATGAGGATCTGGTTTTATTACCAGGCTATTATCCTTCCAACCCAAGCCTTACATTAAAGTCTCAGTGGTTCAGACAGGGACAGGCGGTTCTAATATCAGCATACGCCATGGGTGGTTCTATCATCAAACCTGCTGGCATTGGCTTTGTGCCGTGAATATCAAACGCATTCCATGTCCTGATGTAGTCCTCATGTTAAACTGCAACAGCAGGTTTTTTGGAGAAGCCGACCATTGCAGTCGTCAGGCATGGAAAAGTAACAACAATAGCTGAGACTAAAAGTTGTGTGGGTGCAGTCAGTTTTACTGTTCTAGTCATTTGAATGCAAGATATTCTCAAGAAAGAGTCTCTTTATTGCTGTTAGTTTTGAGCAAAGTTTTGAGTTTTGAGCAAAAGCTCAAATACTTTCCCAGGTGACTAATGACTTCCTCAAGGACTAGGTGACAAGTCTAATAAAAGTGAGAAGAGGGTGGACTAAATGTAGTTTGTCAGAGAACAGTTAAGGTGACAAAAAAAGCACAACTGTGCAACGTCTAAGATTTATGACTAGCTCGGATTCTACTCACACCAACAACAAATAATGCAACTACTACTGCAGTATTAAGCCTGAAGATGTTCCAGATGTGTACAATTTATGGTGGGCAAATGTTTTGTGCTAATTCAGTAATAATGCTCCCTGCAGACATAGTTGTTGTGAGCAGGATACACATATACCTGCTAACACTATTCCTACCTTATCTGTTTCTGACAACTTGGATGAGGCTGAGTCCAAAACTGTCCAGTGACTGTTACCCTGCCTGGTCCGAAATCAGCAACTAATTAATGTCTCTTCCATCAAAGACTGTACAAACACTGGTTCATTCTGTGTTTGTTCATAGCCAATGTGAGCTTGTTAGCAATGCATGGAACATCACAGGTTGCTGTCATTGCACTGATAAATAGCTGTGCAGGGTCTTAACTCGGTTGTGGTGGTTGGCGACTGCTGGGGACGGATCACCATAGCACCAGACTTCTGGGGTGCTGCACAAACACACAGAAATCTCTATTATTTTGCTCAAACAAACACAGACAGATGAGGTACAGAAAGGGTCAGCCTGATTTAAATTCTGAATATGATGGAGAAAAAACGTGGTGGCAGCAGTACACATAACTGGGAAAATGGGGGGTTTGTTTCAACACATTGTGTTATTTATGGATCGATTCAGGGCTGTGTACAATATGACAAGACTGTTCCACCTTCACATCATAAGGACTATAGGATCAGTCATATGATGGCCTTTTACTGCGCGCTGCTGACTGTCCTGTTGAGCTGATTACGGATAAAAAATCTGGACATGTTTAGAACTCTCAGTGAGGCAAAATAATGAACATATACGCTATAGACATGTAATAAAGCGTTATACTGGCAGTAATAGAATGACTTATTATAATTCAATTTCAAAACTATCAGATTGATCACTCAGTGCATTTCATCACTCTGAGGAGGTGTTACTTAGTATGACCAGTTCATTCGTTTATAAAACTCAAAGCTGAATGTACCATATACAGATACTGTAATTAACGCCATTATAGAGGTTATCTGGTTCGCCACTGAAAAGATGAAAAGCAACAATCACAGGTTTTTTGGACCTTAGAGTCACCATTGTACTCCACCACTTTTCGTCTAACCTCCAAATCTAGTTTTGTATAAAATTTGAGTTATTTATATATATATATATTTATATTTTTAATTTATTTCTCTGGGTTTTATTTTTTCATGTTTTATGATCATAGCATTCAACCTGGACAGGGCGTTTGTATTTTTGCACTATAAAAAGGGATATAGTATAGTATAGAAGAACAAGCAAAGTAAATAACGCCACCACATCCACATGCCCCTGTTCAACTCTGCTCTCCAAAGAGTAGCTGTGAGCGCAATCTGGCCTACGGTTCAATTGGATTGTGCCCTGGGTCAGGTTCCTGTGTTCTGAGAAATGAACATTCAAATGAAGGACCTTTTCAGCATGACTCCTGTTCCGCCCCAAAACATTAACATGGTTCTGACTGGAATGTGTAATTTTTTCAGTTTAAATGTCAACTGGATTGATTCCAAATGAGCTTCTATTCCATTCCACCTCGAACGAGTGAACATAATGTAAGAGAGTTTTTATTATTATTATTATTATTATTATTATTATTATTATTATTTCTTGTCGCAGACTCGCTCAGCCAACTTTGTTTATTTACTGCAATTTAGTTTTTCATACCTTGCGATAGAGTCCTTGATGTAAATGAATGCCAGTTGTGTGATTTCCTTTCCTTTCCCCGGTGCCCTTTCAAGAGTGTGTGCCACAACAAAGTCAAGCACATGGGAGTACAGCAGCCACGGAGGAAAAAAATAGCTCAGCACAAATAAAACAAAAAGGATGTTGTTTGGTGTCGTTTTGGTTTTTCTTTAAAAAAAAAAAAAAAAAAAAAAAACAGGTTCAGAACATTGTGCGCATGTTGGTATACAAAATATTGCAGATAAATTTGTTTTGTGACAATGTTAAAATACCTACCAAAAAGGACAAAAAAAAAACTTGCAAAAAAGACAAGCACAAACAGTGGATTTAGTGTCTGCTACTGATTCTCCACCGTGACTAGCATCCTAAAGAAAAGACAGTACCACCTCATCAGAAACATCTTTAGATACAAATAGAGAGATTTTGAAAATGTTACACTGAGTTACATTCAATAAAATTCTCTACAAACAAAAACAGTTTCTTGTTTTACTGCATTTTAATTCCTTTTTCTCTGATTGCTCTAGACCTACAGTGTGTAACACAGTTTGAGGACAGAATTTTGGATTCTTGTGAAGATTGTTAATGTACTAACAGATCTATAACTCTGCAGCAGCACGGTAGCATATCCGTTAATTTTATTACAACTCAAGTGATACCTAAACTGGAGACATTGAGAATGGGCTGAACCTGAAACATTTGTATTCCACCTTGGTCCTAAGACTCAATGTACATGTTTCGTCTTCTCTCAGCGAGTTCAGCCTTCTGTGTGTGAAACCTGCTGCCACTTCTGTCGTGTGGACAGATTGTTTATTGCACAGCGTGGAAGACAATTAACAGCAGACTTCAAAAGATGTCAGCGGGCTTCTGTCCCGCTGTTGCTACCATCAGTTCTTTGAGTGAGATTTCTAAGGAAAGGCAGGAAGTGTGGGGGCAGGTGTGATGGAGGAAGCAGCAATGTGCTGAGATTCATGGCAGTATGATGCGCCACTGTACTGCATTCAGGTGACCACAAAAGGCAAGCCAAAAAAGAACAAAAAAGGGAAGAAGGGAAGAATAGAAAGAGAGAAACCGCAGATTGAAAAGGGAGTTGATTCTTCTCGGGTGTCCACAAGGAGGAAGAGAAGTAAGGAGTAGGATGTGTAATGTAATCTGTGACTCTCCCCATGCTGAGGCCACACTGAGTATTTATCACAGATGAGCTGAATCTAATCGAAGCACAAAGACAAAAGACAACGTCAGAGAATTGAAAGGGAGGAGGAATAGACGGAAAAAGCGGAGGAAGAGAAAAGAAAGAAATCTGAGGATCTTGAGTGTTGGGAGCAGTATGTCTGGCTCATGCTCTCCTGGTAGCAGCAGCCTGCCTTGCCAGAAGACAGAGCCCATCCCCAGCGTCCTCTGATAAGGGAATGTGTGGCTCTTCCGCAGTACAACGAATGAATAGCATCCCCCCACCCCACCCCCACTGTATCCAGATCAGATGAGCCATTCGCATCACTTGATAACATAGAAAGAATTAGAACAAGAATGAGAAATCTAAAGAGATACAAAAAGAAGATAAAAGCCCTTAGCTGTAGGTTATAACCCTATAGGCCACCTGTCACAAATGTACATTCAAATGTACATCTTTGCTATATCTATATAAATTCATTCAGGCCGTAAAATCCACAAACACCATCGCCATATCAGCTTTCCCATCCAGTGGTGCAGTTTGTCATGCAGACGGGAGAGGTGAGTATGTCATCAAAGCATGAGGGGATGTGAGCAGAGGTCAGATTCATTGGGACTAAAGCAACGACTCTCGGCTACTCATCTCATGCCACTCACAACATGTGCTCAGTATGAAATAGAAATACACTGACAAATACTGTGGCTAGAATGTAAAAGAAAGGACAATAATTAGGATGTCAAAGAATGCCAAAGTTCAACTAATACACTGTAGTAATTTCCTTTTTTTTGTCAAATTGGGGTTTGGCTATCAGTTTGACTATCAAAATCATTCTCAGCTTCTGACCCTTGATATATGTGTTGGCTATCAGTTTGACTATCAAAATCATCCAAAACCAATGAAAATGCCCCTACTGTGACTACAGCGTTACATAGTACAATACCAGACAATCTTTAATCGTGAAGATAAATCATTATGGAAGCAAATGGGGTTTAAAGCCATATCATTTACAATTATTTATAAGGTAAATTACGTTGTGTTGCACTAACAAGGTCTTAAGCCAGATTAAACATAACTAACACCAATAAGACAAAACAGATAATGCATATGCCAATAAATCTGCTATGTACTGCTACGTATATGTACATAGGTACATCAGCTATACTACCATGTGTATCTTAGTTATCTATGCATTGTTAAATGTCGAATACTTTGTTGATGTACAGTCATCCTTTGTAGGAGCCATTGGTGGGGAATTGCATGGCTGAAGTCCAGAGATCCATGAAAAATCCTTGTGGTGTAAAGCACACCTGTGTTCTGTGTGGTTCCATAGCTAAGAGTCGGTGGAGTCACTGCACAGCACCTCTGGCCATGACATTTCATTTGATCTCATTTGTTTGATCCCAGGCAACACCAGCAGCTATGGCAGGAGTCAGGACAGTGGCCCCAGTGGCAAACTTCTGATGTCAGCCAGCAGGCTACAGTGAAGGAGGAGCCCTCTCATCAGCCCCCAACCCCACCTCTCACACAACACACACATACACACACACATACACTGACACACACACACACACATACACACACACACATACACATACACACACACACACACTTTCTGTCTCTCTCTCTCTCATGCATGCACACACACACACACTCACATTAACATACACCCTCTCTCTTTCTCTCTTTCATGCGTGCACACATACACACACATACTCTCTCTCATGCACACACACACATACACACACACACACAAATATTAACATACACTCTCTCTCTCTCATGTGTGCGCGCGCACACACACATGCACACACACACACACACAGACGCACACACAAATTAACATACACTCTCTCTCTTTCTCTCCCTCATTCGTGCACACATACACACTCATGCACACACAAATATTCACGCACACATACACATATTAACATACACTCTCTCTCATGCGCACACACACACAGACACACACACACTGACACACGCACACATTAGCATACACTCTCTCTCTATTACATGCACACATACACAGACACACACACATACACATATTAACATACACTTTCTCATGCGTGCACACACACACAAGAGAGAGAGAGAGAGAGAGAAAGAAAGAGAATCTGTTCTGGAGAAAGGAATATGGAGGAAGCCGTGTGCTGCAGTGAGGGATGACCTGTATGTGTCTCCTCTCGCTGTCATTTGTAAATGCCTTTGTGCTTATGAATGGGGCTGTTGGCAGCGGTGGCAGGGGGTTGGGAAGCCACTGTGCTCCATTATGAGCAGAACCTTCGGGGAGCCTGAGCCACCCACAGCCACGCCCACAGCCACGCCCACAGCCACACCCACACCCACACCTACACCCATAGCCACAGCCACACCCACACCCACAGCCACAGCCACAGCCACAGCCACGCCCACACCCACACCCACAGCCGCGGCCACAGCCCCCAGCAACCTGCTCTGCAGCAGAGCACAGCACAGAACAGAACAGCACAGCACAGCACAGAACAGAACAGAACAGCACAGAACAGAACAGAACAGAACAGAACAGCACAGCACAGCACAGCACAGAACAGAACAGCACAGCACAGCACAGCACAGCACAGAACAGAACAGCACAGCACAGCACAGCACAGCACAGAACAGAACAGCACAGAACAGAAAAGAACAGAACAGCACAGCACAGCACAGCACAGCACAGAACAGCACAGCACAGCACAGCACAGCACAGCACAGAAAAGAACAGAACAGAACAGAACAGCACAGAACAGAACAGAACAGCACAGCACAGCACAGAACAGCACAGCACAGCACAGCACAGCACAGCACAGCACAACACGCTCAAGCAGCCACTCATGCCCATGTGCTGCTCCCACACCTCCTATTCATTGCATGCCATTGCTCTCTCTCTCGCTTTCACTCTTTCTCTCCATCCTGCTCTCCATATCATTCTTCTCTCTGCTTCTGACCCTTGATATATGTGTTCACTCTCTTTCTCTTTCTTTATCTCTCTCTCTCTTTGCCTCTTTTTCTTCATTTTTTTCTCTGAAAATCTTTTCATTCTTCTATCCGTTCTGACTATCCTCATAAACGTACTCTGTCTCTCTCTCTCTCTCTCTTTCACTCCCTATCTTTCCTAACTTTTTCTGCATCACTCCGTCTGTCTTGCTGCCGTCTGGCTCTGTCAGGCTTGATTCGTTCATCCTCTCTCCCTCTTTCGCTCTCTCTCCCTCTGTCTTGTTCTTTGCATCAGCAAACCAAAGACTCTAAATCCCCCCTCTGGAAAAAAGGGAAAGCTTGTTGGCAGGGGCAGAAGCGTCTGCTGCCGTTCCGTGCCGAGAACCTGAGAGGGCGTCAGCACTCCTTGGGGCATTTCAGATTTCCGCTCTGAAGGCTCCCAACTTTTCATCACAGTTTGGGAACAGGCATCCCCCCCCCCCCCCCCACCCACCCTTTCCAAAAAACCTTCCTGCTACATCTTCCGTTTTTTCATTTAAATGGGAGGTTGGAAAAGCAAGAAGAGGGGTGACAAAAAAAAACCAAACAAATCAGCACACACACCGTGGCGTCATCTGAAGACACGAGAGAGCATAAAGGAAGAATGGGCGATTTGCATACATTACCTTCCCGAATGGCTCGATTGCTGCAGCACACAAAAGACATTTGGATGAAGATTTAAAGAGATCTGAAGTCTCTTTATGCAGAGCCAAGCTGTAAGCTATAAATCAGTTGTGTTCTCTCTAATCTGATGCTCCTTGCAGTATAGTCGCAGCTCTCAATGACCCTCAATCTCTTCAAACATAGATGTAAAGACAGATTACCAGTCCATATGTCAAGGCATTTGTGTCCATACATACTGTATATATCTGTAGATATGTCAAAATGTCTACATTGAGTACGAATTTAGGTCCATGAAAACATCTACAATTTCATTTAAATGTAGACACTCTGTTTTTGCTTTCAATCAGAATTACTTTGCTATTCAATCTGCCTGACTTTTTGTTTACGTGTGTTGTAAACCCACAGGACTCACAGTCCAGACTTACAATGGATGCAGCAACTGATTCATGCCTGGAGCATCTTGTTAGTCCAACGGCAGGAGGTGATCAACTGTAAGTGGATTAAAATGGGAAAGCAAGTGGAAAAACAATCACAAATATCTCTATGTGTGAAATGCTAATTAAAATCACTGTAGGGTAAGAACCCAGCATGCCACTCATGATGAATACATACATAAGGAAAATATATCTCATCTCACCAAGCTACAAATGTTAGGCATTTAATTCATCTATACATTACATTAATTCATCTATACATTACATGAATGAATCTTGACCAAATGGCCATCACTTTTGCTGTAAAGGGGAAGAGTTTTAGGGACAGTTATCATGTCCATGTCTGTTAGTGAGTGAAATAGCAAACTAATTGCCTGTGGTAAGTGGCATCAAATTGGTTCGTGTTGGAAGCCTGGCAGCAAAATCAGTATGTACCCCAGCCAGCAAAATAGCAGTAGCCTAGCATGTATGAAGCCACTTCAAAAATCAATTAAAATGTTGCTTGTACGGTGTGAGCTGCCATCACTGGCTGTCAAAGACATGGAACACACTTGCACGCTCTCACCTGCAAAGCACTTTAGAGTTTCTCAATCTTTATAATTATGTAATGAATACAGTTTGCAGAATTCAGCTGAGATCTGAAGGATGGGGTTCACTGCTGGGGCTTCATATGTGCCAAACAACTAAAACAAACAAACAAACAAAAAGAGAGATTTTTGTTGCCATTAGTTGCCATCAAACTTAAAGAGCATGGACTGTTCCTACCCCATGGTCCCAAACAACAAAAGGAGTACTTGAGAAACTGTGGACATTATTATTGTATAACCACTTTTGGCTGCTGACAAGGAACACGTAGTGCCAGAAATGGAGAGAGAGACAAAAACTGACGAAGAAAGACTGAAAAGGAGAGGGATGAAAGGGAAGACTTTTCTTCTCTGTGTCCCCATAAAGAAGAACAAGGACGAATTAGGGCAGAGAGAGAGAGAGAAAGAGAGGGTAAAGAGAAAAGGTCCTCTTGTCAGCGTTCAGGTTATTCAGTGGAGGAAAAGAGGCAGACTGAAGCAGCCAGGATGACTGTAGCAAAAAGCACCTGGGCAGCACTTCTGCTGTGCCCCCGCCAGAGCCAGAGGTCACCTGGAGGTCAAGGCAGGGGAGATTAAATGACCTTGAGCTGGGTGTGATTCAGACACAGTCAGCAGCACAGCTCCTGGGCAGTGGGGTTGGGAGTTGGGGGTTGGGAAGGGAAGGAGGGGAGAGAGAGCCATGCATTGCAGGTGTTTGCAAGCCAAGGGGTTTCTGCATGATTTAAGGCAAATGAAGAAATGTGCCACCAGCCAGCAATGCATGGCTTAAATGGAGGTCCTTGAACAGGCTACAATGAAAGAGTTTTTCAGATTTTCAATCTGAGTCCCTTGCTTTTAAGGTGCTGTAAGAGCCGGTATGTCTAAAGGAGATATTTCTGTTTTTCAATACCTTGCTGTGATAAAAGACTACAGAGGACTATTTTTCACTGTGGCTGACGTCTGATCCCTTGTTGGCAAAGAATGTAAACTTGATAAATCAGAAGTCGTAAAAGAAAAAACAATACTGCAGTCAGCATAAACAACATGCATGCCTTAGGTCTCTGATGAATCAACCAATAAAACAACTTCAACAAAGGTTCTAGTTGTATTACTATATAGATGTTTATATATTCATGTTATTAATGTGCTATTACACACTGTATAGAAACCCATTGGACTTAATGTAGCTTGGTTACAATGTAACATTGCTGTCATATAGTTAACTGAGGTCAGCTACTCAGAAATAATTGTCATAATACAAACTCAGATTTTTCAGCTGCTTACTAATTCCTTTGCTGATGATGGTTCATCATGTGGTTAATAAAGATTATTTCTGAATTATTGAGATAATTAGTTACAATGTAATAAATTTTTTCATAAACTGCGGTCTTGTGTTTGAAACTGGTAAATTAGGCCATCTTACTCAGTCAAGCCCAACCTCATCAGAAGTGCACACAAGGATTCGACCGTCCAAAAATGAAATCTGTCGGGGGAGTCACTCTGAAGATGATGGCAATCATACCCCTCTCCCCACCTCTGTTTTTAGAGGTCCCCTGAACTTGGTTCATTTGCCTGCTCACTAAAAAACAACTCCATTGTATGAGACCCTTGAGATTTCCTCGAGCTTCCTTGCGCCGCTCTAGACTTGCTGTAGAGGTAAAACAGGGACCTTCCTGGCTGCCTTTTAACACAATATGCTTTTCTTTTCTTTTTTCTTGGAGCTAAGCGATGGTGCCGCAGTGCGAGGGGAATCTCCAGTACGTCTGCATGGACAGGTCTCTCCCAGCCAGCGGGGGAGTAGGGTAATTGGTTTTGAGTCAGTGTATTAGTTTTCTTGTCACAGGATGTTACACATAAATCATAAGCCCGTTTCAATGAGGGCCGAGGGATGAGAGACGCAGGCGGAGGAGGGAGGATTGATTTAGCACACGTTTTAATGACGACAGGGATTTGTCTTTCATGGGTACATATGGAAGGTTTCCACCTGTAAGACTGACAGAGGCCTATTCATGAGAACAAGCTGCTTTGCCAAAGAGGCTTTCAGGATGAATGTGTGTGTGTGTGTGTGTGTGTGTGTGTGTGCACGTGCATGTGTGTGTGTGTGGTAAAACATGGAGCTCTGTAAGACTACTCCACAGCATCTTCCCAACACCCTTTCTCTCCCTCCAAACTGCATCATCTGGTTGCATGTGGTCCCTCATGTGTCTGGTAAAAGTCTTCACATCTCTTCAGCTCCTGACAGCTCTTTGATATTGTATTTTTTGCAATCTTACCCTGTGACTCGCACACACAGACACACACACACACACACACACACACACAGCTGCCGTCTGATATAACATTTTGGTCAAGAGGCTATGGCAGAACTTGACGTGATCAGCTGGGTGCACTCATGTCAGCCGAAAGAGCTATCCCATAAAGGACTAATGAGGGTGACTGAAGACGGCCCTCAGTGTTTACGACATCAAACCATTCCACGCAGCGCTGGGGGAGCACAGCAGAGTGACTTGCGTGTGTTAATGTCTTTTGGTTTGAGAGAGGGAGAGAGCGAGAGAGCGAGAGAGAGAAAGCGAGAAAGCGAGAGAGAAAGCGAGAAAGCATCTTGTGAGGGTCGCATGAATTATGCAGAAGGCTGCCTCCCCGATGTTTCCTGGCTATCACACGGCTGAGGAGCAAGACATGCCTGCAAACATGGTTCCCCCGCTGCCTTTAATCTGTGAACATTGCTGGTCACTGCACTGGCACACTTGTTTATCCTAACACACAGAAATCCCTATTAAAAGGCAACCCCTGACTCTGCCTTTTTTGTCACAGAAGTACACACACATATCCGTACTAATATATACACAAATGGGCACTCACACACACACACACTCTCTCCCTCTTGCTTTGTACGCACAAACACACACACAGACACGCACTCACTCACACACACACACACACACAGTATATTATGCTGATGCCCATGCATGAGTGGCCCATGCATCACTGGTTCTCATGCCACCTACTGCAGTCAAAGCTCAGAGCTCACTGAATAAGTTGTCAGGCTGTTAGGATGGCAGCTTTACATCATAAATATCAATAAGGGTTGCCGGTGAAACAGAGGTGGGGCAGGAGGGTGGGGGTGGGGGTGGCACGGGTTGAGTGGTGCGGTGCGGACGGATGGTAGTGAAGAAGGGACTCTTCGTCTCCTCAGGGGATGACGGCAGAATAAACAAGAGACAAACGGACAAAGATAAAATCTGATTCATCGTGCTCATTTGCACCAAAATGACACCGCTCGGATAGAATAGGTGTTTGGATCGTTCCGGGGGGCGAGTGTGATTATTGCTGATGGAGTCTTGCTGCATGCGGGCAGGCCGCAGGGGTGTAATGGTCTGAAATGGATTGTGGGTTTCTCTGTTTGCTGTCTGTGTTCATCCGTTGCAGCCAAGTGTCCAGCAAAAGAGTTGCGAAGGTAGATGACCTCTGGCCCTTCTTGTGCAGTCTACAGTATACTTGTACATGTCTACCTATGCAGAGCTCATAAAATGTAATGCATCGTCAATTAGAGCACCATGGCGTCTCATGCATGAAATGAAACTATTGTGTGACATCATTACACTAACACATACATGTTTGGACACAGGATCTTACCAGTAAATTAAATTAAATTAAATTAAATTACATTTTGATTAGATTAAATAAATACATTTGTTATGCCAATTTATTAAGTTAGACTGAAATTTTTTGCCATTGCCTGTGAATGAAATTAGGGTACAATGTCCACTTTCTATGCCCTAGGTACTTATCACTGCACTCTACAAGATACCTGTGTCTGCCTTTGAAAAATCTTTATTACTGTTTAGCTTTCAGCTAGTAAAATATTACACACCAGCAATATATCACGATTATTGTTCTTTGTGTTGCCAAAACTGCCAAAACTGCCAACTTCACTGTTATGTGATTGCAAAGTTATGATATCTTCTCTATGGTTCGACCCTTTGGCAATTTTAAGGTGTTTTTAAAAGCATAAATGAAACCATTACTCACCTCTAAAATATGTTTTTCATTCTCTGGTGCTGTAAACAAAAAGTGAGTAAACAGTTTGAAAGCACATTAAACCCCTTCGCCTGGCAGTGAGTTGACAAACAAAGAACAAACAAGCCACAGTGCTGTTTATCACAAATGACTTTTCCACTGAATCTTATCCTATCATCAGTATATTGTGCTCTGACAAAGAAACCAATTTCATCGACTTCATAGATGCAATGAGAGACAAAGAAAAAAAAACATTGATTGACTGTCCTCTTTCAACCCTCAACTCAATTCCTGGAGTGAATTAGAAAGTTTTTGTGTACACTGAGACTTTCATACTTTCATGTGATGGCGTGGCGTGTGCAGGCATGGAGAGAGAGACAGATGATGAGGGCACGCATGGTTATCCCAGGGTTATCTCCTTCTCTCCTCCCTCGGCTGGTGCCTTTGCCCGCCGGAGCTGATCCCCATTTCCACAGCCACGCGGCAGCTCTAGTCATGACTCATTTATAAAACATCTGTGCTGTGCTCACAGACCAAACACAGGAAGACACCCCTTCTGACCCTTTCCATACCACGCCCACCAGCCCTCCCAACACCTCCATAACCCCATACCCCTACACCACCCCCACCAGGCCTCCCAACACCCCCACATCTCCCTCACCAGGCCTCACAAAACCCCCCTAACCCCTCCCCATCTCTATACCACCCCTACCAGGCCTCCCAACACCCCCATAACCCCTCCCCGTCTCCATACCACCCCTACCAGGGCTACCAACACCACCATACCCCCATCCCCACCACCCCTTCTTAGCTCCAGAAGTTCCCAACTCCCCTCTCAAAGTCTCCTTGCATAAATCACATCCACATTTAACATTGAAATGGTATCAATCTGCATGACCTGAAGAGAAGCAGGCTAGTTTGATCCACTGCCACGGGCAATTGGGTAAACATATAGACTGGCAGTGGGCTACAGTATAGTCAGAGTCATGTAATTTTCTCCTCCCAAAGCTACAACTGCGCTGCCAGCATACTTTTCAACACAAAAGTGTTGATCAATCTGATACGTAAATGTCTTCAAAAAAGTTCTAGGAGTCCATACTTTTTTTCTGAGAGCTGAGAATTTAGTTAAATAAAATTGAATTAAATATATAATTTTGATATGATTATATATGGTACCTGTATTTCAGAGCAGAACACAGAAGTATGTGCTGCTGAAAGAGTGTCTCTTTTTAAAGAGAGAGAGGGAGAGGGAAGGAGGGAGGGTTTGACTCGGCATTGAGATTAGCTTTCTCTGGCAGCCAGGGCTGTGGCAGGAGTTGAAGGTTTTGGCTCTCTGCTGGCTAGGATGAGGGTGTCAGAGAAAGAGAATTCTGACACAGGACCATCTGGCCCTGGGATAGGGCCCATGGTTAGCAGAGTCAGAAAGAGTCACACACAAACACACACACGTACATACACACACACACCAAAACATTTCTGACTTCAAAGTGCTTTTCTCTTTGAGGATGCATGGGGCAAACAAACTCTGTTCACTGGAACAAACCAAAGTGAGGAGGGGAGGGGGGAACAAGTCCACTGTAGTTGCTAAGAGACCAATAAATGCCTGGAAAATCAAGTAGCAATAGATTACCTCTGAATCCAAAACGAGGCCTTAAGGCCTTCCACAGCTGCTGCTCCTGCCACCCAGTAAAAAATGAGTAGACT
Source organism: Tenualosa ilisha (assembly GCA_015244755.2). Classification (NCBI taxonomy): domain Eukaryota; kingdom Metazoa; phylum Chordata; class Actinopteri; order Clupeiformes; family Clupeidae; genus Tenualosa; species Tenualosa ilisha. Next base: position 1,098,424 of record PYXC01001933.1, on the reverse strand, counting down.
ATGTTTGCAATATAACTGATCCCATGAACAAGGATTTCATATCAAGCTGATATGTCACACAAAGGAACAGCTTCTTTAATGACATTCTGTGATGGTCCACCTGACATCACTAACATGTGTATGTGTGTGTGTGTTTGCGTGCCTCCATCCATGCATGTGTGTGTGTGTGTGTGTGTGTGTGTGGTGCACAAGTGTGCTTATGTGTGAGTGTGCGTGTGTGTGAGTGAGAGAGAGAAAGAGAGAGAGAGAGAGAGAGAGAGAGAGAGTGAGAGGTGGAGGCTGTAATGGATGTAATAAATCTATTTTATCTATGATTGAATTGTGAATTGCCCTTGTTGATGGAAGGCTTGTGCGAGGTATGGAGGGCTTGGAGGGGAATAAGGAGGATGTCATTCTGGTGGATGGCCAATCAAAAGATAACTCTGGGCAGTTGGGAACCAACAGCTCTCTCACAGCCCCCAAGCAGATCGGCGGTTTGTGTTAATCTATATTTTAGAAGTTGTCAACTGAACGTGACTCAAGAAAACTAGGTCCTGTTTAACCTGAGAGTCACCTTGTCTTTTCCAGATTTCATGTGCTGTCATTGAATGATTCACACACAATAATTAACACATGGATAATTCCCACAGTGACAATGCTTAATGCATGCTCGGGGACCGCCTGCACTGCTTTCATGGATCACCTGTTGTATTTGTGTCTGATACAGAAATCCTCCTGTGACTTTATTGCCCACCAGTGGGCTAAAATTTGATATAAAATCTTCATTAAAACAGTGTCAAGCTCATTTGCTACATGCAAACCCACGGTATTGTATGGCTTAGACTACCACATTTGATATATATCCAGCAATAAAAGCCATTTCAAGGTTTCCAAAGTCCTATTCTTGCTAAAACAAGGTGTCATGTGTGTTCAGAACAGTAGTCTTCATTATTATGGAGTCCTGCAGAGAGCTGCTGAGGGATTCATTGACTTTGAATTGGCCTTCCCAATGGTCAGAGGTTGGATGAATCTGTCTGGTCTGCTGCAAACCATTAATTGCTGCTGTCAGTGCTATCTTTTTGTGCTCCTCCTTACAATACATTGGCTCTCATTCACCAATATCTTGAGATTTCTTACATTTGCTCTTTAGATCCAAAATAAAAGATTTAAATCTTATAACATTTTATAATTATTAATTATTTTGCACAAACAAATCAGCTCAAAAGTTTGAATGCTCTTGAGTGTATCTAGATTTTGTCTTTACCTATGAACAAGTGCCGGATAAGAAAACTGTTGAATTCCAGAATCCTCTAGAAAATTGTGGAAGTGGAGTCAGAATAGCTAGTGAATGATGCCCAATATCCCATAATTAACGCACTATTATTGCAATCTCCAGTAACCAAATGATGTGAAAACCCAAGTGGATTCAACCCATCGCCTGAAATAGCGCTGTGGAGCTTAGACTGTAACTGAATTGTCAACTCTGTGAGCTAAAATCACAGTTGGAGGTGGTTTCTGATGTTTCATTTCGCTGAAGCACACTTTCAGTCAGACCCTGGTATTTCACATGGAAAGGGTCTGCAATTTATCAATCTTAAGGAGGTAATGCAAGCATGTCATTATGCTACCATCAGCATGGCTGAGTCACAGAGGAAATGGAAAGGTGTCAGGGGTTACTTCAGTCTACCAGCTAGGCTCCTCGCCATCTCCACACATAGCCTGAGGCAAACTTTTTTTTTAAGCAACAATGTCTGCTAAATCTGGAGTGTTGGCTCACTATGTGTGGCTTGCTTTGTGTGAGTGTTGCCTTGTGTTAGGATTATACACACACACACACCCACGCAGACATACTCTCGTGTGTTTACAGACAGATAGATAGACAGACACACAGATTAGACAGACGGACAGACAGATTAGACAGACAGAGAGACGAGACAGACAGACAGACCAGACAGAGAGGAAGAGGGACGTGATACACTGTAGTCTGTTTTCCTGTTGAAAAGGTTATTTATTTTTTCTAGTAGTGGCATTTCATCTAACAATGTCTTTGAACGTTTTATTATTATGATTATTATTATGTTAATTTCTCCTCCATATTGCATATGACATTTGATTGATCTGGTGGGCAAGCTGGAAATCAAGTTCATTGCAGGACAGCACTCAGAGGGAAATGAAATATGCACTATGTGTTATAATGCCAGCAAAACCCTGCATGATTAATACCATAAAACAAACACCAACTGCCTCAGGAATAACTTGTCTTAAAAATGTCTGAAACTATGTGAGTTATAGTCTAGGGCTCACTCTCACACTCAATATGGTCTCTGTTTTTACAGTCTAGTGCTCACGCACACACTCAATATGGGCTGTGTTTTTACGAGTGTTTTGCAGATTGAGAACTTTTAGGAACAGAGAGAGAGAAGCCAATCAACAACATTAACTAGATGTTTAATATTAAAGCTGAAAAGTTTTTGATAAGATTGAGAAGCAAAGGCAAAGGGATGAACTGCAGGGCACCAGACAAGAATACTGGATCGGCCTACAGAAATAGAAAACCTGGGGATGTCCTCCAGTGGGGAGTCTTAAAGATTAATAGTCTGTCTTACAATGTCTTTAGGAAATAAGGGCTATCTTAAAATTTCACTGCACAAATGAAAATGAAAAGAAAAAAGAAATTAAAATGGTGCTGTGGGGAGGTGATTCTCTTCCTTCAGATTTCAAAAGTGGCCGGTGGTGAGCCATGGTCAGAGCCATGTTGAGTCAGCCGTTTAGCCTGATTCAAATCTATGCTAAGCTCAAATCTTTAGGCAAAGGCTGAACAAGAAGGGTGGAAAAAGGAACCCCTTTAGCTTTTTAGGTTTTTTTACACACTAGATAGCCTGGTGGATATCACAGTTCTCTTGTTCTTTATCATAACAGAATGGAACACGTTTAATAGAAAGATGTCATTATAGAAAAGCAAAGGCATTTGCCACTTTCTTTAGAAGTTTGCCAAGCCGTGAGTACAGGAAGTCTGTTGAAGCTGATAGCAGAGGTGACGGTGCTTGTTAAAAGTTCAGTCCACTTTGCTTGGCAACATCCACAGTATTACAGACTGAGTGTCTGAACCCAGAAACTTGCCGTAGTGCTTTAAACACTAACAAAACACAGGGCTGCCTTATCTGATGTTTGCCTACACTTCCATTGAGTTTCCAGAGATTGGAACAGATGTGTGGGCAGCAGCAGCTCAAGGCCTTGAGCAAGACTCCTGATATCCAGTATTTCACCTCTACATAATTAGGTCTTCTCAGAGTTTCTAACAATATGTGAGCACTCAGAAGGGAAGAAGTTAGTGGTCATGAGAGGGCTGACATTTGTTGAGGTGCTTTTGCAAACATAAAGAAAGCAGAAGGATCCAGGTACCACGCAGGAGGAAGTGTTAAAGCTGTGAAGCTTCTGGAAATATGGTTGGTAAGATGACAACACGACCAGCATTTTCAGGGAGGCAATTCTGACAGATTGCTTACAGTAAAACTTGTGACACTTTAAGTTGTAATGCCTTGTATAATAACATCACAATGTTATGAGTACAGTCCTGCATAAACAGTTATGAACACTAATGTAATTAGTTATTAAACATTATGAATGCATTATAACCCTTTAAGAATGCATTTATAGATACTGGTCCCAAAGCAAGTTTTTTTACTTGATATTAAATAAAGGCAGCAGTACTTTTGTCTGATCCACACAACAACATACTGCAATGCTCAGCAGAAAGAAATGTAGTTTTTTGGATCAGACACAGACACAGTATCTCTGTGAAAGGAACACAAAGAGTTCTTGGAATTTATCAAACCCTCACTGCATCAAAATGTAGTTGTGAGAGATTGTTTCTAGAAGAGAGAGGAAGAAAAGCAATCTGATTACAACACCAAAGTAAAAAAAAAGGAAGTAGACAGCTCTATGCTTCCTCGATGAGCATGTGTGTGTGTGTGTGTGTTCGGAAATGCAGCATTATTGTGTGCCCATTGCTGTGTGTGTGTGTGTGTGTGTGTGTGTGTGTGTTTGTGTGGTGATGATCATTCTGCGTGTAACTGCCATAGCTAAAATAGCAGTTAAAGAACCTGGCTAGCATACTAGTAGCCTGGAAACTGTGGGTTCAAATCCTGTCTGTCACTGTTGTGCCCTTCAGCAAGGCACTTAACGCTAAGTTCCTCAAGGCCCGGATGTAATTGACTGATTGAAAATGTTGACAAAAGATGCTTTGGATAAAAGCGCCCACTCAAATGCATACGTGTAAACTGTATGGAGGAGATGAGGAGAGAGATGCACTCATCAATAACATGTGAACATTTGGACATGGCTATGATTCTCCATTTATTTAGAAAACCGCTTCCACCTGTCCATCTCCCTCTTACTGAGAGAGCTACGGACCAACTCAAAGCCAAATACCGAATAAAAACTGCCTGGACACACAGGTTCTATGGAACCAGTATCCATATTTTCATGGGCTACCTGTCTGCTACAAGCTAAAGTGGTCCAGAGATAAATTTATTCCTTCTCTTAATTCAGTCTTTATGTTCAGCAAAGACAGATGACGTAGCTGACATGACAGATGGAGAACATTACAAAGGTTATGGCCAGTTGGATAACCCAGTTAAACAACCAGTTAAACAGCCAGTGGAGTGTGTTTGAATAATTAGGCTGTAAACAGCTCATAGCTCACAGGCTGTAAAGGGCAAAAGTACTACCTCACACCTGTGTGGGGAAATGGAATGCAATAACACTGAAACGTGTAGACAGACGTTCGGTAGAGAAATCCGCCACATGCGTATAATGCCGCTCTCACTGGCTCCCAGTGTGTGGTCACTGCTTAATATCAGTTGTCACGGTGACGCAGCGACATCATATTCTCAGAGGTGGAGGATGAGGAGGAAGGAGGAAGAAGAAGGAGGAAGAAGAAGGAGAAGAAGTCCTGCCGCCACAGCGTGCGTCAGGCATGCGAGGAGCGTGCCGAGAGTGACGGGGGTCATTAAACTGAGCTTCTGCTGTCATTAAGGGCTTTTAAGCTCCATCAGTCCTGTAATTTAATCCAGCGACGAGGAGCCGCACGTCGGGAGAGAATGGAGGCTCATGCATATTGATTGCGCCCTCATGATTGTCTCACGGGCTCATCTCAAGACGTCTCCCAAAACAACAGCTCTCCAAAGGCCTCCTGTGAGCACTGTTTGACTTCCCCTGGCCTAGTTCTGTTCTTGTTGCTTTTTCAGCAGTCCTCTTTTTTATGTGTTTGTTTGCGTCCCTGCTGACAGTGCTTGTGAACATTGCCTTTTCACAGTGCCTGTGAAAACTATAGCTGTCTGTACACAGTTTACATTGGCCTTTGAGTGTCTTCACCAGTGTATAAACTATGTTCCCACTTTCACTGCAGACATTCAATTTTTAGAAACAGATATTAGCCATTTTGGGCTCATTTTTACATTTCTCCATCTAAAAATTCTTTTGTTTTTGACATGCTATATACAAGCACCATATTGGTGCACCATACTGGACTTCTACTGATACTGACTGACCAAATGTCAATATCAATATATAAAGATCTTTTTAAATTTCCCTCAGTGATGTCTGGTGTTCTCAAAAACACGTCATTATCTTTGCAGCACATGCTGCACCATTTATGCATAATGTTCAGTTTAGCAGGAGCTTAGCTTAGGATCGTTTGTGAGTAGTGTGGTTGTGGCCTGAATCCTGTGGATAGATTGATCTCCGTTCAGAGCACAGCAGGGAGTGTGGAGAGGCAGCCTGGGGAGATTGTGAGCTGTGCTGAGATCTGCCCAATCATCCCGTTTGCCACTGGACCATGCAGCAGTCATCAGTGATCTCAGTTTATGTGCCCTATGCCTCTTTCAATCCATATTGTGTGTGTGTGTGTGTGTGTGTGTGTGTGTGTGTGTGTGTGTGTGTGTGTGTGTGTTTGTGTGTGTGTGTGTGTTTGTGTGTGTGTGTGAGAGAGAAAAAGAGTGCTGATTCAAACAGGCTCTTCAAGCTCTACCCAATTCTCCTGTCTGATTGTGGATTGTGTGTGTGTGTGTGTGTGTGTATGCTCATTACTGTACACTCACTGTTCCATGCTTGCGTAAGAAAGGACCAGGGATGTGGGGACTGTACAGCACTTAAATACTGCAGCATCCACTCAGCTGAGGACTGGGGGAGAGGAGAGGCACACAGCAGCACAGCACAGAAAAGTGGTGACATGAGAAACCAAATGAGCAAAGCTGGAGATTATTTTTAGCCTCCTCTCTCTCTCTCTCTCTCTCTCTCTCTCTCACACACACACACACACACACACACACACACACACACACACACACAGAGAGAGAGAGAGAGAGAGAGAGAGAGAGAGAGAGAGAGAGAGAGAGAGAGAGTTTGATCCTGCAGATACAGTAGAAACTGTAGAAAAATAGATAGATTCGTAGATAGACAGACAGGAACACACACATACACACATACACACACACACACAGAGAGAGAGAGAGAGAGAGAGAAATAGTTCAATCCTGCACGTAGAGTAGACAGTGTAGAAGAATAGATGGATTGGTAGATAGACAGAGAGACATAAAGGCACACACACACAGAAAGAGAGAGAGAGAGAGAGAGAGAGAGAGAGATTTACATATAAGAGTATTAACTCCTATTCCTTACCTTACTACTAGTCTGCATTCAGACCCCCCCCCCCCCCCCCCCCCAACTCCGAGATACTTTCAGCAATCATGTTTCATTAAAGCCCGATGATACAGCCAGTATCATTGTTTTCTTCCTCCCCAGTTGAAAAGATCACCAGTGCTGCATTTCTTATTGTCTCTCAGTCACAGAGCATTAGGGATGCTGACGGTGCTGCTCTGATTGTTTCGCCCTGCCATCCCTCCGCAGTGTCCCTGTGGTCTGCACAGACACGGGGTTTGCTGTTGCTGCCTGTCACACTCATTTACGTGCTAAAAACATTGAGGAGATGCAAATGAATGCCCTGCTTCTGGGGTATATATAGGAAGAAAATAATTCTATTATTAGACAGACACACAGACTTCATTTTTAGTGCTGGCTGCATGTGGTTGAGAGTGTGTTATTATCTCCATGAGATAATGCTGTAATCTGTACAAAAAACAAACAAATCTGAATCACTTAAAGTTTATCACATTTCTTTGTAACCATTTATGTCCTCATGAGTTTGTATGAGTTACTGCATCCATGGTTTCCTCTTAATGTGTAAACCCACATGCAAATACAATTACGGCATCTTTGTTCTCTTTTCTTCTTTCAAACAACTCGAAATCCTGCTGGAGCGGTCAGTGAGATTACGATCAAGTGGCATCTCATCAGTAAAGTAATCTAAAGGTGAATGAGGCACATGATCAAAGTTAATTAAAAAGAGAATTTCGGCTGATTAGGTTTCAAATCAAAAGGCTTCCACTGAGTTAGAAAAAACACAAACAAAAAAGATTGACATCAAGGCTGAAGAGTTTTATTTTAGGAGTTCTGAGGTCCTATGCTGTTTGAATATTAACTCATTTTGGGTGTGTAATGGATATTAAAGAAAGAATCCGAAGTCAATCAGCCCATATCCCTGTTCTTGGAGGCTGCCGAATGCTGTTCGCTTTTTGGCCTCATCAGGCTTCTGTTTTGCCAGCTGGTCTATGCTGTCTTTCTCATACAGCGGTCAGCAATGTGAAACAACAGGGCTATGGGTTGATTCACTCTGGATAATTAAGTTACGCTGTTGGATTCTGGAGAACAGCTGAACAGCTAAAAGACAATCGTCCATTGAGACAGAACCTATTCAAATAATTACAGCGAATATTAACTTCACAGTTTACAGTATAGTTTTTATGGCGAATTGTATAGTAACTGTGTTTATTACGTAGTAACATGGAATAATTGATTATTTCTGTTTACAAGGACGGTAAAATGTTTTCGTAGAATCTCTTAATGACTGAACCTGTGTTAGTGCATTAAACCTGTATGTCAAATCAAGGGTGAGGCATCCTTTATTGAAACAAACTGTATATTATGGAAAACTATTCAGTCAAGAAGATCAAGCAGAGAGCCTCTGTACATTACATCAGTGAGTAGTGGGACAGAAGCGCAACAGTGATGTACAAGAGTAAGGATGGTAATGCTAATTTGTACAATAGGTGAGTTACTATCTTTTCAATCAATATTTGTGGAGATTTCAAGATGGTGAAAACCTGAGCTTTGTACAGGTACCACGTGCAGGTAGAAACATAGGGGTTCAAGTGCGTTAGACTATGATCTCCTTGGCATGTGAGCTGGTCTGTGCATGGTTGGGTAGCTGGTGGCTGGAAGAGATGGTAGGGAATATGAGTTTTCTGTTAGACAGCTGAGTCCTTTTGATTTCTCCAGAAGCACCAAGGCTTCCCTCTGTACAGTCAGTCACACGGAGTCTACCTTCAAGTCTGCTTGCGGATATTACAAAAAGCAATCACATTCATCCTGCATCAGGGCTTTTCTTTTTCATACACCTTTAGAGTCTATTTTTTTTATTATTATTTTTAATAAAGTAAAAGAAAATGGAACTAAGTAAAGAAAGAAATGGAGTCTGTCTGCTGGAAGCAGGGAGGCAGTGTTGCACATGGGAGACAGACAATGCCATGGAAAATAATGAAACAGAGAAAGGGCTTTTTTGTCTGCTTTCTGAAACAAAAGGCTCTTTGCATCAAGCGGAGAAGAAAGAGGATAAAAGAGTCGGAGGAGGAGGGAGGGAGAGCAGGAGACGGAAGAGAGAGATATGAAAACTCAAACTGTTCATTCAAGTCAGGATGGTTTGCTGAAATAATTGATTAAACAGTGCATTGGAAATTAATTAACCACACCAGTTAATATGAAATGGCATTTTGCTTAATTTATGGACATTTTATTCATGCTGTTTACCAGGATTTGGCCTCTCCGAGCCTCTTTTCAATACAAGAGTTCTCTGAAATTGTGTTACAATGTGCTTTATGGTGAAAAAAAGAGAAATATCATCATGATAATTGCAGCTATTGCAAACACCATTATTTTACTGTTTATGCAGCTGCCCCACATTGCTGCCTCTTGTTTATCATTTCACCAAGCACAACCAGGACCAGCACAGTCTCGTTTCAGCACCATGGACAGCATCCGAGCCAGTGCCTGTGAAGTGGGCGAGCCCTGTTCACTTCCCTGCCGGGCGGCACAACAACAGCAGCAGCACAGCTGTGCATGTCCCTTTAGAGACACATCTCAATCATTGGGGCTGGAGCAGCGAGTGTGATGCCACCTCAGCTTTTTCCACCACCACCACCACCCCCATCCTCAACGCAACAGACAGCCCCCACGGCTTGTCAGCGCTCACTCGGGTCTGCCTGCCTCAGTCACAAACAAGACAAACAAGCCCTCAGCCAAATGCACTGAGGGATGGATGTGGCTGACAAACACACACACATGTATCTCTATTATTGATATGTTTCTTCTGTCCTTCTGTCTCCGCTCTCCTCAAGCTGCCCTCTGGCATTGAGGCCGACACTGTAGACAGCCTGCGATATCATTTCTCCTTCTCCTCTTTGCCATCCAGCGCAGGAGTGTATGCAGACATACATACTTATAAAAATCTTTTTGACTACAGTGTCAAACAGAATGGCACAAACCGACAGAGAGTGAGTGTGAGAATAAATAGGAGAAAGAAAGAGGGGTTACCCCCAGTCAAATAAATGCTGGGGGAACAGAGGAGGAGAGTGAAAGAAATGAAAACAATGGAGGAGGGGGTCAAACTGCACAAACAAAAAAAGAAAGGAAGAAAGGAAAAGAACAGAAAGGATGAAAGGTAGAAAAATAAAGAAAGGATGGAACAGCACGATTCCTGTTTACTAGTCAGTCAGCTGCTGACACACAGCCTGAGCAGTACGTCTGAGCGTCAGCAGAAAAGAAACCAGTAAAAAGATGCCACGCCATGGAGCACAGCACCACAGAGCGCTCTTCCACACAGAAAAGCACCTGCAGCCTCCCTGGAGAACTGCATGCCTAATTTAATAGGGGCTTTGGGCTACAGTGGAAGTAAAGGCCCTGCTGGTGGTGTGTTGTTGTTACTCTGTCGCTGCGGACAAAGGCTAACCCGCAGCTAAAGTGTGTGTGTCTCAGCCTCGAGAGAAACATCAGGTAAAGGCAGAGGTTCTCCGGAGCACCAGCGACCCAGTTTTGCCTGAAAGTTTCAACCCTCTTGGTTCAAGAAAAATAATACTTAAATAATTATAGTTTGCAAAAGTTTGAGAATAAAGTAGGAATATTCCATCTTCAGAGGAAAGGTTATTGTTCAGTTGGCCCCCTGGTGATTTGAGGTTTGTAACTGTAGCTCCACAGAGGCCAGTAAGGAAATAGGCAGTATAGAGGTTTGTCATTTTACAGTTTGTGTCTGCTGCATACCCTTTCAAAGGCAACCATACACTGGACACAAACCCAAGCTCAGGCATGTTCAGATGACAGATTGATTCCGGTTCACATTGCATAATTAGGTAGTCTTCGGTGTACAGTGGTGAAAGACAGATTTAATTTGAAATTTCTGTTGAGTTGAGTTAATGACATTTGTTATGAGACTTTGCATTATAACCCTTTATGAACATGTTTATAATGCTTTTTGAATTTTGAATTCATAGAAAGAGTTACTGTTACAAACAAAATGTTACCATTACAATGACATTATAATTCCTTATAAGTACTGTCATAATGAATATATAAACAACTATAAACACTAATGACATTAGTTAAAACTTTATGAATGCATAATAACCCTTCCTGAATGTATTGATAATGCTTTATGAATGCTGGGTTCATAAAAATAAGTATACTGAAAAGGGTGAAATGCAGTCTGGAGAGGTGGGGATGGAAAGTTTAGTGGGAATCAGTAACTCCACCCTGCAAGACACACAGACACACACAGACACAAGACACACACAGTCACAAGACACACAGACACAAGACACACAAACACACACAGACACAAGACACACACAGTCACAAGACACACAGACACAAGACACACAGACACACACAGACACAAGACACACACAGTCACAAGACACACAGACACAAGACACACAAACACACACAGACACAAGACACACACAGTCACAAGACACACAGACACAAGACACACAGACACACACAGACACAAGACACACACAGTCACAAGACACACAGACACAAGACACACAAACACACACAGACACAAGACACACAGACACAAGATAGCATAAGCAGGTACCGTCAGTTACCATCAGTGACTCTGACAGGCTTGTGTTTAGCTGGTGACGTTGGCTAACTTGACTTTATTTGGGGGTTTTTAAAAGAAGAGCTTTTAAGAGTCTTGGGGGCCCTGAGGCAGAGGCAGCTGTGGTGTCTGTAGTCCCCAACACCCCAGTGTCTAATCCAGGCCACAGTCATCTCCTAGTCTCACTTATCCCACCAGTCATCTCCCAGTCCCACCTGTATCTCTCACACACACACTTGCCTCTAGTCACTCTGGACTGTCCTGTCTGGGTGAAGGCATTAAAGTATACACTCAAAATGTCTGCTTACAAAAGTCAAGTTTCTCTCAGTGCTGACTGATCACAGACACAGAACGGGGCTGTTTGCACACACACACACACACACACACACACACACACACACACACACACACATTCCCTCAGCTGCAACCTACTTGTACAATAAGGCATTAAAGTACACACTCAAAATGTCTGCTTACAAAAGTCAAGTTTCTCTCAGTGTTGACTGATCACAGACACAGAAAGGGGCTGTTCGCACACACACACACACACACACACACACACACACACACATACACATTCCATCAGCTGCAACCTACTTGTACAATAAATGTGAGGATACATTGGGCCATGTTGCCGGGCAACGACATAACTGGTTCCACGTTCTGATTGAAGTTCTTGAATATGTGCAGGAATGTTCCAGAACAATAATACTAGGGAATACTGCCCAGCAGCATTTCCTGTGTGTATCATTATTTTTTGGTTATGCATCCAAAGTATTAGCTCCACACAGTCTATGTTGTGCCTGCCAGCATATACTGATAATTCCATTGTGTTGTTCTGTGAGATTATTAGTGTGAGAAATCATTTGAATCTAAATAGGTGCATGTAACCTGTGTGTGTGTGAACATTTGTGTATATAACTGACTGCATTGGCCTATGCGCTTGTATGTGTGTGTGTGTGTGTGTGTGAGAAGCACAGAGACACAGAGAAGCACAAAGAGATCACATGTGTGTAGCGTGGCAGCTCCATTGCCTTCTCAGCCTCTGAGTCTCTTTAGTTCCACTGTCAGCTGGTGTCAGGCAGCAAGCGAGCTCTCGCTGCGAGAGCTTTAAGCTTTTCCCAGCTTTGCCAGATATTTCTGAACTGATCTTGAAAAGCATTCATTAATTATTAACCGCCACATGCCCATGTCAGAGCTTTCATTTCAGCTCTGCTGTTCCTGCACCGTTTTGCAGCGTATTTTGCACAGGCAAACAATATGGAGCGCCACCAACCCCCCCCCAATTCTCTCAAACTAGGGGGACGTTTGGTCTGGGCCTGCTGTCAGTCACGCCATGGCCGGGGGAAGCTGCATTCTGCACAAGCCAAGTAAAGACCCAAGATACTGCACTGCACAAGATAAATATTATCCTCTACTAGAAGCTATTCTGCCCCATTCAGTTTAACTTAAAATGCCTGAATGTAACACTGATTCATGTGCGTGTCACTGCAAGCCCTGAAAAGTGGCCTTGATTATTAACTTACTGTGATACCAAATATTTGTACATAATGTGTCCTTGTGTTTGCTGATCTGTTTTGTGTGTGTGTGTGTGTGTGTGTGTGTGTGTGCTTATTTAGCTGCATGTGTTTGTGTATGTGAGCATTTGCATACTGGCAGAACGCACCAGGCAAGAGTCTATCTTGCCTTTCATCTCACTGTCTTGTCCAATGCCTTCCTGCTCTGAAGGTGCTCATCAAGTCGCAATCAGAGCTCCAGAGGAGAAGGAAACTGTCAATTAATATCCCGCCAGGCACCTCTCATCCTCATCTGCCAGCAGCAGCAGCAGCAGCAGCAGGAGGAGGAGATAGTGATAGGACAGCATCTGCTACCCATGAGAGAGAAGAGAAGAGAGAGGGAAGAGACAGAGGGAGAGAGAGAGAGAGAGAGAATATATATATATATATAGAGAGAGAGAGAGATAAAGAGAGAGAGAGGGCTTTGAAAGAGGATGTGTTCCTCTGCTGGTACAGAATAAGACATGTTTGGTGTGTGTGTGTTTGGTGTGTGTGTGTGTGTGTGTGTGTGTATGTGTGTGCAGATATTGTAGCAGCAGTAATTATTTATCTAATGCCTGCCTGTGATCTACGTAAGGGATAATGAAAGACACAGCGAGTTTATATCTGATAATAACGTATGGCGGTGGCCTTTAAACTTTGGAGTGCTTTAATATCTGATATACGCACGTGTGGAGTTGATTATCCCGCTTATACCACTGTTGCCATGTCTGCACGATGTCGTTTCGCTAACAATTTACACATTTTGATAGCTAACACAGGCTCGTCTGCAGAACTACTTCTTTCTGTCACATATAGACTCATTCAAAACTTACCCAGATAAACTGCCATTACTAGTTCTAAATTGATGTTTGCTATGATCAAAAGTAGGTTGTAGTTCGATCTGCCATTGTCAAGCATCATATCCAAGCATATAACTTTTTTATCATCACCAATTACATTCTTGGATGATAAGCCATATCTGCTGTAACATTAACGTTTACTTCTGCTGCCTAATTAATGTTACATTGTATTGCAAACAATACAGCTGTCAAAAAGTTGGAGTTAGTCCTTCCGTGACTCTCACCACTCTGTTGGTAAAATATATGCACCTATGTGAAGCTAATTTCAAGTAACCTCATAACTCATAACTAAAGATAAGATAAGGCTGGTGTCTGACTTGACATGATAAAACTTCATGTAAAGAAGTCTCCTTTTAACTGATGTTATGAATAGCCTACTTAAGGTAAGAGACTATTACGACAGCTAAGAATACCTTTGTCGGAGTGTCACGTCTTATTTCAGTGTTACTTCAAGCTAGCATAACCAGTTTAATGTTTGGATGTAGTCACTAACCTCCATGCACCAACCAACCAATTAGGTTAAGTTAGTTCTAAGTCAGACATTCAATCAATATTGCAGCAGCGTACTGCATATCATTGAATGTCCAATTTGAAGCTAACATCTTTTGCGTTACCGCTGCTGAATGAATTCGAAAGGCACAAACTCTTACAGAAACAGAGGCTGTGTACTCACTTTTAAAAGGCAATCATCAAGCGTCATGAATTTTTAATTGTGAGTAAATAATTAGTATTTTTGACTGGATGTTTATGGCTTGCACTTTACTGCCAGTGGAATTTTGAATGCTGAGTGCAGAGTTTGTGACATCACCTCCCAGATTTCTATAGGCCTAGTGATTACTAATCCATATTATAGTGTTCAGTGAATGTAGCCTGTTACTAACCACTAATAGGATACATACACTGACTTGCTCCCCAGTACCTCTCAGATCTCCTCCAGCGCTACTCTCAACCAAGGTCCCTGCGGTCCTCTGGCAAGGACCAGCTTGCCATCCCCCGCACCAGGCTACGGACCTTGATGATAGAGCTTTCTCTGTTGCCACCCCCAGCGTTCGAAACAGTCCACCTCTCCAAATACGCCATGCCCTCATACATGGGTCCTTCAAAAAACATCTCAATATACCTGTTTACTGAGGCCTATGGCCTCTGAACCCCCCCCCCCCTTCCTTAGTCCTACCCCTATGTAAAGTGGCCTTGGGTTTCCTGAAAGGAGCTATATAAATCTTTAAATCTATAAAACTTTAACTTTGCCTGATGAACAATATGCCCTGTTCATGTTAATCCAATTGAAATATCTATTAGTTTCATAAGGTGGCATAAGCCTGTGTCCTCAGGAGTTTAACACAGTGGGGCACCTGTTAAAATGACACATTTCTATTGTATTATGAACAGTGGGGATTATTCAAAGCTAATCCAGTTCCACTGACTAAGAATGGCAAAGGAGTATAATGATGTGCTCAATTTCAGCAGTAATAGCATGAGCAGCAGCAGAAAAGAAAGAAAGAAAGTGGAAAGCAGTAAAAGACTCACAACCATAAAAAAACGCCTTTTCAGAATTAAATTCCCCTCAAAAACTGATGTCTAATCGGTCACCGGAAAAAAAAACAGGTCAAGTCTTGAGGTGAGGTTGGGGGCAAGAAGTAATTTCATCAGGTGAGGCACAGGCAGGCATTCATCTCTGCTCCAGCTCATTTTCATCTCTGAAAAACTAATCACCTCAGATTCCTGTGATCCCTCACCCTGGCCAAAGGCGCCCGTCTGCCCGTGCGCATCGAGAGGAAAAATGATTTATTCGTCTCTAATTTGCTCATTTTGTGTCATGCTAAAGTCTCAGACTCGCCAACCACCAGATCAGCTCTAGCTCAACCTAGAGGGACGTGCACAAGGAAGATGATCGCAACTGAAACCCAAGATGACAGCCATGTGATGGATTCCAGGTGCCACGATAACAAGTCTAAATCAAATGAGTCCTTCTGAGATCTCAGCTCCTCTAATAAGGACGACAAGCACCGACAAGTCCTCCTCCCACCGTCCTGGTTACGATAAATGACCTACCAGTCCTCCACTCTCTCCCACCTCAATCATCTATCCAGATGTTGCTGATTCAAACAGAAATACCCCCTGACTGCAAGAGGAGCTACAGTAGCTCTCAATGGTCCCATAAGAAGAGTTTGAATAATCAATGCAGCATTTCTGACTTAGCCATGTCTAGGTCAGGCTCTGACTCTCTCAACACATAAGCTTGCCCTTGCATTCTGCACTTGTTAAAGAGAATAATGAATGTAATTAGGAGGCTCTTAAGGAGCTGACAACGACTCCATCAAGGGTAGGGAGACTCAGGAAGCCTTCCTGTTAATGTCGGCATTGATCGAGGATGAAATGAGATTGGATGCTGCATCAGGCCACCCTTTCTATAGGTTTGCTGGGGTTTATTTGGGTGAACCTGGTTCCATAAAGAAGACACTATGACCTCTAAGGGCAAAGGAGATACCTGATACTTCATTACAAAGGAACAGAAAGTAGAAGGACTGCCTGCGGCGTGTGTGTGTGTGTGTGTGTGTGTGTGTGTGTGTGTGTGAGTGTGTGTGTGTGTGTATGACAGGTGAAGAAATACAGCATAGTATAATAAGCTTTGTCATTTATTCTGCTGGACATTTTAAATATTGTCTGAAGGGGACATGGGACTGTATATATATATGTATATATATATTTTTTTTATTTATTTATTTTTTTTTTTAAGTGAATTCTAATGAAATCTCTAATTCTAATGAAAAGTCCTTTTAAAAACATGCACAGGAAACCCATACTATTTAACAGTGAACAGCAAACAATGCTGATCAACATTTGAAAATCTGGTCTTGTTCTTTTGAGAGCAAGAGAAGTGATGTTTATGTGTACGTTTTATCTTTGCCATTGCGTTGTTGCAGTGAATCAAGAATGGCATAACTTTATGGTCAGTTAATGAATGGAAACCTTTTCCTAAACAGAACTTGCTATGATCCAAACAGTTGTCTCTTGTCAGAATTTTGCCTTGCCGTTTTTTTTTTTCTTGACGTCATTACGTTATTACAGACGCTTTGTTCTAAAAATACCATGATAAAGGTTTTTTCAAATCATAAGTGGGTTTGCTGATGAAAATCGATCTAGCTATACTTCAGGGACACTACTGTGAGAGTAGAGTGCCTTCAGAATAGGCACTATAGCTGTGCTCGGCAGACATGCAAAAGTGTAAGTAGGCTTATGAGAGATACAGAATAAAGCATAATGCATCCATGTGCAAAGCAATTGTGTAAGATGTTCGAGAGAGGAGAGAGAGAGAGAGAGAGAGCGAGAGAGAGAGAGACCATAAAAGACACTTGAAGTTCTCTGTAGTACTTTGTACACACACATTATGTTCAGGGTAATATAATATCATTAACTCCCAAGCCTGTAAGAAGCACATCTAATGATCTGTAGAAGTTACTATTACAACCATTACAATAACACAGAACACAAGATGTTACCCTTGCAAATAAATAGTTGATTGCTATCAATAGTAGTGTCATCTTATTCGCAGGGATGTGTTGAATGTAACCTAAACCTATTTGTTTTCAGAATGGTGGTCTTGCTCATGATGTTAACGTTGGGACTGATGGCCGCACCTTGTTCACACCCATTTCTTCTTCTCTGTCAGATTACTCACAGAGTTTTCATCACACAGATACCATGTGCATGAATCTGCACGAGCTGAGCTTTCCCAGCTGTGTTATTTGCTAGTTGCTGTAATGAACAGTTCGCAAGAAAATTAGCTCTGATTTTACATAAAAATTCTAATACTAATAGGTCTCTGGGGTGAGCTACATTTCTAGCACCCTACGTACCCTAAAAGGCACACAGAATTGGATTTTTTTTTCCAATGTATGTATGTCTTGTGTATGCCATCTGGTGGAACCTTAAGGTTACCAGAATTTCCTACGGAATAATAAAAGTATCTATCTGTCTGCCTGTCTTTCTGTCTGTCTGTCAATCAATCAATCTATCTATCATTATTAAACCCCACCAACAACCAGACAGGACTTGTTCAGTGGAGTTTATATTGGGTCATGTTGACTGCAGTGACTGCAGCAAGGGCTCCACTAGCTATTTGATCTGTGTGCGGCAGCAGTGCAGTCATGAGAGGGCTCCTCAGCTCCCAGTGGACTGTGATGGCCTTCCTGACACTGTGCCCTGCTGCTGTTCTCAGTACTTTTGGGACTGCACTGTCACAGAGGGACACTGCTGAAAAGAAGAGAGAGAGAAAAAAAAGAAAAAACATTTTCAGAGATTGTCTCTCTTTTTTTACATTCTATTCCCCTGAAGCCAGATCAATATCACCAAGTTAGCTCCTGATGTCAGCTCACACAGACACGAGGCTGCTAGTTCATTGAGTAGGTTGGGGGGTGGGGGTCTGGATATCTTGGCATGGTTTCAAGTGAAAAAAGGCCCCATCAAAGACCTTACATCAGACCATGTGGATTGAGATGGATATTTGTTAATGTCATCTGCGTCATCTTTCAAACCCCATTAAGATGTTTTAGTTTACAAACCCATACCAGCAGCTGCCCACAGTATAATGCATTCTTGGATTTTTGCATGTCTGTGTCAAGGATAATGTGTGCGTCATCGAAAGGCCTGTCAAATAATCATTTAAATTTATTCAGTCTCTGCTCAGCACTCATGTTCCTTGGAAGAAACCACATGCCACATTATACAATAGGAAATCAGTGCAGTGTTGACATGCCTGCTGGTTGTTTAGTTGTGCGTTGAATTCGCTGTGCTTGTTCTCCTGTCTTTTATGTTAAAGAATGCAAAATCCCCCTTTTCACAGGCCTTGTCGAAAGGCCCCGGGGCCAAATCAATGCAGGTTTGTCAGGCCAAATGTTCAGGACTGGTTGGGTTTGAAAGCAGTGATTTAATGCCCATCATGTGCCATCCCAATGCTGTTAGTCATCACACAACACAGTCCCTAGACTCACAGTCTCTTTCTATTTCTCCACAGCTGCCTTGCCACCATGTAGGGGTGCAATGATACAGTCAACTCACAATTTAGTTTGATATACAATTGATGCCACATGCTCAATACACACACAGCGTCCAGCCCGAAAGGGAAAGTGAACAGGGAACAGTGTCTGAAATGGTAAAGTAGTGACTTGATGCCTTGCTGTCTTCACTGGTTACCTGAAATTGCAGCAGGCATCAAGGCAACGGCTAAAACCTCATTTCGGACAACCCAGCTAGATTACTAATTTTTGTTTATTTAATTGTTCACCGGCAGATGACTGCATAATTCGCTAGAATGTTGGACGTTGAAGACAGCATGAGGGCCACATCTATGCTTCCTTCAAAACTGGGCAAAACCCAAGGTACCCAAAGGCAGTATGTTAGACATTTATCTGATTCAGACATGCGTTGATTCCTTGCTGCCACCGAACATTCCCTTCAAAGGCAGCATATGCATATTTTCCATTTCGGACACAGCTAATGTCTTCACGTTCTGTCTTCAACTTCTGAACACCTTAATTTCACAAAGCTCATTTAAATGTGTTCACAAACCTGTGAGCTCTGGAGTTTGAAGACTATATATTTTGCAATAAAGATGCAATTTTTGAACCGTGAGATACCGCGATGCATATTGTCATGCTCAGAGGCACTTGGGATACCTGATGCTAACTATTCCACCATGTACTGTACGCTTAATAGCGCTTGGTATTGTACAGTAGTCCTCCAAAAATGCAAAAATAGCTTTTCCCTCAGTTTAGTTCAGTTTATTATTACTGAATACTGATGACTTATGCTATGTTGGAGGAACCTCTTGGAAAACATGCCTGGAAGCAGACTTCTTCTCCATTATCTCCAATAGACTTGTTTTCTTCTCCCCTCGGGCCCTGGGCCCTTGCTGTGACAGTGGCAGATTGCTTGTCGATGGAACCAGAGTCCATGAGAAAGCTGGCGTCTGGTTTCCTACTAGGCTGATTCTGTTGGAGGGAAACAGATGTTTCTTGCTCCAGCACATTCCTGATTGAAATGTTTTAATCAGAGCATCAGATGTTGTTTTGTGTTTGTCTGGACAGACCAGTATTATATTAGGACTGGATCATTCGGCCACAGGGAGCAGATTCCTGTAACTTCAAGGTAAGTCTTTATATTAGCTCACAGTTAAGTACCCCGATTAATAACCATACACTGTTTAACTTGAACAAAACATTAAACAAAGCATTGCAAATGGCCATTACCGCTAAATACTTACTGAGAGGAACAGAGGAGATTACCTTGTATATGCAAACACAATGGCCTCTCCCCTACATATGCTAAACGGTCTATGTGCTCTTTGCAGTAATGGATGCGATTGGGAATTCAACAGTTTTAAATGAGTAGATGTTTCATAGTGAGCAAATGAAAAAGACATCATTACCTAATTGATACCGTTACCTGGTAATTAAGGATTACAGCATGTGGCATGACTGGAAGTCTTTCTTTGAATTAGACAGACATAATTTCTTCTCTGTTTCTCTTTCAACTGAAATGAGACACACCTTAAGCACTGTGTTCACAACACATAGTGACAAACCTCTGTAGTCATCCCATTCCAAACCTCTATAGTCATCTAGAGCTCTCACCCTTAAAGGAAAAAATATCATACAACACGGACCGAATAGTGAACTGGCAGCTAACACTAACTGAATGGGGCACAGAAATTCATTTTCACATTTTCTTATGCCCCATTCAGTGAATGTTAGTTGCCAGTTTGCTCTCAGCACTCAGTGACCTCAAAGTTTTGCTTCTAATAGTTTGTTCTGTTTTAACTAAACGATTCTGAAACATGATAAGCAAAAGCAACAACTGACTGGAATGTTAACTGAAACACAAATTCAACAAATATGAGAATAATTATGGAGAAAAGAACATGCTTACAGCCATGGATGCTGTTTACATACATTTGTCAACATGATTAGTTGTTTAAGAATTTTGCAGACTTGAACTGCTCAATTATGACATATTACGGCCACAGAGTCGCACACTCACAACAGAAAGATCTAGAACCAGTTATCTCTGTATGGGGCTTTGGGCAATGTGACAGACTTAATCTAATCCACATCTCTCTCCCTTCCTCACACATGCACACGCACACACACACACACACACACACACACACACACACACACACACACACACACACACACACACACACACACAGATAAGTGTATGCACACATACATTTGCACACACACACAAGCACGTGCAAAGACACACACACACACACACACAGAAAGAGAGAGAGAGGGCTCTGGGCTGGAAATGTTTGGCTGGCTTCCCTCAGGATGCTTTGGGTACAGCTGCCATCAGGGTTTCTGCAGGTTTCAACAACTTAAATTAAAGACTTTTTAAGACCTTTTCATGACCATGATGATTGAAATTTTAGACCAAAGTGATGCACTTTCCAGCAAAAAGTTTGCAGGATTTAAAGAAGAATGTATGGATTCTATGTCCATAGGAAATACTTTTTAATCATGCTATCGACTACAACCACCAACTTCACATGAAAAAAAAGTCCACTTCCTCACAAATAGAAGACACACTTACAAACAAAATGCACTGCACTGGTGCATCTACAGTAATAATTCACAACTCAGACCAATTTAAGACCTAACCTAAATATATTTTAGACCTACTGAACAATATTTCATTATATTTAAGGCTTTCTAAGGCCTTAAATTCATATTTTTGAATTTTAGACTTTTTAAGACCGCACAGAGACCCTGTACCATGGGACTGAAAGTTTTCTCTGGCGTCCCCTGTGCTATGCCTGTGCAACCCACAGGCCTTCTGAAAAGCACTAGGAGCTAAGAGTAGGTAAATAACGTAGAATGGCACAGGGATTTTATACACAGGTGGGTTGATAAAAAAGACTATGATTATAACTCCTGGCCAGAGTCTTTGCCTGGTTCTCTCTAGGTTTGAGCGGTTTGTAAATGATAAACGCCTAACACCCCTGGGCGACAACCTTTTAAAAGTCTCCAAACTCAAGTGGGCAGGATCACAACAATAACAAATAACAATGATGTGAATTTATATGGTCTTACATGTCTTTACAGTAACAACACAGGTAGGAAAATCAATAGATACGCTTTGTGTCTGCAAGATGCAGCACATCACTCACCTTAAAGTGAATGGCTTTTTATTTTCTCTTTTCCCCTCCCTTTTCTTATAAGAAAGGCCATCTTAACTGACAGTTAGCACAGTTGAGCGCTGACTGATGGGTTCTATCGAGAGGCGATCAGCCATGGAGCGAAGATTAGCCCTGCTTCATTTTAATAGAGAGGTACTCCCAGATGGAAACAGCTGGGATATCGTAAAACAATCTGGCATTCATGCATACGTGTGAGAGAGGGAGATTGCGAGAGAGAGAGAGAGAGAGAGAGAGAGAGAGCACACATGTAAAGGTTTGGGCTTCCCAGGATGAGTAGTTACTACACCACATGAATGTAAATGTGTTATGGGACATAGCAGGAGCGGTGTCCCTAGACGTCTGGTAATGTTGCATGCTGTGCAGTTGTAGAGACTCTTTAGGAACACTGACAATGGCAAGCTCATGGAAACAGTCTTAATTAGAATGTTTGCGCTCCCTGTGCAGTGACTTGTGTTGTTGGGACAGAACTGCTTACTGAATAGCTAAGAATAGGATGGGTTTGTGTGTGTGTGTGTGTGTGTGTGTGTGTTTCCACAGACTGCCTCCACGCTTAGGAGGAATTAGTCCACTCCTGGAACAAAAAGTGAATCGGGTGCTTATTCTGACTTTACTGATTAGCTTGATTGACTTCTCAGGAACAATGGTGGCGTGGGTTCTGTCATTGTGTGGAAGGTTAGGGTCACTGTTTTTGAACAATTCTCTTCTAATGCAGCAGGTTAGACGGGACATGTATTTAGTCTGGCAGATGCTACCACAAAAACAAACACTGCTCATGAAGCCGTCACTCTAAGAGCACCATCTGATTGTTAGAGCCTTCAATTGCAGTGAATGAAGCGGTTATCACACAGGGATATAGCACATGCAGTATAAAGCTGAGGAACACAAAACACCTCAGGCTTGTACTGAATGATTAGCAGTTTCACATCGCTCCTCCTTCCATTTTCTAGTCTAGTTTCCCTCCTGGATGCTGTTGCTGTTTGTTAGTGCTGGGGGCCGGTGACACATCACCACTCACAGAGTGCAAGGTGTTCACAGGGCTTAAGGCATGTCAGCCTGGTGCTTATTGTTTACCCAATTAGAGAGTCCAAGTGATGGAGGACACTGTCCTTCCGCATATTGAAATTCCCATTACAAGAGAAGGGCCAGAGAATGATTTGGTCAATAAATGATTCATAATAAGTGAGATGTTCTGAATAATTTAGTTTCCTCAACATCGCAGCCATGCTTGTGTGCCAAGACCGTAATGATATCATCTATCATTATTGCTTGTGAGCTATTAGCATGGAGTCAAGCTAGCGTCTTTAATGAATCTGATGGAGGAGTTTGTGGAGAAAGCATTAGGTTTGCTGGACTCGTCTTTATCACTTCACTCTGTCAAGCGAGTTCAATATTGTTTCAGTCACATGCGGACTAATGGTTTTAATTACCCAGCCTAAACAGATGTCCATACAAGTAAAATATCATCTTAGGTGAAACTGTGAACAAAACTTTATATGGAGTTTTCACTCTGTGTATCCTAGCTAGTTCGCTAGTTAGCTAGTTTCATAGAAGCTTATAAATACATATATATACATATATTATTCAAGCAGTATGCACAGAGAGGCCGTTCGAATATAGTACACCTGAGGGGTGTTTTAGATGTTAAACCACCTCAGCTGTGCTATATTCACTCTATAGAATAGACTCAAGGGGCTTATTGCTTTTCTAAAACGGTTAGCGCACATACCAAGAAATATATTTCCTACAGCTGAATGGTGGCGGTGGTGGCGTATGCAAATAGCCTGGAAAATTATGGGTTCAAATCCTGGCTGCCACCGTTGTGCCCTTGAGCAAGACACCTAGCCCTAAGGTGCACCAAGGGAGACTGGCCCTGATGTAATTGATAGTTGACAAATGTAAGTCGCTTTGGATAAAAGCATCTGCTAAATGCAGCAGTATAGAACGAAATGCGGTCTCAGCAGGGTTATATCAGGGAATATGCAACGGAACTGAATGGGATATATATACATGTACATTCATGTATATATGTGTGTGTGGTTGTGTATTATGACTCAAGCCTATACAGCATATGGCAGTGGCAAAACCCACTAGAGTATGGAGCATACATTTACTTTTTTAACATTTACGTTTACTTAGTAAACATGTAAGCCTCATGATTTTCTTTTTGCATTAATGTGGCACGTGAGGTTAAGGCCTACGCACTTGGAGAAAAAATAGCAGCTGTCAGACAGTTTCCAAAGCTTTTTCTGTGATTTTTTTTTTTTTTTTTGCAGAGCAGAGCACTACAGAGAGAGAGAGGAAGAAAGAAATACACAGAGAAAGATGGACAAAGCTAGCCTATCCAGCCCAAGAGGCAAGCAGAAAGGACAGATAGCTGTAGAGAGGGAGAGAGGGAGGGACAGTGAGAGAGGGATGACAGAGCTGGGAGAGAGGAAGAGATCTCAGCTGAATTCATTTTCATTTGCTGAGAGCTCTTTTCATCTATCGCACCCTTGTGCTGGAACACTGATGTGGTTGCATATCTTAAAAAAAAAAAAAGAAAAAAGAAAGAAAAGAAAAAAAAACTATTTCTTTAAAAAAAGGAAATGCTGGTCCTACAACTGCTTTGCTTTAGGCACCAATAGACTCTCACTATCAGGCCTGGAAAGCGAAGCATCATCTTCACTTCTCACTCTGTGATTAAAACTGTTTGTTTAAATTGGCTAAACCCTAACAACTTGCATAACGTTGCCTGTATATATGTACATATACATATATATATATGTATTTTTTCACAGGTAGGTGATAATCTTGACAGGCTAGTGGGAATACGTGACAAAGGCATTTGGTTGCTCCAGCATCATCCAAGAAGCTAATTGTTCCCATTTATGTACTGTGAAAATTTCACTGGCTGAAAAAAATAACAACAATCTAATTACCCAGCATAATTATAGACAAATTGGAGTTGAGAAATGTGTCAAAATGCAGAAAAATAACGTAGGTGGCCAAACATCGCTACTGAGGAGGAAGCAGAGCAAAGGGCGATATTTTACTGCGATTACAACAATTACACTAATTGCACACTCTCATAAAAGTGAACTGTTATGAAATGAAAGCAAGCTTTTGTGGTTGTTTGTTTGTTATAATCTGACCTCCCACATGCCAGTGAGGTCAAAGAATGTGCTGACTCTTATTCAGTATTACTAAAGGAACAGAACAGAAAAGGCGAGGCATTTAAAGCCCTGTTGCATGAAGGGATCGAATCCTGGGGTGAATGAGAGTTGAGACTATTACTTTTCACCATCTGGACTGTGAATAGCTGAACAGTGGGAACAACCTCCAGCCTCATATCACAAGCCGAAGGGATCTCTTATTTACTCAGAATGCCCCTGTGAACTGTTCTCAGAGTGCCATGGGTTTGTCTTTCTGAGTATGCCTTTGCTAACATTACAGATTGAGTGTGTGTGTGTGAGAGAGAGAGAGAGAGAGAGAGAGTGAGAGAGAGAGAGCAGGAAAGGGAGGTGGAATATGTGAGTGAATGTAGAGTCTGTAGTGTACACAAAAGCTTTTACAGTCTGTTCCTCAACACCTCCCAACCCTCATCCCGCTAACCTGTTCCTCTAGTGTAGTGAATTAAAACCCCCGCCATCATTGTGATTCATAAGGAAGGTGGGGTAATTATTCATCAAAGAGCCCTCATTCCAAGACAAGAGCCTGAATGTAATGCTAGACCTATGAGGATAAATAGCCCTGATGCCCCCTCTAAATCTTCCTGCACTGATAAGAGATGGACCATGTGATTCCATTCTTAAAGCGAGAAGGTGTTTTTATCAGATATCATTATGGGATGGCCGCTCCAACGCGGCTGCCATACGGTCTCAATGCGGTAGTATATCCTCTTGAGATTTATTGTTTTGTGACACACAAGCAATGGGCCAGTAAATGTGATTTCTACCAAGTGCTGATATACAATCTCAGTCATACAGGCATTTGTGTAGGATGTGGGGTATTGAAGGAGAGAGAGGTATTGAATTCACTGAACATGAATGAAAGGAGGGCATTATCACTAAATCCTTTAATACCACCCCCCCCCCCCCCCACACACACACACACACACACACACACTCCTCCAACAAACTGGGCCTCTCTGAAGTTCTCGAGGATTATTAGCATCACAAAACAACTTTTATGGATCCCATCCAAACACCCTGTCCTCTCATCCACCTACCGTCAGCCAAGACAAAGAGGACACAAGCACCTTTACCAAAAACGGCTGATGAACGATTGCTCTGAACTATCTTTGCCTTTACCACCAACGCTGACATGGGCATGGCAGTCAGCTTGGGCAGTCCATACAACGACAAACATGGAACTGAGACTAGTTCGAATTTCTTTTTTTTTTTCTGGAATTCTATTCCTGACCTTCTGTATTGAGGTAGCCCCCTGTGTAGTAACAGAGTAAGTAACAGTGTGTGTTTGCATCCACCTCAGTATCCTGATGATGATGATTGGGATATTAAATTATCCTGGCTTAGTGCATGTAAATACTTTCCCCTGTATTCAGTATTCCAAGTAAGCCCTTGTGCAAATCGGGATATGCCAGGTGGAGTACTCTGAAATCTGGGTTACTGTAGCATATAAACACCTTATCACAGTTTTTGGATAATTGCTGATTAAGATTCTAAAGCAAAGATTCTAAAGATTTTAAAGCTTTAAAGTGTTCTAAAACTGCTTGTTTTGGTTCCCTGATTGTGATTGGCTGATTCGGTGTTCCAAGCCATTGTAAATCCAGCACAAATACAAAGGTTTTACACACAAACTTAAAAAACGTTGCAAAGTATATAGTAGTGTTTAGTGTTGCCTGGCAGCCACTTCCCCAAAGGAAGTATATGTTTTGGCGAAAGAATGGTTATTACCATAAACCATTTTATTTTTTTAATTTGTGTGGCAGTATATAATAAAATCTTATCAAAGATTTGTTGTAACAGTTTTAGAAAAGGAAATAAGCCCCTCAAGTCCATGGGTTTGTGCTGGATTTAGAACAGCTAAGGGGGTTTAATGGCATGTCCCTTTGTGTTGTGCCAAACAACACCCCTTAGCTGTTCTAAATCCAGCACAAACCCATGGCCTCTTGGCGTATTGCTTAAATCTAAATAAAAGAAATAGTACAGCACAGCCTCCCGCCCCCCCAAAAAAAGTTCACAAAGGTAACAAGTAACAAATGACAGGCAAGTTCGGTGGTGTGTCTCTGGTAAAGCAGTGGTCTCCATTTTATTAATCAAGAGAATTACGACACACGAAAGTAACAGGACATACCACTACATGTTCCAGACCGTTAAGAGATTCTGATAAGAGATTCTGTGTATTCAATAGGGAAAATCTGTGAAACATCACAACCAACCTGAATGCTTGTCATGACACTGATTTCACCAAGTGGACCAATCCATTCTAAACTGTCACCTTGGCCAATGGAAATCAGTTGCAGCTTCTTGTAGCTCGATACAACCCACTGCTGAAAATGAAACAATTTGAGTTATAATGTCCTACTGCAAAGCCAGCAAGAAGAAGAAAAAACATGTTATTGATGAATCCGCCCTGTGACCAGTGCCTAGAGCAGAGGTGAGGTAAAGTCAGCGGTAGATTAAAAACAGTGAGTAACACACAACCAAATACTCCAAAGAAGTCCCACAGAAGTTGTGCCTGGAACATAAGGCCATTTATTTCAATAGAAAGCCTGGCGCCTTCAGACGGCAATTTCTGTATTTATCTCCCAACCCCTTACACACACACACACACACACACACACCATGAGGTTATTGATATGGTGATTTGCTTTGCTGTTGTAGGCTGCCTGTTGTATCCTCTAGAGGCCCCAGTGCTTTATCCAGTGTGTCCTTAGCTCAAGGCATTCCTCGTTTGGAGAGTTTGTCAACACACCCTGACATGTTCGATCCTGATGTCCAGTAAAACAAAATACGCTGATTGAAGCGAGTTGTAAATCGAAGAGCAACGCAGCTTGCAGTTACCTGACAAACCTTATACTTTTTTCTCACTCTTATTCTGTTTCCACAGGGACCGCAAATCACAACTAAAACAAGCACAACTTTGTCATATTTAGTGTATCAACAATACCATTTACTAACACCAGCCCGATACTGCAAGATAATTCAGATACTGCAATTTTTCAGACTAGTTTCTTCACATCTATATTTATATTTATATTTATAGATTATATAGATATTTATTATAACATTTTGCTTGCATATTAAACAGATTCCAGTTTCACACTCATTTGGGTTGCTGGATTGCTGACTGACAAATGCAAACAGTAAATGCAGGCTGCACAAATGCACACAAAACAAAATGGGTCCGTCTTCTACTGTGATGATGCTCTTCATCGACTACACTTGTTTCCTCATTTACATTTGTGTCTTGTCAGGCCATCCATTCCCACCAGTCCGAGGCAGGCCTTTTCATGTGAATAGACAGAGGCCTGTGTAAAATGCAAATGGACATTGAGAAGCCTGGTTCATTCTCTCAGATGATTTCGCTAACAGCCTGATGACCTATTTACTGAACAGCATGATATAACCCATTTGGAAATATGACACTCCCAAACTGCAGGGTCCTGGGGAAAAAAATGAAGATTGGACCAAGATTCACACTGCCAGTGGAGAAACAACAAATGAAAACAAAGTGGAAGGCAATCATAACTTCCTCCATCTTGATGGAAATAGCCCTGGTGTGTTTCTGATACACT
Source organism: Tenualosa ilisha (assembly GCA_015244755.2). Taxonomy (NCBI): domain Eukaryota; kingdom Metazoa; phylum Chordata; class Actinopteri; order Clupeiformes; family Clupeidae; genus Tenualosa; species Tenualosa ilisha. The sequence goes on along the minus strand of PYXC01001933.1, from coordinate 1,069,830 downwards.
GTTAGCGTGTAAAAAACCTGCTCTGACATTTTTGATGGAAATATTGGTTTGATGTTTATGTTATGTTTATAAACACTATATTAAAAACAAAAGTTTTTTTTTTCTTTTTAAATAAGAACCATTCACAGGTGTCTAATTTATGGGCTGGGATTTAAATGTCTTAAATTTTCCTGGGTAAAGATAAATGGCAGGCAGATTATAGTGCATGCTTACAGGAAGTAGAACTGAGCCTTGGACAAAACAGTTGGTTGCATGAATGTGGGGGTGGAGGGTGGTGGAGTCAGATCTGAGGTCAGTGAGATAATGCTTCAGCATGTTAATTGCACAGGAAAACTGAGGGCTGGTCACCCAATGAGCTACATGCTTGACCGCACACACGGGCCTGTGATGACCAGGCAAGAGGCAGCATGAGGGGGGAAATGTGGGGGCCGGGGAAATTGCAGGATCTGGAGACAGCCTACTTAGTCTCACTTCACATTCTGCTGCAGGGGCCAAAACCTCCTGTCAGGCCCACCTGCATTCTGCCATTTTATACTATATGTGTTTAGTCACCCACACCTATGTTTCTGTTCTGGGATAATTACTTACTTACTCCTCCTCATCCCCTATGGAACACAAGGCTTCAATGAGCTCTCTCTCTCCATTACAATAAGCTCTTTGTCTCTCCATCACATGTGACCCTTGGTAGCATTTTGTGCTTCTGCCCACCGACATCTTCGTCTTCAGAAGCTCCTGTACCACATTTCTATGCCAGGTGTTTTGGGTTGCCCAAGTTTTCTTTTGCCAGGTGATGTCCATTTTAAGGCAACTCTTTGGATCTGGTCTTGCTCCATACACAGCACATGTCCAAACCACCTTAAAACATCTCAATGTAGAATAGTGCAGTGAGGGACAGCGTTCTGGCCCTTGCTTATGATTGGCCCTCTTTCCCATAGCTCTCTTAGCCGTTCTAAAATGGCCAATGGCCAATGGCCTCTTGAGGATTATTGCTTAAACCTAAATGATACATTTTCTCTTAGAGCCTATATGTGACCTGACACAAAGGAGAGGAAGGACTTCTCAGGACCTATCAAACCTTAATCTGAAAAGACATCTGAGACTGTGTAGAATGATGAAAAAGGTATGTTTGTAGGGAGGCAGTGGGCTGCTCATTAAATGACTGTGTGTTGTTGAGGGATGTCTGAATAAGAGACCTGCATTCATTTGGTGGGTGTTTGCTACCGATTAGTGCTCCATCAAGCATGCCTGCTCCAGGAGTGTCACAGTGGGAGAAATTAGAAGGGGAAACGGTTATAAAGTGCAGTGCACCTTGCCAGCAGAGTAAATTCATTTAAACTGACATTCCTGTTTGGATTAAAAATCTGCACAGTAAATAAAAACAATTCTGCTCCTGCCTGACTGGTACACCAGAGAGATGTTGTGTTCGTCAAAATAATCATTCCCCCCAAATCTTGTCTGTCCTGTTTGGGGCTGCCTGTGTTTTTCGCTGAATCACAGTCTGAATAATGACCTCAGAGACTTAGAGGAGAGAGAGAGAGAGAAAAAGTGGGACCTACACATCCATCTTTTTTTGCTGATTTCACTGAGGAGCTGAGCACCGAGGCCTGACTCCCCCCCCCCTCTTTCTCCTCAGTCACCATCAACAATTACAGGCCCTTACAGAGTGAAACTGAGACACAGCGGGGTCTGTGGCCCCCTTCTGTCAGGAGCCTGTCAAGAGCCAGGTCTTTTGACTGAGTTGTGTGTAGAACTCAACCTCAAGCACCCCCCCCCCCAACACACACACACACACACACACACACACACACACACACACACCTCGAACGAAAAGTTTGTCAGCTTGTTAGGGTAGGTGTGACTTTTTCATTGTTGAGTGGGGAACTGAAATAGTATAAATTCTGTGTGAAATGCCTTCTGTCCCACAGTTCATAATGAGCTTATTTGGCTGACTGGTACTTCATGAGTTATCAATGGGAGACACTCTGAGGAGATATTGTTGCCAAAGGCTGTGTGAGTGAATGGATATAGTGACACGGAGAATGAATTTAGTCAAAACAAATCAATGTAATGACATGTTGTCCCTGGTTCACTCTTGTCAGTTTCTTTTGTTGAGAGAAAGAGTAAGTGAGAGAGAGAGACGAAACAAATATTTACTCACAATATGTTTGCATTTTCTACCCAAACAGAAAACATTCATTCATTTGCATGCCTTTTATGACAAATATACCATATATCCTAACTTGGCTTGTAATGATAAATGTTGCTTTCACATAGCATCTAAAATATATAATCAATCAGCAGACTAATCAGTTGAGTTAATGACGCAGTGAAAGTAAATTTGGAAGCGATCTCAACTGTAGATGAGCCATCCATGATGATTATGATTGAGAGGCACAGAGATGTGGGAGCCCATTGAAAATGGCTTTGCACAGACAGAAATATGATGAATGCCTCTGTCATATGGCATGTTGGTATGGGCCTAATAATGGATCATTTAATTAGTTCCATTGCACCCACAATATCGCGACTTACTCACACCATCCATTTTGCAGTCTTTCCACAGACACCCACCCCAGCAGAGTTATATAAGGAAGAACTGACATGAACTTAACGTTGTTCCTACTTTAGTTTCTACTGAGTCAGACTGGCCTGGGAATCTAGGATGTAAGGTGTGGAAACGAGCAATAATGGCAGCAATGGACGCATAAAATGTCTCTGTACACAATTACCAATCAGATTTAACCAAACCTAACCTAACCAATCAGATGCTTCAATGGCACTGCTTTGTTGTCATCATGCAAAGCCTGCCCAGAGACTCTTTACATGGCTCTGAGCCTGCCTCTGAAACAGATCTGATTGGTGCTTGGGGTTTAGGAACAAAGCTAATAGGCTCGAGTGCCTAATGGCCAGGCAAACCAATGGAGCATATTAAACTTTGGTAGTGCAACAGTAGTCTTCTGGTTGATAGCTGCATGCTAATGAAATGGATAACACCTAGCCTAGCTTTGCTTGTAGAAAGTTAGTAAACCTTCCTCCTGACACCTCAAGGGCCTCCAGGTCAGTTGACTGAGAGCCTGGGCTTTTCGATGAACTGGCTAGGGCATTCACCTCATGATCAAAGCTTGCTGGGAGGTAATGGGTTTGAGCCCTGGGCTGGACAGCGCAGGATGACTTCGCTCATACTATCTATGCGTCCCTCCCTCCTGATGTCTTAAGAGTTGTAGGTAATTGTGACTATACATATACATATATTCATTAACTGTATAATTCATAATATTAATTGTTGGGTTCCTAGTAACTTAAAATCACAACTTGGGATCACAATACAGGGTGCGTGCAGGAATATTAAGGTTAAATCTACTATCTCTACCTACCTCCTACCTCATAATGCAACAGTTCAGTTTTAGCCAATAACTGAAACTGCATTTGATTTATCACTTTTTAATACCTTTCAAACACCCTGCAAGATTGAGCAGTGCTCTGGTTTGCTTTGCTTGTTCCCAACCTGTAATTAAGCACAGTGAGACTTGAGATTTATTTGGAAAGGCTGAGTGACAGTAAAGTATAGGAGTGTATGGCATGTGTATTTGTCAGTGTTCTCTCTGCCTCGGAGTGAAACTGGCAGAGAGATACAGGACTCCTGCAGAGAGAGAGGTCTGCTCAGCTTGACTGAAGATACTCTCTCCAATTAACCGTGCCATGCTCATTCATCAAGGTGAACCACAGCGCCTGACTTCAGAGTGTGCTCTCATGCAGACTGCATTTTCATGAGGTGGAGATGCTGTAGGTCTGAGGGGCCCGCAGGAGTCCATAACTCAGCAACGCATTTCTCTAGTGTAGTAGCGTAGTGGTTAAGGAACTTGGCTAGCGTGTAAGTAGCCTGAAAAAGTTGTGGGTTCGAATCCCGGCTGCCACCGTTGTGCCCTTGAGCAAGGCACTTAACCCTAAGTTTCTCTAGGGGAGACTGGCCCTGAACAATTGATAGTTGATGAGTTGTAAGTCGCTTTGGATAAAAGCGTCTGCTAAATGCATAAATCTAAATCTTCTCACGCGGTCTAAGTGCGTGTAAAGAGAGGGAACTTTTATTCGATGTTTAAAAGAAACGTTATCTTTTAAAGTGATTTCTCCTTAAACACTGTTGATGTTTCAGCTCAAGAGCCAATCAGATTAAACCCTTCCTTCCATGCTCTTGAGGCTACACTCTGATTGAATAGTATTCATAACTCGTTGTCTCTCTGGTACAGGTGTTTATTATTTGTAAGAACTAGATCTAGTGGGGTGTAGGGAGAAATGTACTGACGCCACCTTTAATATTAAAGTACAATATAACAACAGGTGATTATCATGGAATTCTATCAGTTTCAATTGTCTTGCCCCATAACTGGACAACGCTGAGTAGAGGCATTTTTGGCTTTACATAAGGTTTTGTTTCAAATTCTGTTGACATTTTTAATCTTACAAATGCCAGGCAGCAGTTTTAGGTAACACCTTAGATTAGGCCATACATACTCATTAATTAGCATCTTATTACCATGCAAATTAATAACATACAAGCCATTTGTTAGTCATTGCAAGTCTTATTCTACCAATAACTTATAGCTTAACCTAACCCTTAACTACACTTTCTCCCATATAAACTCCTCATTACTGCTTATTCATAGTACATTAAATAGTTGTTGCAAACTCCGGTTCAAAACAATTTTGATCTCAATATGCTTTGCTCAGTAAAGGGCTTATAAGGTATACATCAGGAGCAGTTATTCTCAGAAACAGTTACTCTCAATCAAAAAGATGTAATTAAGATTTATTTGGACACTATTGTACTACTGCCTTATAAGCCCCATACTAACCAAGGCATATTAAGATCATAATTCATATACAACAGCAAACTTACTAACTATGAATAAACAGCAATTAGGAGTTTATATTGGAGAAATTCTTAGTTAATGGTCTATTATGGGTAGAATAAGGTCATGTAGAATAAGGTAATAGTAAGTGATTTGTAATGACTAACAAACGACTAGCATGTTACTAATTTGCATGGTAATAAGCTGCTAGTTAATGGAGAATATGTGTACCCTAATCTAAAGTGTTACCCAGTTTTATTTACGTTTTGTGTGGCGGAAATTTCAACATTAGACTATTAGAATGTCTACTGTTACCTGGGCAGGTGATAACACAGATGGGAGAGATCAAATGATCTGAGCAACAAAGAGCAAAGCGAGATTGTAGATAAACATCTACCAGAGGATAAACAGAAAAGTGAAACCTTTGCAGTTAAAACAATGGCTAATTATTTCACGGATGGCCTCATTAAGAGATTGCATTGCTGTGCTTTGATGTATCTACAAACAGCTCTCTGTAGCTGTAATCACTGGTTCATCAGATGAAAAGCAGCTAGTTAATCTTGGGTCAACTGTGTGCTGTAAAGGAATAAGCATAACATTGTTGATCCAAATCTTTGTACAAATAATTGTAAGCGGCTGAAGTTCAGAGTCAGCAACATAATTCCAACAATGTAATTCCACTTCAGTGATCATCCAATTAAATAGGGGAGCACAATTAAGATATAAATGGGACTGTATATTCTGCATATTCTAGTTGAGAAACTTCTGGAAAATCCTGTTTCCTGAAGTTGTACTTTATGAGTCGTCTCAATAGGATGTCCTGTCAACAAAGAGGAGATGTTTTTGTTGCAGAGGCATTTCAGAGCTTGAAGTTTGTTATGTTTTTTTTTTCTCTTTGTCTCTGTTTGTCTTTTCATCTCTCTTTTCTTTTCCTTTTAAAAAACGGGGCAGCTCTGAACCGTCTTCCTCCGCTGGGTTCAGAACAGCAGCAGAAATAACCTGATTACTCTTACCTGACAAGAGACAGTTCCCAGCCTTCAGAAGCATTTCACTGTCAATAAACACCACCGTCAAAGTCATGACTGATCTTTTACATGCGTACATGCTATCACTCACACACTGATCAAAGGGAGGAATCAGACCATCCACAGTAATCATACCCCTTTGAGAGCGGTATCTTGGGTGGGGGGGGGCTTTTTATATTCTCAATATCTTCTACCTGTTTTGCTGCTATAGACCCACATGATCCAGGAGGGTCTGTATGGGAGAAAGAACCACAATTCCAAAGTTAGTAATGACCGGGAGCGCTATTAGCATAGCTTCACTGCCTGTCATTGCACTGATAGAGGGGAATAGGAGTAAGCTATGCATGCAGCAATCTCCCTATTGCAATATGTCTCCTGTGAAGTAATAAAAAGAAAAGGGGGTTTGCAGGTAAGGTAAGCATTCCTGGAGTTAGAGTGGCACACACACACACACACACACACACACTTCATTTCTAGTGATCTTTTTTGGGGCTAGCGGTGAGAAGCAAAGAATGGAATCAGCCTAAAACAGCTGAAAACAGCTTAATGGCCAGAGTGTGTTAATGGCCACACGTGGAACAAACATTTCCATGTGTGAGCTTAATTTCTCTCTCTCTATCACTCTCTCTCTCTCACACACACACACACACACACAAACACACACATACACACACACATACTTTTGTTACGCACAGGCACGATAGGCAAGTAAAAAGATAAACAAGAAATGCATACATTTACCAGTGCTCTGGGACACATGAGCTGGAGGGACATGTAGGGAGTCAGACACAGAACACAACAGAGAGCAAGAACTCAATAGAAAGAATATACTACAGAGAGAGAGATAGGCACGGAGAGGGGAGGAAGAGTTTTGACTCAAACCACTGGGGCAGTCAGAGGGATTTGTGTCATCACAGGATGATAATTGCCAGCATGTGTTTCCATTGTGGGTATTTTTCACCTCACTTAATGGGCAAAATGCTCGAGATTATCCTCCGTCTCACGGGCAACCTAAGCTGAGTGCTGAAGCAAGTTTCGCTTTAACTGCAGTCTGGACTACACTCTTTTAAGTGTCTCTCGCATTACATCATCCAGCCATGCCTTACAATGGCTAGTGCACCCACTGCCTCCTCATATGGGATCCATGACATGATTTATCAAACATGAAAGTGCCACAAAAACCTTCCTCTTGTATGTTTGAGGCTGTTTGTGTCTCTGTTTTCTTAGATATACTTAATACCTAATTGAGTTGTTTAAATTTCGAACACATTTATTGGTGATACTTTTACAGTGTATTTCTTCATGTGACATCAGAATATATCAGAAATAAAATATATAAATATAGCTCTGACCCACTTTAACTGGTATATGTAAGCCCGTTTCTCATCTATCCCTACACAAACTCTTCACAGTCTTTTCTCTCAATATCCTGCATGTTCAGAACAGATAATAATGAACCCCTCATAGCTGCCTCTGCATGTGCTCATGTATTGTCCAGAGCAACCCAAACAATATTTTATCATGTGTGACTTGCTGTATGTGTGTGTGTGTGTGTGTGTGTGTGTGTGTGTGTGTGTGTGAATGTGTGTGTGTGTGTGAGAGACAGAGACAGAGAGAGAGAGAGAGTAGGTATCCATGCTCAGGGCTATTGCCCCACCTTCCCACCTCTCCCTTCCACATCCACACCCACCTGGGTTCAGAAGATCCCTGTGATTAGGACCCCCCCCTCCGAGTCTCCATGCTTCCCAGCAAAAACAGTTAGCCAAGCGGCAAGCTAGCAGGCTAGCTCCTCTGATCTTCCCTCCGCATGGAGCCCGTTTGACATGGCGCAGGGGAGAGACCTGTCAGAGCGCTTGCCGTGGAAGCCCTGACTCCTCTCTCTCTCTCTCTCTCTCTCTCTCTCTCTCTCTCCTGAGCCCTCCCCTGTTGACACTGTGCACAGCCCTGGCTGCCTAACTAGACAAAGTTTGGCCCGTTTGAAATCCACTTCTTCAAAGGCAGAGCAAAGGGGAAAAAAACGAAATCTGCCAGGCTCAAGTTTATTTGAGTACTACAGCACATTTTTTTTAATTTCTATCATATACTATGAATTTCGGTGGTGCTTCATATTTCAGATGGTTTCAACCATTGCATGCTAATGAAAAGAAAATCCGGAGTCAGTCAGCCCATATCCCTGTTCTTTGAGGCTGCTGAGAACTGTCGGTAGGTATAAGGATGACAGCATTTGGTAAAACGTAGACCAAATGTACAAACTGCCAGCTAAGTAATGGGGCACAGGAAAAGGACACTTCTTTGCCCTAGTCAATTGTCCTCGTCAGTTAGCATTGGCAACTGTTTCACGATTTGGCCTACGTTTGTTCTCACATCTACGGACAGCACTCGGCAACATCAAACAACAGGGCTTCGGGTTGATTCATTCTGGCTATTCCCTTTGAGAGCAGAAAATAAAGACTTGTGGTCTTAGAATTAAAGGTGAAAACTGTCCTGCACTCAGTGCCCCTTGTGGTTCACTGGTGCAACATCTCATGAAATTATCCCAGTTTATCACTTATCATATTTTATTGTACAGTATAGACAGAAACATATATGCAGGCACCTCTAGATATATGTTTTTCCGCACTTTGCGTTAATAATAAATGTACTTGTGCTGTGCCTTTCTTGTAGGTAGCTTCAGATAGAAGTCCATTCCGAATGATGTAAATGCATATTTAAATGTAAGAATACGCATACATTTCTACCTGAGTCCCTGCTGGTTTGACAAGCTGAAAAAAATATATGTATGAATAATGTAACACTGTAATACTGTAATATGAATCTCAGATGCCCTTGTGATTCATATTACAAATGTATTCCAATTATAGTTTTACATAAACAGTTTGGACTGTATGACAGCAGAGACCCGCTTTCAGGAGCAGGTAGTTTCTGTGTTGCAATGCATTTCACATAGATACACAGAGTGTAACCTAACCAGTGTGGTCATGCATGTCAATTAAGACTCTACTGCTTGGTTACTCTCATTGTCTTGGTTCAGGGTTGCTTCAGTCTCATGCAAGTTTCCTCTTTCATCACCATGTTATTTAGAGGTCTGACAGTCAGCGTCGGATGTCTCTGGTATCTGGGAATATCTAATAAGATTGTATGTCACATAGAAGTGAATGCCTTGTTGCCAAGAAAATATGCCTAGAAGAGATAGCCTATTGGCTTGTCCATTTTGACTATCGGTCAAAGAGACATGAAGAGTTACAGAGGGGATTTGGGCAAAAAAAAAAAAAAATCGAAAACTAATCCAATCAATGAAAATAAAAAAACATAAATCCTATCCTCCCCAGTATTACAACACAGCTTTTATAATTCACCGTTCTTTATCAAAGCAGGTTCTTCCATGATGTGCACTTTTGCCAAAGACTTAAAAAGACTAGCAAACCCAGTGGCCATCATTCTTTGAACTTATGACATTATGAAAAAGCTAACATGGCAAGACGTGCTGCAAAAGAAGCTCATTTGAATTCTCAGTGTGTGAATGGGAAGGATGGAAATGAACTTAATTTTCACATCCCTTTTACTTAACAAAGACGAGAGAGAAGGGAGGACAGAGTGAGTGAGAGAGAGAAGAGGGGACCGAAGGTAGAGAAGCAGGTGAAAGTGGTGAGTCGGGGAACCAAAAAGGACAATCCATTGAGCGGGTTAAAGTACTGGAGACAGCCGTGTGCTTTGTAATGAATTCACTGGATTGCCATGACGCCATTAAACACTGCAGTGCATGGAGCAGACACACGCCATTACACAGCCCTACAGATGGAGGGCCAGACTCCAGCACTTCACCCCAGAGAGCTCAGGCTGGCGCAGGGCAACTCAGCTCAGTAGAGCTCCGGGTTCTTGAGATAGAGATCGGAGATCCATCCATAGCTCCAGGAGAGAGAGAGAGATACAAAAGCAAGAGAGAGAGAGAGAGAGAGAATGATATGGGGAGAAAGATTTGAGGAGTGTGTGTTACTTGTGAGGCCTGTGGATGGGAGATCAGAGCAAAGCCGACAGGGCTCTTTAGCTGAGCCGGGGCTGATGGGAACAGAGGCTGCCAGAGCGCTAGCCTGAGACTGAGACGAGGTCTGAAGATAGATACAGAACACATTGGAGACTGTGTGTGTGTGTGTGTGTGTGTGTGTGTGTGCAGAAAAAAACACATCACAGGCTCTCACTTCTGTCTGGAGAAACGAAAAGGAGGAGGATGAATTTTGTAGGGAGGCAAGGAGGTAGAACAAATCCACCTTAATCCTTTGTAAATGACCATTGTCTGACTGACAAAAGATGGGAGGTGTGTGTCCATTTGGGGATGGTTTGGCTGGACACAGATTATACCTTGTCCCCAATTATACTGTGCTTGGAAAAGAAAACCCTGAACTGCAGACATTTTGTCTGACTTTTACGCCACGTTTGGGGAGATTAAAGGCTTTGTCCTTCACCCCACTCTAATACAAAGCACACAAGGACACTGGGTGTAGTGTTTGTATACATCTAAAAATGAACTTTATTACAAATTTCAGTTGCTATTATGATGACAGTAAATAGCAAAGTATTCTCTGCCAAAGAATTTGTTGATTATTTTAAAAAAAATAGTAGCTGATTGGTATGCCATTACTGAATGGTAATTTAAAAAAGTGGACTTCTTTTTATTATGTAAAATCCTTGATTAATTGCAAACTATTTGTGCAGCAACTGTATTTGTAAATCTGAATGGTATATAAAAAATTTATCAGTTTCATATGATGTCGAGTTTTTTGCCTTTTGTGACTTTCTATAAATGCATTGCTGCAGTTCTTTCATTTATACAAACATTTGGAACTCCTGCCGAACATTCTGAAATCCTGTGTTCTAATTTACAGATAAAAGCTGACATCTACTCCACAACACGAACAAAGTACCAGCAGACAGAGACCCATATGGATGCAGAAAGGCTAAAATGTGCTATATACTCAGTGATGCCTTAGGGACTGGGTGAGATAAAAATCCTATTTAAAACTATTTACTTATCAGACCCATTTTAATTGCATTTAAAGGCCCCTCTATGTAAAGACAAAGTAAGACTCCATCAACTCCATATCTCAAGTTAGTGTGTAATTTATTTGATTGGTGCACACTTTCATGAATTTAGGCAAAAAAATCTTCTAACAAGCCCCACATCATGGCAACAATGGATGGATGAATTGCAAAGGTAAGAGAAGCTGATTGGTGAATACAAGCAGACAAGACTTATTGGAGAAGGAGGAGATTACACTGGACTGGAGCAGGACCAAGCTCCTCAGGTAATGGAATTGCACAAGACAAGAATCTCTGCCTAAGTCGATTCTTATGAGGCATGACTATGACTAGATGTCACTCAATTCAACAACATTTGCAGTGCTGGTGGATTTATAAACTCACCAGGTGCACATTGGTGTGAGAGATATTTATTGACTATCCTCGAACAATACTAGCAATATTGTATCAAAAATGTCATTATTTTGCAAAGGAATTCGACACCACTTGCAAGTTTTTTAAAATCTTAGGTTGGCTTTTTGTTGTTCTTTTCTTTTGAGTGCAGCAGTCAAGAAAAAAGCCTATGAAGGCTTTATTAGTCATAGGTAAACCACATAGAGTAAGCTTACTTTTATAGACCTACAACCAATGAGTTCAGAGGACAGCTACACACCTACGATAATGTGACCGGAAAGGATATCTTCGTCCAATGCAAAAGGCACAAACAATCTGCTTAGGATATGACCTCCGTTTACACTGAGCTTAGAGGAGGCAATTAATCTAGGATTGTCGGGACAAAACTAATGAGCTCGTTTTCAGCCCTCAGCACTACCCAAAAACTTCCACTTCAAAGTGTGTTTGAGTTACCCTTTTCATTTGTCTTTTTTCTCTCTTTCTCTCCAGTCTTCCCCACAATCCACCCTTCCTCCTCTTGCTTGTTTCTCTTTCCCTCCCTTGAATAATAATGACAACATCACCATAATGACTTGATGAACCCTTTTTCCACCTCCACACTGATCACCCTCCCTTCACCTCATCTCTTGTTCTCTCTCTTGACAATGTAGGTCTCGTAATCAACTCCCGTGGTGCCTTTTCACGCCCATTATTCACTCATAGGGTCCCCCACTGTATCGGGTATCACGACTCGCTCAGTAATCAGTGGCCCATTTGAGGCCATTTTCTCTGCCAGTCTGTCATTTTGTCCACACTCTTCTCTCACAAGAGCGCAATCACGTCCCTAAAATTGTGGAGTTCTCTCAGCTCTCTTTAGAGAATTTAGAAGACATGCCATCTCGCACTGGCCAGCCCAACACCCCCCCATCCCCCCTCCCTAAACCACTCACCCAAAAATGCCACCCCACCCCAACAAATACATAAACACGTCTCCCGACCACTCCTGTGATGTTTCCCATTACCATCCATTAGCAGCTTCACTCGACTCGCCCAACAGATATATTAGACTAGTATGCCTGCAATCTGATGTGAGGGAAGCAGCCGATGCTCCTCTACTGGGCGCAGGACTGGCACGGCTCCAAGCCTTCTGGGTAGCAGGCCTGGCATCGCAGGTCTCTGATGGACTCGTTGAATCGGTTCACCAGCATAGACAGCTTGCTGCCGTGGCACAGGGAGCAGGGGGCACAGCCTGAGCCACCGCACTGCTGACAGCCCTCGGCGTCCTGCCGACATGTCAAATAAACACACGTATAATGAGTAGCGCTCAAGCAAACACGCACAAACAAATAAACAAACAGGCAGACGGACAAGATGAGACAAGCTAACACAAACAAAACAAGTAAACATTTCAGCCATGGGGTGGAAGAGCCTCACAAGAGTGGCTGGCCCACAATTCCTGCTGTGCAAACCAAACAAAATGGCAAGGTCAAAATGTTGCAGAACACATTTTGTATATAAAATAGATTTTTTTTTAGTTCTATTAACATGGAAGACACAAAACACAACTCCTCCAATCAACTAGAGAAAAGTAAAGGGGAGTGTGTTGAAGGGTGGATGCGGAGATTTGAGGACTAATGGAGATGATGGGGAAAAGAGAAACAGGCCAGGAACAAATGAAATCAACAGCAAGGGAGAGGAAAGAAGGCTTTTGAGGCTACAGGAATCCACAGTGTTGCACACTGATTGCTGAACACCAAACATAAAAAGCCATTTCAAAGAGATCCAGGACTAAAGTGCCACTGACAGTGTCTACTGAAACCCACAGCCGCTGAACAAAATTGAGTAAAAAGTAGAGAACATGAAGCTGTATTTTGGGTGTGGGCTTGTTTTTATACAGGACTGTTGACAAAAACCCGTCATGGCTGCCATGTCTACCTTATGTTTTGGAGAGGTCATCTCTTTGTTTCCATGGCCACACTTAGTTCTGTGTTTGCCTCTGCGGCGGTGGCTGTGACCCTTGGAAGCCTCCCCTGCTTCTTCTCCCTTTCCTTCCTTTTGATCCAGTGCAGCTTCTCTTTCCTCACTCTCTCTCTCCCTCTCCTTCTCCCTTCTCCTGTGGGGCGCGGGAATGATCCTCAGGTTACTAGTGTAGATAATGATCTTCCCGAAGTCCAGCACTGGAGCCTGGGCCACAGCAGACACACAAGAGGGAGGGAGGGGATTGGTAGGGGTCACTCAAGGTCACTCGGAGACGCACTCTCGCCATGCAGCATCGCGAACAATAAAGGCAACAGTGGTGATCAAAGAGCTTCCTCTTGCTTTCATTCATGGCCCTGGTCCCACAGATGTGAGCAGACCTGAAGGGCAAAGGACTGCGGGAGGATGAGAGGACATGTTTTATCATCCAGACCCTTTGGAAAAAAACTAAAAAAAAGAAGCTTTTGCAAGAGATGTTTATTGTTGCCCCCCCCCCCAAATCCCCCTGGCATCCCCTCCCCCATCCCCCATACATGATGTCTTAAAATTTCCCATTTTTCATCAATGATGAAATGAAAATGTTAAATCTTTTGAAATGTGTATATGTTGACATCTTGTTATGATGTGATGCTTTCCAGAGTTTGTAAGACAAGTTTTAGCCTTTGAATTTTGCTTATTTGATCTGGATCTGACAGCGTCTTAATGAAGGCTTTTAAGAATATCTCTGTCATTACAGCGGTTACAGACTGTAAAATGGGAGAGCAGCCAACCTTTTCTCTTGGGAGCACCTCCAAGGCCAAACTCAACAGTTTACGACAGAAATTAGATAATGCTATACCCCTATCCAGGGCCTTCCACATGATGTGAAAGGAAAGATAGAAAGTGCTCCATTTATTTCAATATTGCTATTTAATTTCCTAAATATCTCTAAGATACAAAATCATAAATGTCAATGACCAACACAGATGAGGTATATTATATAAAGGGGCCATTTAAGACCTTTTTTAACCTTTTTATTTGATCAAATTTCGGTGCTCGCTGAATTGCAACAAAAGTCTATGCAAAAAATGTAAATCCTACACACTTCAACAAGAGTTGAATTCATGCTGACACAACTCAACACTCACATTAGGGTCTCCTCTGACAGATCACCAAAGACAGGGGGCCTGAAGCCATCGACCCCTCGGTAGACGTTTATCCTCTGAGCATAGAGCCCAGCAGGCTGCTCTGGAAGTTCGGTGAAACTGCAGAGCTGGCCGGCGTCGAGGTGCCGGGGGATCTTAGTGTGCATGAAGCTGTGTGGGTACTTCTCCGCGGGGCTCTCCAACTCCTGGCCATCCTCGTAGACGTGCTTGAGGACGCGTCCGCTGTATGACGAGTTCAGCTTGAAGCGCACCTTACGTGGCTTTGTCTCCCCGTACCGCGGCCCGAACTTCCTTGGCATCTCTTCCATTTCTGCGGAGATTCACCTCTCACTATATAGCTGCAGCCAGGTGTAAGGGAGAGTACCTGCCCTGTGCGTACACTGCTGAACACCCTGCACACCTGTGTGAGATCTGAGTTGTGAGAGGACAATTCCCTGCTCACTATTTGATATTTAAAATCCAGCCCACCGGCAAGCTGCCTTTCCATCATCCACTGAGTAGTATACTCTGCTAAATTATTCACTGAGTAGTATACTCCACTAAATTATTCAGCGCCGGGTTGCATACACCAAAGTGCTGCTGGGAAACCCAACACCAGGCAGCACCATGAAATAATCATGTCTTGAGGAAGAGCGGCAGCAGGTGTATCTTTCGTTCTTTTCCCCCGCCCCAAAAACAAAAGATGCCTCCACTTTTATACAAATGATTCTCTTGTTGCTGTGTGAATTCATATGTCACATAGTTTTTGGCGCTGGAGCTGTCGAAGAGGGATGTCTAGGGAAGGGTGTTGATGGTTTTCTCAGTTAGATAACATCCATCTGCCACAGTACACCATATGCACAATACAGTCACTGTATATCAGCAGGCCTTGGGGCCTACACCTTATCGATTACAATACTAAATGTCTGCACGTATCGTTATTCAAACTGCATTCAAAATTTGATACTATCATTGTGTCTGTTGATTCAACTCTATTACATAATTATATAGTGACATCAGCAGATGACATGAAAGAGATTCCAGGGGCATCTGAGAACCATTTTACCAGAAAAAATGGCAGCCATTAACCCCAAAGCATATCCGGATCAATCTACCAATTATCTCTTTAGCTGCTCATTATAATATTCCATCTGAACACGCAGCCATTTTTTCACTTCCTACTGGGTTCATATCTGGTGTACAACCATGGGCTCAGTCAAGTGAGAAATTGCTTTGCATGCCTCTCAGGGAAGGATTCATTTACTGCATCAGAGCTGGAACTGGTTAAGATTCAAATTCTATTCATTTACACACGCCTCGCTCTCAGCAGACTGGTTTTTAGTCCTTCACTTCATCCCCACGTGGCAGCCCCCTTTCCTTGACTGTTTCATCCAGGTAGTATTAGATTGCTGCGTCAAGGATGTGTGGTTTTGCTGCTTTATACTTTAAGTTCACAAAGAATTCCTAAACAAAAGGCAGACAGGAAAAAAATTACCATTAAGTGTTTTTTTTTTTGCAAGAGATTCTTACAAAATACATGTAGGCTATTTGCTTATTGAGATGTATAACGTTTGTCACTTCCTGAAGATAGATTGGCCCTGGTTTGATTCCAGAATGTGCAATTGCAGGTTTATGTTGCTTTGGATAAGGTTTGTTGCTCTCTTTTACTTTGCAAAATAAGGCAAGATGTATGAAAGAATGCTAACAACATTAGCAAGCAAGAACAAAATGTCATCAGCATAGCTCTCAGGACTTGTATTTATTGTATTTATTCCCTTCTGTGACCCCACAGATATGCAAGCTAATGAAATCCCTAATGTTCTGGTAGACAGGCCCAGAAAAGTGAGTCTTACTGACTCCAATCCTTTTCGCTTTTTGGTGGTTCATGAATTATGCAGTGGAGGTGATTTGTTTCAAGCAGGTTTTTAGGGCTTCGTTACCAGCGCACACAGGCAGCTCACCTGCAGGGCAGCTATACTGATCCACCCACGTCTTTATGGCATCTGCTCTCTTTGGCCAGCGATCAAATCAAGAGAGCGCGAATGAAGCATTCATGTTGTCGCTAAAATTATTGGTGCACAAAGTTTACTTTGTTGATAATCTGTTTCCCCATTGGAGCGAGAGGCTTATCACAGTGTGACAAAACAGCTTTATTTCTGCAAAGGACAGAAATAGAGACTCACTCACTTTCCCTGAGTCAGGTGGCTAGGGGGAGTATTTGGGGAGGAAAAGCAGCTGAGAAGAGACAAAATTGAAGCATCGATATTTTATGAGAGGTGTCATTTATTAAGCCGGCTATTATGACATGGAAACTTACTTGCTCATCAATTACTTAAAATAGACTTGATGCCTGTCAAAGTTAATTATCGTAATTATATAATCTGGTAAAAAAGACAAAAATATGGTAATGGATTTCTATGAATATTTCATCACAGCACTCTGTTAGATCAAGCGACTATTGCTAGCTCCTCTCAAATTCCTCTTATAATTAGCTTCTCTCACACAGCGTGTAATCTGCCGACGAAGTCTGCTTCCAGGGGGAAAAAAGGCCATAACTAGGGTTTTTGTGGGATTGAGAATATGTTCCGAGTTAACTGAAATTTCAATACAAATACAAATTCTATTACCATTAATGTCCATGTGTTCAATAACTCTCCCCCTGGTAAACTTTTCAAATAGCTTGGCAAATTATGACCCAACAACCTGCCAATCCACAGATCCAGCATCTGCATGCGATGCAGAGCTCACAGGCATGAAGATGAAGACACTATTAAGCTGACGACAGGAGGCTGCTTGAAACACTGAAGAGCCATCACGTCCCATTACACCGATCCTTATGGATCAAATTTGATCATCACTCAAGGATATGGCAGCTGATTCGATATCTCATCTCGTCTGAACATCGGCTTTCTAAACGAGCCACTTTGAGTGGTTGTGAAGAAGCTTGTGAGGCATAGTCAGTCTGTCTGTTGGCATAAGCCCAGTGCTGTCAGACTGTACTATCATCACTGACACTATTGTCTTAGCACAGACTCAGTGAGCTTGTGATGGGATTATCCACTGACCCATTGGGCGAGCCTCCAGGTCCTGTCAGCTCTGCGTTTCAGTTAGACTGTAATAGGGGCTATACATGTGTTGGAGGTAATTATAAGTAAGGAATGTATGGTATATGTCTAAATGTTTGAGGCTGTGGATGTGGGATATGGATGGTGGTCATGTTGTTGTGTATAGTGTTTGATGCCACATTTCTTTTGATCTGCTGCTTGTAACATGAAGTCACGTGTGAAAAAGATGATCTTTATTGGACAATAAAGACTCTTGTTATCTATTAGATTATGTGGGGCCGTGTGCATGCTTCATTCACACAAGGTGTGTGGGGGTGGCAAGTAAAATCTTATGATGTTAAACCCTCCTGGCATCAGAGGGGAACCAATACAGCGTTAAAGGAAGCATCTGGGGCTCGGAAGGCCGATCACAGCCGCGAGACAGCCAGTGGGGGCAATTCAATCAGGCTTCGGCTTAAGCTCCCAAAGAGGCCAAAGTGATATATTGAACCTTCCTTATCCTGCTTTGCTCCTTTAGTCACACACACACACATACACACACAAATGCACACACACACCACACAAACACATACACATACACACACACACAGATCCAAATACACACATACACACAAACCACTCACACAGACACATACACCACACACAAACACATACACACAAACCCAAACACATCACACACCACATAGACACACAAACACACACACATACACAAACCACACAGACACACACACTCCCAAATACACACACACCACACACAAACACATACACATACACACAGACCCAAACACACCAGACACAAACACACACACTCACACACACCACACACACCAACCTAACAGTTCAAACTAATAGACTGTGGGTGTGGATGTAGAGAATACCCAGGACATGGCACACTTTCAGATGTACAGCTTGTCCTAACATGACTGGGCCTGATCCAAGGACATTGTAACACAGCTGGCAAAGGACCCCCATGGCTGGTGTGCACTGGCCCTTAAAGCCAATATCAGACATTGGCAACCCCCCCTCCTTAAAACCCCCCAACCCCACAACCACCACAAACAACACCGTCCAAAAGTTCAATGTCATTCTACATTTGGTGATGCATTATGCATGGACTTACACAAGAGAGACTTTTAACCTAATCATTTTCACACCAATAGTAGAACAATGGGGGATGAAGGCAAGTGGCTTCTCCTCAGTCAATCCCTCCTGTTAATCCAGCGGCTTCTCCTCAGTCAATCCCTCCTGTTAATCCAGCGGATGCCGGGATAGAGGTTAATAGAAAATAAGTGACTGATGATATGACTGATGATAATCAGGATTTAGTGCTGTAGGTTTGTCAGAATACAACAAAGATGCCTATTCGTCAAAGAAAGACCTTTCTCGGAGAAAAAACTCATTAAGACTATATCCTGGTTTTCCTGCAAAAGAGGAGTTTTTTTTTAATCACACAGTAATAATAGTGGTGTAAAACAGGGCGATTTTGGAGAGCATTCTAAACTACTTTTTAAATTTGAGCCAATGTTTATATAACAAAAGGCGTTTGTAATCTTCTCAAATTAAATACATTTGATGATCACTTCCATGAGAGGGTTTTTGTGTTTAAATAATGACTGCAGTAGTGAGTCGCAGTCACAGTTGTGAGGGCAAGCTTTTACTGACTCAATGGAGCACTGAGAGACACCCAGCGCCTGCTTCTCTTGGCAGAGCCCCCCTTAGTGCTCCTGGGCTGTAGCATAGATGCCCACACATGTGTTGGCACAGACTCCAGACTCCCGGACCCTTCCATGCCTACTACCTGGAGGCTGCACGATATGCTGGTGAAAAGCATTTCTTCTGTTTCACGTAAAACTGTTATAGGGGAGTGAGAAGACCTTTATAACGTTCCATTCAAAAACCCTTTCAGATGTATCCAGATGTTCCCTGTTTTTACAATAATTATTTTTCCTGTTTACAGAACCTTTGTTTACATCTGTACCTTATTCAACAATAATTTGCACTGCAGGTTTTCTCATTAAATAAACAAATGAAACTGTATGTCCACTGTATGTGCAGTCCAGGCATAAGGTACGTTAGCCAGGTTGTGCATTCTTATGCTTGGGTCCGCTTGTAAAGACTAGCGTCTCAGAAACGCTTCCCCTCTTGTTCTCCCATTACGCCTAATTGCCCATCTCTGTCTCCTTACCTTTGCTGTGTCCTGTGCGGGGGTGTCATCAGCTGTGGCAAGGCCTTTTAAGGTTTAATGGTGTGTGTGGTGTACGTGTGTATATATGTATGTGTGTGTGTGTGTGTGTGTGTGTGTGTGTGTGTGTGTGTGGTGTGTGTGTGGGGAGGGGGGGGGGGGGGGCAGGGGTCTCTGACTCCCCTTGTGTAATTAGTGGTGTATGACACCTCGGCACACGCACTTGGGGAATACTAAACCGGTGGCGACATGGGCACAGGCCGCAAATTGCAGTTGGCAGCTGAAGATGACAGGGAGGGGCTTTTAGCTGCTCAGCAAGTTATTTTCCTGGTCACCAGATTGAACAGACCTGATCGCCTGAATTGGCATGCCTTTGGCTTTGAGCACCAAAAGATGGATCAGTGATCATTTATCATCTGTATGCTTCAGGACACGAAAGAAGCACAGTAATTGGGTCTCTTTTTTTCTAAAAAAAAGGGGTAGAATCTGCTGTTCTACTAGTAGTGATAGAATGGAGGTAGTGGTAGAATCTGTAGTTCTACTTCCAGTGGCTGGTGAGGGGTGGGGGATGAGGGGGGGACTGAAATATTCACGAGGGAGATCCTGTTTGGCTTCACTCTGATTGGTTTAGAGGCTGTGGCGTGCACAGATCAGGTGAAACATGCTGAAGTGGGCTGGTTGCATTTGTGGACCACCTCTCAAGAGCTCACCACATTGCACACAGATCACGCACACACACACACACACACACACACTAACTTCCAACACAGCACTTAAGTGAAGAGGAATGAATGCATTAGCATGACAAATACACAGACATATCCTCAAACACACACACACACACACACACACATTTTCCTGTAAGTACATGGGACAGAGACTCTTTGTCTTAGTCACACTCCTGAAGAGTGTGTGGCAGAACAGAGGAGAAGAGGAGGGGCATTAAGAGGTCACTGCACTCAAAGAGGCTTTGTTGTTGGGAATATTAACATCTTTGGATGATGTTCAGTGAGACAGGCAGCACAGACAGTGAGACAGGCAGCACAGGCAGTGAGACAGGCAGTGCAGGTAATAACACTCAAGCCTTGAATGCAACACACAGTATGCAAACCACAAACATGATAACACTATTATACAGATAATAATCAGCAAACTCAGAGCTCAGACAGGACAACACCTGACGGCTGCAATGAAGGTTTTAGTATGGGAATTCACCTGTTTCCATGCCAAGACATAAACCAGCAAAGACACTCTAAAAACACTCAATCAGGGCTGTAGTAGTAAAATAAGAGGTGGGTAGACTATGAATTTGGTGATGATTGTAAAGTAGGCTGCGACATGCATGCAGTGTTAGATGTTTAAAAATGACACACAGAGCATGTTTGATGATACTGTCCAGTGTTTTTATAACAATAATGCACTGTGATTTTGAATGTTAAAAGTTGCATTTAGCGCATAAACTCAGTTGAGAGGCGGATAAACTGTCTACAAAGAGATTGTTTTTAATGTCAGTGTCTTTATGCATTCTAGCTTAAGATCGTTTCTTGTCCCTCTCAGACGGGAAGCAGTGATGACTCACTCACACCACAGTGGATCTCATTATCTATGGTCATCACGACTTACTTCACACAATTACGTTGCTATCTCATGGTCACACTCTGATTTGAAGTAAACCACAGCATTCTCTAGAATCACAGCTAGTGCACTCTCATTCCCTCTCTCTCTCTCACTCTCTCTCTCTCTCTCTCTCTCATTTTAAATATGGCTGTCATTCTGATTTCTTTTGACAGGCTTGAGGGTGAGCATTGAGGACCTGAGGACCTGCCAAGCTAGCGTTCAGCTGTCTCCGCTGCGATGTCCCTGTGTGCACCCCCTCTGGTCACGCTTAAACGCTAATTCGGCGATTCTCCACAGCAACCCCCCCCCCCAACACACACACACACCTTCCTCGGTTCCACGCTGCCCTCTGCCCCCGTCACCCATGTTTGGAGCTCAGCCCAGGCATTAGATTGCTGGCAACTCAATTTGTCTAATTAGAACAGATTTCAGCCTGTGTCTTGGCAAGGCCGAGGCCAACCGCTGTGAAATTTAGTAAACGAGGAGTCAGCAGCGAATAATGCCAGCGCTACCGGCCTTTTTTTTGTATTCTGAGTTTATGTGCAACAATTAAAAAGTAAGAGTTAAGCTATTGATGTGGCGAATAGCAATGCAGTCACATCTCTCCATGCTGTAAGGTTTACAACTTAATCAAAGTCTGTGAAGGGCATCCTGCATACAAGCCAAAGGCGCTGCAAACCCACATTAAAAGTAAGTTTGGGGTTGTTATGGTCTGGATGATAAACAGTAATTGGTTCTCTTCTTGCTTTATTTGATTAATATAAGTTGTACTTTTTTAACGCTCAGATATCTTTGGCCATGCTGGAGGAAAATCGTACACTAACATATTCATCCGGTCTTCCATGACTGAACTAGCATAGAGGCCCATATTAATGAATCAGCTGTTCATACTCCGGCAATTAGACCTCAAGATGTAATTCATATTCCACTTACATTCCTAGCAGGAACTCTTACACTTGTTTGACCATCACAGAGGAACACAGGCATGTGTATTTGCTCATTATCCACTACTGGTAAACACACACTTGCATGATAAATCCTTGCTACATCTAGCTTCTCCTGATCCACTGAGCTTAAAGCTAGATAGTTTGAGGTCATTCCAATCATAGCCCTGTTGTATAAGCTTGCTGAGTGCTGTCGGTAGAAAGGAGAATGAAAGAATTTGGACCAGCATAGACCAAATAGCGAACAGTGCTCGACACAGAGCTATGTTTTGAAATCTGTTGTGAATCAATTCATCTCCCCGTTACAGGTCACTGATCTCTGTCGGTGAAAAAAAAACGCAAACAATTAATACAACATAGAGCGAGCAGAGAGGCGTCAGCTAGCATTATCAGCTAATTTTATCAGCTAACATTATCAGCTAAAATTATCAGAATGGTGCCCAGTAACTCACTTTCAGTTTCATTTTCACTATGCCCAATTCAGTTAGCGTTAGCCGCCGGTTCATTATTCGGTCTATGTTGTATCAAATTTTCGTGTTTTAATTTGCTACCGACAGCAATTGGTAATCTGGAACAAGAGATATGTGGACTAATTCACATCAGATTTCTCCTTTAATACCAATATCCTAACATCCTTTATTCTATTTCCGTCAAAGCCTGTTCCTAGAAGAGGTTTTTATTTTCTCAAGTTTTGTCAAGTTGTTTTGATGAATGAAGTCGGTGGTTAAATCTTCCTCCTAACGGGATCTATAAGGGATCTATAATTTCTCCATGAGCCGTGATGCAACGGCAGCGAGGCAGAACGGACACACTATGAAAATGTTAAATGGGAGATGAGAAATGGACTATTTTCTGTTTGTTCTGGTTCAGTTGCTGGGATGTCAGAAAGTGGTAATTGAGAATATCTATGACAACACACACACACACACTTTTTCCAACTCTGGCCCACTTTGTCTCTTGCTTTCTAATGTCTGGTTGAGGGACAACTCCTCCCTCCTTTCAAGGTGTGTGTGAGAGATGGAGAGTATGCTATCTCTATATGTGTGTGTGTGTGTGTGTGTGTGTGTGTGTGTGGCATCTTATACTGTATGTATTGTATTGTCTGTTGTTGTCTTTTGTTGGTGCGTACGTGTTTCTGTGGTTGGGTGGCAGACATTGTGTGTGTGTGTGTGTGTGTGTGTGTTTGTGTGTGTGTGTTTGGGGGGGGAGAGAGGGGGTACTCTCCTGTCTGCTGCTCTCCTGCAGGACTGCCTGAAGCAACTGCGCCTGAAGAATGGATGAGACAGGTGAGAGTGTTGTCGTCTCTCAACTCTGCTCTGAGGCAATGATGCACAAATATCCTGTGTGTGTGTGTGTGTGTTTGTACGCTTGTAGTAGAGCTTGTGATTGTGTGCAAGTGTATTGCTTGTCTGTGTATGTGTGTGTGTCTGTATATTTAAGAGTGTGAGTATGGTGTGTATCTGTATGTGTGAGTGTGTTTGTGTGTGTGTGTGTGTGAGTTTTTCAGGCCAGCCGAGTGTCATGTCTGAGCTGTGTGTGAGCACACTTCACACAGACTGGCTGATTCTTTCTGACGAGAGCTTGGGCTCAGAGGGGACTGCAGCACAAACCCACCCTAATTGATTCCCTCATGCTGCCCCTAAACCCCCCCACACACCCCCTCACACGCGCACGCGCACACACACACACACACAACCAACTCTGTCTCCCCTGCTCTCCTCACTCACACTGGTGCTCTCTGAAGTCTTGCTGCCTCCTCTCAACCCCCCACCATTCACTCGTGTCCTTCTGTTGTTTCTTCATCACTCCTCCTGACACCCCTTGTCTTCCTCACTCACCCTTTCATTCAATCACTGTGAGGTTCTACCCACCGTCTCTCTTCACCCACCGTCTCTCTTTCGCCTCTCCACCAATCCATCCAACTCCTGCTATTCAGCACCATCTCAACTTTGAAACCTCACACGCGCACACACACACACACACAGAGACACACACACACACACACACACACACACGCACACGCACTCACTTTCTCAGTAACTCTCTCCTTTCTCTTTTTCTCGTGGAGAAGAGATGTGTGCGTATATGTGTCTGTGTGTGTGTGTGTGTGTGTGTGTGTGTGTGTGTTCCTGGTATCTATCACGTTGGCACCCGTCCTCCCCCTGCATTGTGTGGTGTTCATCTGACTTGACTGACACGTCGTCTACAGAAGATGTTTGTGCTGTTAAGGGAGGCTAGATTGGACGTGCTCCTATGACTCCACACTCTTACAAGAAACAGACAGCATCTCGGCTATTTATAAGCTCCCATACTGCTGCAATAGAGACACGTATTTATTTATTTATTTATAAAAGAGGAGAGATTTCTGCTGTGCCTTGGCACTCGCCATGACATTAGCTCTGAGACTGTTATGAAACCTGGTTAGTACAAACAGGTTCATTTCAATAACCAAAAAGTCTTCCCAGCACAACTTTTTTCCCCTCTAACCAAAAGCTCTTGGCAAAAAACTTGGCATCCACGCTTAGATCAGCCGTAATGGTGGGCAAAATCGTGAGGAAAGGTTCCAAATGATTTTCATGCAAGGTTTCGAGGACTCGAGGGGTGTGCAGAGTGCAGAAAGCAGTGTGGGTAATGGCTGTGGCAGTGACCTGTACAGGAGGAATCTGGCCGGTCAAAAAAAAATATCAATAGAAAGAAGGTGACTATTGATTCTCAAAAGCCATTAAACATTTCCTCCTGTGAGGACTTTGAAAAGAGGAGAAGGAGCGGCAGACTGGTGTGTCACGCTGCCCTACCACATCTGAGGCACCAGCGTGGAGATTCACTGCCCACTGGATCTATCTGCTTTTGTATCTCCATCTCCTTTTCTTCCTCAATCTTACTCATTCTTGTTCTTCAACTATCACTTTAGCAGAGGAGATTTTAGAAGCACACACACACACACATGCGTGCGCATGCACACACATGCGCACGCATGCACACACATGCACACACATGCACACGCACATGCACACACAAGCTTCTTTTTGGTTGACACTGGCTAGAAGTACATCATAGAATTAGATGGGTCTGGTCAAACATAGAGTGTTAAGTGCCCCTCATCATTTACGGTTTATGGGTATACATGGCACCTTCATCTCCCGAAGGACAAACTACCTACAACAGGCAATACTTATCCAGTCATTTTGCATTTAGCTCACTCAGTCCACACAATTGCAGCCCTCTCAAAACAGGTTTGTGCACATGCCCAAGACTCCCAAATGCAAGGCCAATTACTTTGCAGTACAAACCCAAGTTTGTAATGCTGTCAGGAGGTGATTGATGCTTCAACAGTTTATGTCCATAATTACAGTGACAGTTTAAGTATTCTCTTCTGTAATGGAGATGTCTGGAATTGTGTGGAAAGAGTTATTGTTTGGAGTGTCATCACTAAACAAGTCCATTTGGACCACTGAGTGTTTGTATATTTTAGTTGTCATGTCCAGTGTGTCTTTAATACGTTCTAACACCAGGTCCACTACGCCATGGATTCTTCAGCTCAGTGTGCCTTTTGGCTGACAAGCTATCAGCTTTATGTATCACACAGCCAAACTACAAACAGATACACCATAGGCTCAGAGCCTCCTCCAGGCTCTTGAGAAGCTTTCAATCCCTGTCTGTCACCAGCAGAGTTTATCCAGTATAAAGATGATGATACATTGGGCAATCACATAAATGATTCAATGTTTTTGATTGGATGGTCATGAAAATTTGCCTCCTTATGATAAAAAAAATGTCTCAAAAATAGCCATGGCCCAATCACAGTGGAAATGTGCCAGACTGATAATACCGAAAACTGCCCAGCAACATCTCTCAAATTGCTGTGTGTCATCAGCATAACTGCCAGCTCCAGCAGAGAGGGTAAAAGCGGAGTGAGAGGCACAAACGTTCGTTAAGCTCGTTGTTCTATTTTCACAAGGGAGAGGGGGGAAAATCCCCCTTTATGCAGACCAGAGTCGAACCCTCATATGCTGACACAGAAAATCATTGAAAATGTTATATTGTGACGTTATGTGACACTCCCACTTACGCAGACCGGAACTATTCACGTTTTCTCCCACTGTAACATATTATGTTGTTTAAATTATCAGTATTCAGTGATTATTGTCTATATTACTAAATGTTTATAAGCTGAATGTCTATTACAACATGTCTATATATTAATGTACAGAGTTAACATCTACAGAAGTCAAATTTCTTGTGTATGTAAGTATATTTGACCAATAAAAACGGATTCTGATTCTACAGTATCACAGCTAGTGCCCCTCTACCTGGGATTATTTGTTTGCAATGTGCTGCTGCGCGGGTAGGAATGGAAAAGTGTTTTTAAAGCTGTAGTTGTTACTTAAATGGGCGGTGGTGGCGTAGTGGTTAAGGAACCTGGCTAGCAGGCAGGTAGCCTGGAAAATTCTGGGTTCCAATCCTGGCTGCCACCATTGTGCCCTTGAGCAAGGCACTTAGCCCTAAGTTGCTCTAAGGGAGACTGGCCCTGATGTAATTGATAGCTGACAAAATATGCAAGTCGCTTTGGATAAAAGCGTCTGCTAAATGCGTAAATGTAAATGGGATAAACTACTAGTCATTGTATATAAATGGTCAATTTCAAGGGAAATTTTCTGTGGAATTGTCCTAATATTTTCCATATAAGCGTATTGATTTATTCAGCAGGACCAACAGTATCCCAGTTTGTATTCATTCAAACAGCATGTGTTGCCTGTCATTGAAAATGAATGAATGATTGAATGGATTTATGAATGAGTGATGACTGACACCCTAAAATATATGAATGAATGAATGAATGAATCAATCATGTCAGTGCATGACTGAATGAAAGAATGCGCATACTGATTTGGCAATTTAGTGTTAATATGGTGTTTTGGAGAAAGGTGCAGTCTCTCTTTGCATAAAATATATAATGCAAGACCAGAATGAGAGACCAGAGTGCAGCCTGTGTAAAGGTTTAGTGCTGAATATCGTTAAGCTCAAAAATAGGTCTCTGTTACACAAGTGTGTGTCTGCTGACGCAGATGAACAAACAAATCGAAAGAAAAAAATAGAAAGAAATGGAAAAAAAATAAATATATAAATAAACGTTTTTTTGAGCGGCGCCAGTCTGCCAACCCCCGATGAGTCTTGGCCTGCGCGTCTGCGTTGGAATGTCGGCACAGTCGCTTTCATTCCCTTTATTTTAAGAGGCCTCTGTGAAGCCGAGGTGGATGGTCCATCTGCTGCCATTTGGTTTGATAGCGACGCCTGGCTCTCGGTCCTCACCGCGCTTCCAACGCACAGAGGTATGAACAAACAGATTTCAAGGGCAGTTACTTCAGCTCGGAAACCGTCGAGACCCAGCTTTTCTCTCTCACTGTGCCATACGCCCTCTCTCATCACGCTCTTTCCTTTTCTCTCTACCTCGTTCTGTGTGAGTGTGTGTGTATGTGTGTATATACGTGTGTGTGCGTTTTTGATAAAAGCACCCAATATATTTTTATAGTCTGCACTGTACTGAACCCGCTCGTCTTCGTTTCCTTTGTTTATGAGGCTAAAACAGAAAATATGCCGCACTGTCATTTTTCTGGTGGGCGTACGACCAGCTCCCTACTCTCACGTGATTTACTGCAGTCTCAGCGTCTGTGCTTGTTAGTGTGGGGCTCCATTCGTCACCCACTACTGTTGTTTTCCTATCAGGGTCCTATTATTGGCCTGTGATTTGGGTTAGGGAAGGGTATGGAGGTTTTGGCTGTGTGTGCCTGCATGTTTTTACCTATTGTGTGCGTGTGTGCGTGCGTTGGGGAGGACAGAGAAATATTCATTCATTCATTCATTCACTGACACAGATATGCAAGCAAGCCAGGATATTATTGGCTCTACTGGATGAATGAGTGAATATCTTGCCTCCATATGCTGTATGTGTTGGTGGAAAAGACTATAAGATGTGTGTGTGTGTGTGTGTGTGCACGGCCGATTCTAGGCCCTTGGGTGCCCTAGCCTAGGCAAGATTGAACTTTTGCCAACGTGAAGGTGACATGAACACGTAGAATATGTCTAAAATCAGACTTTTTTTTCTAACCCAGAGATTTCCCTGCGACACACAGCTCCAGCTGTGCCAATTAGTTTTGACAGGCAGCATAAAAGGAGGGCACGAAAGTGGGATATAAAACCTTATTTCCCAGACAGAAGGTATGAATTGCTGAGATTAGCCCTACAGTGCAAAATGATGTCACTACAAAATCACACCACAGTAATTTGTCCCTGGAGAAAATACATGACTCATGCATGCACTGTTGCACTTTTAAAAAAGAAATTGTTTATCGCTTGTCCAATATAAGCTATTTTTCACTACATTTCACAATTGTCTGAAAGGAAAACTGTGCTGTGCTGCGATCCCCTATCTTGAAATCGTGGGTACACTACGTCCTAACTTGACATGGATTTGAGTGTAAATACTATAAAATAAATACAATGTCATTAATAATATATCAAAATAAGAAATAAAATATCATTCTAGCTCACATTCAGATTGATAAATATCAGGTTTTGTGTGTGAATGAGCAAACGCACAGCTTTAGTCATAGGTGTTTCGTAAATGAGGGCCATGGTTACCTGCGCACGCACGCACGCACGCACGCACGCACGCACTCACGCACACACGCACACACACACAAACTTGCACTCAGCAAAAACAAACACATTAGCAAGGGCGAGCACACGCATGTGCACGTGCACACGCATATAGACACAAACATAGACAAACTTGCACTCTACACAAACACATTACCAAGGGCCGGCACACACAAAAACACACACACACACACACACACACACACACACACACACACACACACACACACACACACACACACACACACACACACACACACACACACACACACACACACACACAAACCATTTGCTCTGATAAGAGATACTGCACAGGCAGCCACTTGAGTGGAGTGGGATGAAAGCACTGCGGCATCACTCAGGGCTGGAACTAGCGGCAGAGCCTGGGAGAACAGGATGAAACTGGGGGGGTCAGCGACACGCTCAGGCGTGGAGACCGCTCTCATGCAGGAGAGAGGAAAAGCAAGGGGAGGCGGCTGTGTGGGGAAGAGATAGGAAGAGATTGAGAAGGTAAGATTGACAGTGAGAGAGAGAGAGAGAGAGAAGGGGGGGGGGGCTCCATTCTGCAGCTAAGCAACCATATCCACAGCAACACACAGAAGCCCAACACAAAAAAAATAACCTCGGCTGAACACACACACAAAAAAAAAAAAAAAAAAACACACACACACACACACACACACACACACACACACAATCCACAGCATGGTCTTGTAAAGAAGTGCATTCTCACACACTGACACCCTGTGTATGCAGACATCAAAGAGCCGCCGGCAGTCTTAGGAAATGTTACGAGAACACTTTAAGAGCCTAAGAGCCTAACCCTTTTCCTGGCTAAATAGATGCTTCAGTGAAGGAAATCACAGCTGACCTTTGCAATGCCAATGAGACATTCAGTAAATGAGAAAATGGGCACCCTCTTCACTGTGGTGAAGAGTCAGGGAGAGAGAGAGAGAAAGAGAGGGAACAGGACAGAGAAAAACAGAAAGAGCTTGTCCAACGACCACTAAATGCAAGAAGAAGAGGAAGAAAGATAAAGAGAGAGAGAGAGATAAATAAAAAGCAGTTATGTCCAGTGACTTGAAGAATCCACTCCCAGTGGCTCCCCCCAGTTCCACGCATGGTGAAATGGATGCAGTGTGGGGGTGGCCAAGCCGGAGTCTAGGCCAGAGCTGGGCCGCTGTATGGCCTAGCAGCGAGCACAGCAAGTCGGCTGAGTGTGTGAAACATCCCAGCATGCGCTCCAAGCCCCAGGCTCCTCTGGGTTGGACGGCTCTCTCATGAAGCGCAGACCTGGCTGTCTGATCAGGCACGGACCCCAGGCTTAGCTCCCACTTTTTTTCCATCTATGCGTTCTCTCTTTCCCTCTCTCCCTCATGCTGTTATGCACAGTGCCTCAGGAGGCTCTGGTTGCTCTGGACAAAGTTATCACCAAGGGGACCAAGGGGAGCAGTGCCACGCCTCCAAAAGCATCCAGCCTTCCCTAACCTCCCAAACGCAACACCCATCCCACCACCACCAGCACCACCACCACCGGCACCACCACCAGCACCTCGGCTGCCTCCAGGAACTCCCATCCATGCCTTGTTAATGTCACACGGCTGAGCTGAGGGAGTAACAGGCACTAAGGGTGGAAATAACAAACCCCAACACCCCACCCCCACCCCCTGTGCGCATCTACACCCACGGCAACCACTCTGACGTCACGGGCCCACATCTCCCAGTAGCACCCAATCCCATACTGAGCACACACACACACACACACACACACCACACCACCACACACACACACACAAAAAAAAAAAAAAAAAAAAAAAAAAACACACACACACACACACACACACACACAAATTCCCTTGTGGAAGTGATTGGTCATTCATGTTCTGTTACGTATTATATTCCTGCGGGCTAATGGAACTTGTCCAACTGAGGGCGTCTCCATTGGGAATATCCATCTGATGTAATGCACTGTTTGCTTGTCACAGCCAACACCAAACCTGCTCACACGCCTTTTCTCCTTTTGTGTGTGTGTGTGTGTGTAAGGGAGAGGGAGAAAGAGAAACTACTTCCTTTGCAAATCTCCGAATTACCAGCAGAATTATCTACTTCTTCTCTCTCTCTCTCTCTCCTGCAGTGGTTTAGCTTTGGATGTCTCAAACCCCAGGGGCTGGGGCAGGGAAACACATACACACACTCCATACCACCTGGGCACCTTATGCGTGCAGGAGAGAAGAGCATGTTATTGCACAAAGCCACCGAGAGCACTGTGTTTGGAGGTGTAGGCATGTGTTTTGTGTTGGACTGAAGGCACTATGCCTGAGATGCTGTGCATGTATGTGTAGCTCGGGCATTTCACCATATTTGTGTATGGGTGCAAGCCTCCTGATGTATGTGTGTGTGCGTGCCTTAATACCTAAATGTGTATGGGGACATATTGCCCTCTGCTGGTAATTCGGAGATTTGCAAAGGAAGTAGTTTCTCTTTCTCCCTCTCCCTTACACACACGCGCACACACACACACAAACAGGATGAGAAAGGAGAAAGAAGAAAAAAGGAGAGCGAGAGAGAGAGGGAAATGGCCATAAAAGGCAGAGGACAACAGACCGACTGTTTATTTATATGTGAAAAAATCTCCACATCACTGAAAAACAGGAGTGAGTGCGAATGGGTACAGCAAGCATTTGAGAAGGTGAATACAATCATTTGAGACGGTGAATACAATCATTTGAGACGGTGAATACAATCATTTGAGACGGTGAATACAATCAATGAGAGTTGGAATTTTGCTTCACTTACTTCCCCAACCAGCCAGTGTCGTTAGAATGACCCATCAGTTATGTCTGATATGGCATCTACAACATGTAATCTTTTATCTGAAGAAGACTGAAACAGGAGATAGCCACAGCTAATGATTGAAATTCAGTGATTTCCCGAATATAAGCCACACCATGTATAAACCTCAGGTCAGGGTTTCAGGCAAACTAGAAAAACAAAACCATGTATTGACCTCACCCTTGTATTAACTTCATCTACGTATTAACCTCAGTTTACTAAATATTTCTTATTGAATCACAATCAGACCAGATCAAGTAGAATGACGAAAAGAAATACAATCCTGTATGTAGCCCTTACTCATGCATCGACCTCATAGATGAAGACATTTTGCAAAATCAATGTATTAACCTTGGTTAATTATTGGGAAATTACAGTAGCTAATGAGAACTTAAATGATGGCTTTCTAGGGAGGGACACTTTGATGCACATGCACAGCGGGTATTAGGATACTGCTTTCTGATGGTCTGCTGATTGATAGAGTATGTGCACGTGTGTGTCAGAGAAGTCAGGAGCTTTCCAGTGCGGTGGACACCTGGTATATCTGAGCCTTCAGCCGCCGCTTCGTCTCACGGATCATCTGACACACAGCCAGCGGGTAACACAGACACACTGCCACCCAGTCCTCACACACACTTCCCTACACACACACACACACACACACAGACACAGAGAATACATTGGTGGTGGTTAGTGAGGTCCCTCTTACACTGTAAAGTGCTTTGGGTGTCTTGAAAAGTGCTATAGAACTGTAAGTAGTAGTAGTAGTAGTAGTAGTAGTAGTTAGTCAGAGGTAAGATTAACATTTCATATGCTGACACCACTATCCGCCATGGAAGAGCACTGCAGCTCATCACACACAAAATACCATTCATGGGTGTATATAGGATGTTCACTATATAGGTGGACTTAAAGCATGTGACTGGGTACAAAAATAATGCTCTCCCAGTTCGAGGAATCTGCATACTCTCACTATGACTCCGACATCAGAACGAGGAGAATCACTACCTCGCTAATCCATTCATTGCTCTAAGTGCTTGCATAAAACTCCTTCCAGGACCATTGACACGGTACAGCTGATCACGTACACACCAAGTTATCTAATTATGGTTAGGGCAGAATGATAACACTTAATATAAACTATTCCCTTAAAGGAGAAATCCATTGTGAATACATTCATAGCTCTGTTGTTCAAAACAATGTCTGTGGGGAAAAAGAACCAGAACATTTAAATAATGAACATGCAGCTAACCTTAACTGAATGGGGCATAGGAAAATGACACTGAAAGTAAGTTACTGTGCCCCACTCAGTTAGTGTTAGCTGTCAGTTCACAATTCGGTTTATGTTGTGTCAAGTTCTCTGGCTATTTTTTCTACTAACAGCACTGACCTTGACTCATTGATTGATTCACAACAAATTTCTCCTTTAAGAATAATCTTGCAACTGGCTGTGCTTTCCTACTGCAGCCTGTCATGTACCACTAGGCATGCTGGGTAATGGAGATCTGCCAGCCATTTAAACTGTACTGTTGGATGCTTAAGGGCATTAGAGGTGGATGTTGAATGAGTTGGCTGGCTGTACTGTACTGTACTGTACTGTACTGCTGTCCATAATGAGAGGAATCCTCCCACTTACTCACCCGTATTTTGAAGCGCTCCCTCATGCCCACGCGCATGGCCAGAGTGGAACCAGGCAGCATGGGCAGACACAGGCACTCGCCATACTGATGGGCCAAGTTGAAGTCCAGACAGCACGGCACAAATGCCCCCATCAAACCTACAGAGGTAGACAGAGAGAGAGAGAGAGAATGTGAGAGTGTGAGTGAGTGAGTGAGCGAGAGAGAGAGAGAGCGCATGTGTGTGTGTGTGTGTGAGAGAGTGTGTGTGTGAGAGTGAGTGAGAGAGAGAGAGAAAAACAGAGCGTGTGTGAGAGTGAGTGAGTGAGTGAGTGAGTGAGTGAGTGAGTGAGAGAGAGAGAGAGACAGAGAATTGGGGAAAAGGAGGTAGTAAGACAGATTACTCAATAAAGAGGAATCCTCTTTGAAATGGTAAGTAGGCCGTCTCTGACAAGTCAAAAATAATGAATAAACTTTCCTGGGAAACTATCTGTCATCCTTTGACCTGCCTGACCTCTGCTTGAAATGGGATTTTAGTAGTTAATTTTTCACAACCTAGGCATTAGAATACTGATGGTGAGCAGCTTGTTCGACTTTGGCTGGCTGGCTGGCTGGCTGGCTGGCTGACTGAGTAAGACTTTTTTCGTTGGGTGAAAGCCAAAGTCTGGCTGCCAGCCAGCCAAGTCATACAAGCCTGTTTTGTCATCCCTGCACAGAGCTGCTGATCATCTGCTATCTTGATCACGCCTAATGTGTCATCGAGTCATACAGAAAAAGTTCCTCTTACAGGTGGTGCCGTCTCCACAGACGTTGAACAGCCCTGTACTCCAGTCCCCCCCCGTCTGTGAGATGGTAGTGACTGTCGTCGTGGTAACCCCCAGGCCCGGCTGGGTGACGATGGGACAGTCACCCTCCATCTGTGCTGCAGCCGTTACTGCCGTTGGCTTCGTTTCCTCTGTCTGGGGGGATGAGTTATCAGTTGTCAGACAAGTGTCTGTGTCCTGGGGTGCAGCCTCCTCAGTGTCGGAGTTGGAATGCTCTGGGTAGTTTGAACCAAGTGGAGGGTTGGGGGTTGGGTGTGGGGGTGGGGGGTGGAGGAGCAATAACAATAGAAAGCCTCAGAGTTATCACAGGCAAACAGCAGACAAACACAGACAGAGATAGTCTCAGGGGAAGGATCGTGGCTTTAAAACCTGACCTGGACTCAATTTGGGCCACACAATTATGAACGTGTGAATAGGTCAGGAAGGTTGAGATGACATATGGCAATGTGTGATTGTGAATACTATTCAAAAAAGCTGAAAAAAGTAAAAAAAAAAAAAAAAAAAAAAAAAAAAAAAGTGCTCTGGTGTCTCCTCAGACGTGTGATTCCCCCGGTGGAGGGAGTGTCTGGTTGGTTGAGTGGAGGAGCTGGGTTGGGTTGGGCTGGGCTCAGACACAGGGGCAGGGGCAGGGGGGCGCTTGCAGCCACAGATAGAGACCATGCCAGGGATGCCCGCCTGCGGCTGCTGCGCAGAGATAAGAGCCCCTCACCCGCCTCCTCCGAGGTAACAGCAGCTCACCAATACAAAAGGGCTTGAAGCGCACACACACGCACACACACACACGTTTAGAGCTCACTCCAAAAACACAGCCCAAAAAAAAAAAAAAAAAAAAAAAAAAAAAAAAACGCGCGCACACACACACACACACAACACACAAAAACCTGTGCAGACAGCACTGAGACACCATCCACTGCACGGCGTGCAGTATGATTACCTGCTTTGAACCCCACTCTGAACAGACAGTGTTAGTCACGTGCAAGATAATCTTAAGTGATTGAACTTTTTGATTTAAATTATTTATATCAACCAAGTTTTTGGGGTTTTTTTTTGCTTAAAACCAACACTGTCAAAAGAATCATCATCATTGCTGTCATCATAAGAGGTACTGCTGAGGAAAGTCTGTATGTATCTAAAACCAAATGGCTTTTCAATAATTATCCTCAGTGGGCCGAAGTCTTAGATGGGAGAGGAAAAAGCACTAGACACCAATAGGAAAAAAAAATTGCACACAGACCAGTCATTTAGGAGGGAATAAAACATTGTCGGGATCAGTCCACTGGCACTGTGCTATTACTCAAAAAATTACCTTGAGGCCTTTTACAACTTGGCCTCATGAAAAATGCAAAGCCTTTAGGAATCACACTTTGATCATTTTGTAGCTCAATCAAATATAACACAAATCTGTACACAGGCCTGGCAAACCCGACTCTCAACACTATGTGACGATAAGTCAAGAGGCTCTTTACACACCAGGGTGAAAATAACAAACAAATCAATGTCCTGAAACACATCCGAGTAAAGATTTTCGTTCATGTGAGAGTCATAAATAATGCTTTAGGTCCCTGAGGAGATCAACAACCAAACGGAGTTTGTAAGGTTTTCAAGTATGGGAAACAAACTCACCAGACATTGTGACTCCTGTGTGTCTTCAGCAAGGCGCCGAAACCATGTGAACGGCTGCTTTCGCTCGTGCTCAGAGGGGATGTGAGAGGGACCCTCAGCACGTTGCATTGTGGTCACCATCCTTAAACACTTCCTCTCACCGTGAGTCAGTCACAGCAGGCGTGATGCGGGGCCTACTGAGTGTCAAAGCCTGATATCACGCAGCTTTGGAGAAACAAACTGCTGACCTTCAAGCCAGCACTTTGGAGAAACAAGATCCTACTTTTCTCCTCCTTTCACAAACATGCCACAAGCAAAAAGGTTCATCATTAATCACAGAGAAGCATCACAAAGAAGAAGTCTGAGAATGGTACACTTTTTTATTGACATCATATATTTATCTCCCCATTGTGTATTATTCAATGTTGTAGGTTAGGGGTTGACATACAAATTGTGCAATGACAACTGAGCTTGGAAAATAACAAAAGAAAGACAAAGGAAAAAAAAAAAAAAAACTGTAAAAAGGGAGAATATAGTGGCTGGAGTTAAGCACTGAAAAGCTGCTCCAGACAGTGCCGACAGTGCCTTCAGAGCACAGCCTGGACGGGGGAACCCCACCGAACACAGACTCACTGCGGAGGCAACGCAGCAAGGCTGTCTGAACGGCAAGACGAAGTGAACAGCTGGTTCCTATTCTATATACTGTACGTGCCCATTACAGTTAGTTACCCCAAAACAAATAGACAAGACTGGACAGAGACAAAGAACAAGGACAAGGACATCTTTATCACTGCATCATAGCATGATGTAACAAAACTGATC
This sequence comes from Tenualosa ilisha, assembly GCA_015244755.2. Classification (NCBI taxonomy): domain Eukaryota; kingdom Metazoa; phylum Chordata; class Actinopteri; order Clupeiformes; family Clupeidae; genus Tenualosa; species Tenualosa ilisha. Next base: position 1,033,290 of record PYXC01001933.1, on the reverse strand, counting down.
CAAAGAGGGTCCCATATCACTGCGTCTTGCCCAGGGAGTCCAGGTCCTGTCCAGACTGACAGCAGACCCTGAAGAGCATAACTTTTCCTTCCTCCTTTTCATCACTGTACCAAGTACACTAGTGTGTCCCCGATGTCCACTTTCAGGCCGTTGTCCGTCATGTGAACTTTCTTGTCCTCTAGGTTGATGTGGAAGGTGGACTTGTCAGAGACGGGCAGCTTGCCCTGCTCCTCACGGCCCAGGACGGGCACCCGCCGTGGGCCCAGCACTGGGTCCTCATACCGCATCAGCTTCACTTTGGACAGATCTGACACGGGAGAAAGACAGAGAGGACAAAAAGACAGAGAGGACAGAGAGGACAAAAAGACAGAGAGGACAAAAAGTGACTTTTATGGGGGAGCTGCCTGGAGATAGGCCATCAAGGGATTTCATGTCACATGAAATAAAACTCACTGATTCAGACCAGTTTTTAGGGATTTGTGAATTCTGGACTTCATGGGCATAAACATTTTGCATGACTTGGACAGAAGTCCAAGTTTGCATGGTGTTTGACTTTAAACAAAGCTCTATAACCAGACAATGTGATCTTTCTGTTATGAAAAAGAAATCTTCAAAGTAGAGCAACTTTAGCCCAACTAATGTGCAAACACTTGGGTTACACATGAGTCTGGTTTACATTTAATGCCCCTCACTGACTAGGGCTGTGCAGTGGCCAGCAGTCCAATATAACAATACTAAGCTGCTGCAAATCACACAAATATAATCACATAATTAGATAAGGTTCTAAAAAGCTATCTTTGATCAAATATTTTTAAAACTTCATGAGGCGAGACAAACACATTGTCCAAGGTTCACTTTGAGAATAGAACCACGGCCCTCTGGTATTCATAGCTGAACAGAACAAACAAGCACACAAACAAACAACCAACCAACCAACCAAACAAACAAACACAAAGCCATCACAGCCATCTCTCATAAAATCACTGCCTTCCCACTGAGGCAGATAGGCTAGGCAGCGAGCGGCTGCTGGAGAGCACTGTGTGAATGAAGTGGGCTAGACACCCAGCGGGGGCTGGGTAGGAGCACAGCGAGAGAGGGAGATTGTGTGTGTGTGTGTGTGTGTGTGTGTGTGTGTGTGTGTGTGTGTGTGTGCGTGTGTGTGTGGTGTGCTTGTGTCTGGGGGGGGTGGCTTCTCCCTCACACAATCACCTTTGATGAAGCGATTGACCTTGGCCAGTCGACGGACGATGCTGTCTCGGTTGTCTCCCTGGCGGATGTCGATGCGGGTGGAGAAGAGGCCGTTGGCAGGCTGCGGGTTCACCAAGGACACGGGCACGCCAGGCTGATGCGGGGTTGGGGGGGAGGAGAAAAGACATGATTCATCTCACAGGGCGATTCAAAGTAGTGTCACCTACAACTGCTGTTTATAGGAAATATCAGATCCATATGCTCTGAGCTTTTCCACTCCCTTCTTAGGAAAAATAGCAACCGTTTCTTTGCAGGACACCATCCTAAACGTTTGCTGGCACAGAGATAAGCCATATATCATTAAAGGTATGCCACTGCAATTCTTACAGTGAGGAGAATTTGGTTTATTTTGATACTGACAAGACAGAGAGTTTGACATATTTACATATGCTGCAAGACTGAATGGTTCCTGATAATGTAAGCTGATTTATAGATGAAAATCAAGTTATTAGCTTATTAGCCAAAAACACCATGAAATATTGGATACTGAAATATGAAGTATTATATATTAGCCCACCCTGGTTAGGTGGCATGACCTTGATCTAGTGTATTTGAAGACAGGGTAAATCCAAGACGCTACCTAATTCTGAAATTACACAAGTTTAAAACTTGTTGTCTTGTGATCTTTTTTCCTCACTTCTCTGACCCATTTTCCCACTTTAGCTACTGATAAAACAGGCCTGCATAGTCCTCCTCCACACTGGTTCATAACAACTCATAATGCTACCATAACCCATTTAGGTCAAGGAGCTCTCTTCCTGAATACACCCCTGATTGTGCAAGTCAACACACTTTTCGCTTACTTTACCACATTCCCTCAGCATGTCCCCTGTACTGAAGGAGGACTGAGGGATTCAGGACCTGTGTCACCTCGTTCAGTGAGACAGGAGATCATTAATGACTTAACATTTCCTGAGCACCCAGGGCAACTTAGTAGGGACAAATATGTATGAGGTAATGCTTCACATACTTAATTCACATTCTCTTGCCAAATGTGACCTTGGTTAATTCTGAATTCTGACAATTTAGATATTTTACTATTATGAATAAGATTACAATGATGCTTACTTATTGTTGTTGTGTAATGTTATGATAAAAATAGATAAGGTTTGAAATATATTTTTCAAACAGTACAAAATAAATCAACTGGTTAAAAGATTTCTCCAAGGTTTTCTAATCGTGTTCAGTTGGAGTTTCAATAAATGTTGAGGGCTCTATATTTTAAGGATGCATACTCCCTCCTAAAAGCAAGATGAAGTGTGCTGGGTAGAGGGTGGGTTGCTACGCATGTATAATTCAGGAACATGCGACACACTCACACACACTCACACACACACACACACACACACACACACACACACACACACACACACACACACACACACACACACACACACACACACACACACACACACACACACACACCAACAGCAACTCCATCTGTCTATATAAAGGCTGTTTGAGATGTGAGGAGAAACACATAACTCCAACAGTCAGCAGGCAGATAACAATGAAAACCACGGCTATTTTTAGCATAGCTCGTCTCTCGACACCAGACTGATTAACCGCCAGCTTCTCAACAGTACAAAGGTTTTGTGTGTGTGAATGTGTGTCTCTGTGCGCTTGTGTGTGTGTATCTGCATAAAAGCAAGACAGTTATGTGTATGTGTGGGTATGTCTCTGTGTGTGTGTGTGTGTGTGTGTATGCGTGCTCGCCTGCACATTTTTATCCTGACATTGTTTTATTTACCTCAGATCTGAAGACGCTGAAAGGTTTCCCGGGGCAACAGTCCTCTTTTATTTTCTCGTCTGCTTCTGAGGCAAACACAACATCTATCTGATCCAACTGCAAATGGGTTGGGGAGAGAAGGAGGAGGTGGAAAAGGTGGAGGAGGAGGAAGAGGAGAGGAGGACAGGAGGGGAAAGAGAGAAGGAGAGTGAAATGGAGAAAGAGTGGGGGATTGAATGTAGCGCAATTAAATATTAAATGCTGTGAAATCTATGATGCACGGACAGTCTGAGGTGTTTTGATCGCTTGTGTGCACTCAGCTGTGCAGATCAAGGTGCAGCACTGAAGGACATTGGCCCCTGGACACAACAAACACTCCAACCCAAACCACTACTCAAAACATTGCCTTCTCTATGCTGGACTTAATATTTCATGTCCAAATCTGTCCTTTTGCTCGCTCTCACACACACACACACACACACACACACACACACACACACACACACACCACACACACACACACACACACACACACACACACACACACACACACACACACACACACACACAGGCTGGTTGCGTGAGCACTAAGCTAACAGACTGCAAGGATAAGAAGCTCATGTTGCTGAAGTACCTCCAGTGAGTTTGTCAGGTAAACAATGTTCTCCAGGAGAACAGCACGCTCGTCAAACTCCAGCTCCAAATCCAACACGCGTGGACCACTCTTCTCCAGGTTTTCCTGAAAAAAAAAAACACACACACACACACACACACACACGCACGCACGCACATGCACACACACACGCACACACACAGTTACTAGGAGGAAATGACAAAAAATCTGTTTTTCATTTAAACCTTTTCCATTCTAATTACCACTCACAAACGTCTACTACAAGTTCTGATCAAATTACAATTATTGACTGTTTTGCAATCGAGGCCACTTCCTGAGTCTCAAGTTTCTCAAGTACAAGACTGTGTTTAAGTCTTGTCCCGTATCCACTCACCCAATGATCTCATTATGAGATTTCATTTTGTTCCGTTGTCATTGAGAAATGAGATTGTATGTAGATGTGAATCGAGATCGATTTATCGCGCAGCCCTAATACAGACAGTTATCCAAGCATGCCATAAAAGTGATGTGTGGAAAACCACTTGGCTGTGTATCGACTATCTACAAGTTTCCCAACAGCCCAATGAACCAGAATCAAATTGTGCTTTAACCAGAAAGAATGTGCATTGTGAATATGTATTTCCATGTACTTTTGGAAAATCAACGTATTAATCTTGGTTGACAGTCGACACTATTATGGTACCATTTGTGGTTCTGAGGACAGATCTCTTGCTGAACTGTCAGCAGTATCGTTTGAGATCCCACCTCACTCTCACACAGGCAGACACACACACACACACACACACACACACACACACACACACACACACACACAAACACACACAACAGACACACACAAACAGACACACACAAACAGACACACACAAACAGACACACACAAACAGACACACACAAACAGACACACACAAACAGACACACTGCCCTTGATGCTGGAGAGGGAGCAGGGAGAAAGGAGGGGAGGAAGAAGAGACAATGAGGTGGAGAAGTGGGAATAGAGAGAGAAACAGAGAGAGAAACAGCGAGAGAGAGAGAGAGAGAGAGAGAGAGAGAGAGAGAGAGAGAGAGAAGGGAGGGAAGGAAAGGAGATGGCATAAAAGCAACGGCGTGGTGAGAGAGGGGGGAAATGAGAAATGAGTGTAACAGAGTTGGAAAGAGATTGAGATTAAAAGGGAGGAAGAAATAGACGTGATGGAAAAATAAATAACTAAATAAAACTCAAAAAGGGAGTGGAGCCACCAGGAGCCAAAAACAGACTGTAAGATGGTATGACAGACAAAGTGGCAGAGAGAGAGAGAGAGAGAGAGGGAGAGGGAGAGAGACAGAGGGAGGGAGAAAAGGAGAGAGAGAGAGAAAGAAAGAGGGAGAGTGAGGAAGAGAGGGAGAGAGAGAGACAGGGAGAGAGGGAGTGTGTGATTGTGAGTGAGTGAGTGAGTGAGTGTGTTGGTGCGTGTGAGCAAGCACATGTGTGTAAGAGAGCAAGTGAGACAGACAGACAGGGACAGGGACAGGGACAGGGAGAGGCTGGGGAAACGGGGGCTGACAAATTGTCAGTCTCACCTTGATCATGGCGACGAAGGGCATCACTCTCTTCATGTACTTCTTGAGCTCTGGCATGGCCCCCAGCTCTGCTGCAATCACCTTGTTATCAGGCAGACTCCCGTTGCTGCTCTGCAGAGCCACAGGGAGGAGAGGGGACAAATCAGTACCACATGAGCAGCTGATAGCCAGACTGATGGGAGTCAGACTACAGGCAAACTCATCTTGGAAGAAAAAGACTTCATATTATGTCTATTTACAGCACTAGGTCAGTTCACCAGCCTGCCCTGACCAAGGTGAGGGCAACGTCACAATATAACACTGCACAACCAAGACAACAATCATATTACAAAACACAGTATTACAATACAGAGTACTAGAGTGTGAAATTAAATACAGAATCACACAGTACACAAAAGCTCAAAACAAGCCTTGTTTGGTACCAATGAACTATACACTTTGTGCACTTTCAGGAGTGTGAAAAGAATTGTTATGTCAGTTGCTGGGCAACAATGCCTGATCAGTCAGTCACAGCTGCTCTGCTCTTCTTATTCTGATAACCCATGAGATTGCAGTCCACATACAGGACCTTAACAGTGTGCTTTTCTTAAAGAACTCACAGAGTAATCATTATTAATAAACAGTGAACGAGTGAACTGTCTGGGTATATAACAAAATACACTACATCATTAATTACGTTACAGTGAACCTGATGCAGTGATTTCTAGGTTAAGTGTTTAATGTTTCACGGTGAGTGTAGTACTTGCGTAGTAGCGTAGTGTGTAGTACTTGCCTTGTAATGCCTGCCCAGCAGAGAGAGGGCGCTATGCTGCCACGGTGGGTAGCTCTTGGCCACATACACCGTGCAGTGGGACGGCTTCCCTGGAGCCTTGGAATCTCCTTTCTGTTCAGAGAAAAACAAACAAAAAAACATAATGGGAGGCGAACCAGAGGAAGCAGACATTAACAGATTTCAACAGGGCATCGAAATCAAACACAGCATTTCTCAGCTCAGGGAAGATACTGGAGGGCCTGTTTGATGCTTGGAGTCTCCCCTCTGGTTAGAGGAAAGTGAAGGACGAGAGAGAGAAAGGAGGGCATGAGAGATTACAAGATCAGTGCTGAACTGACGCTCTGAGAATCCACTGAAACAGCTGCTCTCACCGGCATTCTCCATCATTCCACCAGGGCATTAAAAAGTTGGCACCACACAGTTAGTGGTGCCATGGCCCAGTGTGGGTTTGGCAGCCCCATCTGCCCCTTGTGCACTTAAAAGTAACCAACACAAGTCCTGAGAAGGAGTTTGACTCCACTGACTAGAGCGACAACCAATCACGTAGCGAGTCATGGCCCACTGGTATTGTGACATCAATCTATCCACACGTGACCCCGCCCATTCACCTGGGCACATCAGCGTGAATGGGTTCTAATGCAGTGTGACGTCCATTACTGCATGGCCCGTGGACACGGAGCTGAGAAAAGCGAAGTGCCAGCCTAACGGGGTTGGGGGCAAGGAGCGGAAGGAGCTCAGAGGCTTCTTTAAAAGCCAGCGTGCAAATGCGCTCGCCCGTCTGCGGGAATCTGGGCCCACGTGAAGGTCATTGTACTTGACAGCTGTCGAGAAGAGTCCCGGGGAGTGACTCGATCAGGATGGCTCACTTGCGGCACACTCTCCAAAAAAAAACAAAAAAAAAACATCAGGGATGTCAGGGAAGAAAGAAAAGAAGAAGAGAAAAAAAAGACTAGCTGTGGGGATGGGGATGCATGTGTTGGGAAGAGGTTGATGCTGAAAGGCAGCTGAGAGAGATCGAGGTGTTAATATCCAAACACATCACTGAGAGCTGCACATCCACTGAGCTGAAGCACGGGAACACAAGGCATTGACACAGATATGACACTGCTGTTTAGGGACACTGGGTCTCCAAGACAAAACGATCCACCTTATTCTCTGCGGTTACAAGGGGGTCACCACGCTGATTTACTTTGAGTTCCAACTCCCGGTTATCATTAGCGCTTATTACTATCCTGGTGAAATAAAAAACTTGTATGCACATTCATTCAGATACACACTCATTCTGTTGAGGAAACCGACCACACAACACCAATCTTCAGCGACATTCCTTTGCTATGAATCCAAAAAAAAAGGACTAAAATTGCCAGAATAGGTGGATACATATTTAGGGCTCCTTTTAGTACTGGGGCAATACAACAACATCACCAATGTTCTCCTGACACAACACAGAAGGTGGCACAGAAGATTAAATGTGGGCCTGGTAAACATCAACCACATGTGGTTTGGGGTGGAGGGAAATCCTAGGCAGAGCTCTCCTATGAGCCAGGACCCAAGCTGCTACAGCACTGACCAATTTGATATCTTTCATAATTGAACCCCATCATACTACTGCACATAATTAAACCCCATCATACTACTGCACATAATTAAACCCCATCATACTACTGCACATAATTAAACCCCATCATACTACTGCACATACGGGGTAGCAGCTCCCTACACAGGCCCATTATGGTGAAATTACAGACAAAGTAAGAGCAGAGACCTCCATCCACTGCTGATTCCAATAGTAAACCCCTTGGCTGTGACACCACTAGTGAGAACACCTAGGGGCCATACGTGGGGTGGTGGTAGCGTAGTGGTTAAAGAACCTGGCTAGCGTGTAAGTAGCCTGAAAAGTTGTGGGTTCGAATCCCGGCTGCCACCGTTGTGCCCTTGAGCAAGGCACTTAACCCTAAGTTGCTCTAGGGGAGACTGGCCCTGAACAATTGATAGTTGATGAGGTGTAAGTCGCTTTGGATAAAAGCGTCTGCTAAATGTAAATGTAATGTAAAATGTAAATGTGTATGTGTATTTAGGCCTACATTTATGGCCCACAAAGAAAACATTTGTCACCGATCCCCAATCAGTTAGCCACTTTAATTTAATCAAAGAATCCATTCTGTTTACACCGGCAAAATCTCTTCACCTTGTTTTCTAATTAGCGTGTCTGACTACACACCAACTACGTACTTCTAGCCTTTCTCGAAGGGCAGAGGTACAATCAGTCATTACCTACAATGGTTGATACAGGCAAAGTACAAATCTGGCGTGGTTTAAATCAGGAGCCCTGTTGTTGGAGGTCACAGCACGCTGTGTGTGAATGTGAGAATTTGATACATTTGAACATAGACAGAATAGCAAATCAGCAACTAACATTACCTGAATGGAGCAAAGGACAATGAAACTGAAAGAGTTTCTGTCTCCTTCAGTTAGCGTTAGCTTCCGCGTCACTATTTGGTTCATGTTGTATAAAATTTTCTTGTTCTTTTTCCTATCAGCAGCACACAGTGACCTCGAACGGGGCTATGGATTGATTCACTCTGGATTTCTCATCTAATGCTCATAGTTTTGAGATTTGATCTTTAGTCAAACAGGTCAGTTGACAGACTAAAATATACAGCTAATTATGATTGATTGAGGTTGTTTCTCTGGCCATCTGTTGAGGGGGGGGGGGGGGGGGTTGTCCTGTCTCTGTGAGTTGCTCACATAGCTTTAAAAGGTACTGCTCTGATGTATAAATTTACTTCAAATATAAGGTTGCAGGTCCTTATATCACAGTACTGCTAGATCATCCTCTGGTTCCAAATCCTAATGCAGTCTTTCAGTACTTCTTTCCCTCACAAAGCCCTTGTAGGGGTGAGAATCTGCTGTCACAGTTGTTAAAATACGCTAAAACAAAGACACAGGGGATGAGCAGGAATGCTGCACCAGCCCGAGACACCATCTCCCCTCAACATCTCCCACAGGGACACGGTGACCCAGAAATCAGCAGACTCTGGTCCTGAACTCACATCAGGCAACTTTATTATCTGTATCTGTACAGTCTGTATTGCACGGCGCTTTGGATGAAAGCATCTGCACTGCAGCAATAAGCATGAACATGCCTGTCCCTTCAAAGGTGCTGGTAGCCAGCGTTACTGCAGCCTGGCCCATCCACTGAGCCATGGATGTCAGAATGAGGGAGTTGGGTGAGGGGTAACCATGGAGGAGGCTGGAGAGGGGTTTCAGGCGTGCCTAAAAGGGAGTACCTTGCTTTTGGGCGGCTGCATGTAGGCTTTGAGGCGGAGGCGCAGGTCGTGGGCCACTTCCATCAGATACTGGGAGGATCGCATCAGCACCTCATCCACAGGGCCAGCAGCTGGCCAGGATGCCTTCATCAAGGATGTGCCCTACAGTAGACAGGCAAAGCAAGGGGATTGGTAGAGCACATTTCAAACACTGGGACAATTCAAAGTGCTTTACACAAACAGATGTGAAGAACAGTAATTCCACAGTATGTGCTCGCTATTATGTGTGTACACAGGCACACAGACAGACAGACACACACACACACACAAAGACAGACAGACAGACAGACAGACACAGACACCGGCACAGAAAGACACGCACACAGGCACGCACACAGACACTGACACAAACACACACACACACACACATACAGAAACACAGTCATTTTGTTCTTTTCTCTTACTGTCCCAAACAGACACTAACACACTGAGACACCACGCAGTATCACTCCAGTGGTGTGGGCCTCACCTTGCCAAGCAGTGACCAGGTGTATTCACACAGGTGTGGGCAGATAGGTGCCAGCAGAAGGGTCTGTCTCTCGATGAACTGGAACACGAGGTCACGGTGCATGCCCTCGATCGCCAGCTCACGGTACTTATCCTTCGCAGCCTGCAGACAACCCAGCCAGAACACACAGTAACACTTACATATTGCTTAGTAGTGATAATACACTGCCATACACCCTAATATAATATATTCATATAAAAATATATGACAAATATATCATATATAAATAGCAGTTGGATATTGAGGATGAAGGAGTCATGAGTTATCCAGTCGCAGTGGTACTTCTAGTCTGGGTCAATATGAGAGTAATAGGGGTTTTGCTGACATCAACATTAATGCAACTGACATGTCAGGCTGAATCTCGAGCAACTTAATTAGATACCTGAAACAGTCCTTCTTAACTCAGGAGGTACACACTAGTGTGTGTTAGTGACAATGGCCGTCGAGGTGTGCCATTATACGGAATTAACACACACACCCTGTCAGCCAATCAGGAAACAATACTACTTTTTGTCTAGGTGATAAAACAGCATATATTCATCATTACTATGCATACTTTGAGTGCGTTCTGCTCTGATGGTCTTCAGGCACACAACCTTATACAACCTAAAGGTCATAATGAATGTTTGAGTGTAGGGATATGGAGAAATGTAAATGACAGTGAGAAAACAGGATAGATGGGCTTTACCTGGAACTCAAAAAAGCCGGTCTTTAGAGCCTCTTTGTACATCATTCTCTCGTAGTGTTGCTCTGTGCGCAGGATACCTGCATTCATCTCACTGAGAACACACACAGACAGACAGACAGACAGACAGACAGACAGACAGACATGACATGAGACAAACAGACACAAGGATCAGCCCTTCTCCCTCAGACTTCACAGGCACTGCCATTAGCATCAACCCAAGAGATAAGCCTGAATCTGAGATCATCTACATGGCAGCTTCTTTATGTTTTGGCTGCTGTTTTCCCACGAGCCATCATATTGTGCACGCATGGGTAGAAAGGCCTTTTTATCTGCATAGCAAAACAACAGCCAGAAACTGACTAATGAGGCCCACTATGTGTGCATCACTGTGCTCCTCTTCTCTGGATGTTAGGAGAACCATTTTTTGCCCCATGAGGCACCAGTCTAAAGGCCTCTACACACTGGCAGCCACATGCGTGTAGCTTACTCTACCACTGGAGTGCAGACTACAATTCGGACCTATTGTTGTTGGTACTTTTACTACTTACCTTTCTATAGGGCTTTTCAAGACACTTAAAGTGCTTTTCAGTGGAAGAGGGGAGCTCACCAACCACCACCACTGTGTAGTGTAGCATCCACCTGGGTGATGCAGCCATTATGCACGAGAATGCTCACCACACACCAGCTTGAGGTGGAGTGTGGGGGAATGGATGAATGAGCCAATCACAGTGGGGGATGATTAGGGTGGCAGGTTGAATGAGCCAGATTGGGACTTTAACCAGGACACTAGTGAACCCCCTACTCATTGTGACAAGTGCCGTGGGATTGTTGATGATCACTTTGAGTCAGGACCTCAGTTTAACATCTCATCCATAGAACAGATTTACTGGTGCTGCTCAGTAAAGTCCATTGTTTACTTGTCAACTAGAAATTTCAAGCAGTGAAGTATAGTACAGGGTGCTTATGATCAGAGGATTTAGGACTTAGGCAGTGCTTGCTTCATGCTCGCTACGCGTACAGGATGCGGATCATACCTGCTGTAATGAAGTTAAGGAACTTAGCTAGCATGCTAGTAGCCTGGAAATTGTGGGTTCGAATCCCAACTGCCACCGCTGTGCTCTTGAGGAAGGCACTTAAACATAAGTTGCTCTAGGGTAGACTGGCCCTGAAGTAATTGTTAGTTCACAAATGCAAGCTTTGGATAATGCATGTAAATAAAGGTAAATCTAAAAAGATGGCCACCTGAAACAAAACAATCATCAATCGTTGGATCATCACTCAATTGACAAATGTAAATCGCCTTGGATGAAAGCATCTGCTAAATGCGTAAATGCACCTGGCAAAGACACGGTCATTGAAGGAGTCGGCCAGCCCCACGCGCAGGTTGTTCTGGTTGGCGATCATCTCTTTCACCCACTCCACCCAGGTGTAGAGACGCAGGATGCCAGCATCAGCCATGGCCTCCACGAAGTTGGCGTCTTCCACTGTGTCGCCCGCATCTGCCAGCGCCATCCTCATCCCTGCCCGGGACACACCAGTTTGCACACACCGGTGTTGATGAAAATATGGATTTGTTGTACATCGAATAAAAGGATCTTATGTTTATAGCATGTGTTTTTATGTTTTGTGGGGCCAAAAATTAATCATCTGAAACACTTCGCTGGCTAATCAGACACACACGGACAGATTTGGCAGATTGAGGCATTGCTTTGGAAAAGGTCAACTGACTTATGGAGCGAATGCAGGACTTTTTATTCCATTACACACAAACACACACACACACACACACACACACTGTAATGAATTTCCACAGTGTGGACAATAAAGATTTCTATTCTATTTTCTGGCTAAAACCATATATGAAAACATAGCTGTGAGTAACATTCACCCAGTAGCTACAGCTATTCAAGAATGGCCTACAAGGCAGGTAATACACACACACACACACACACACACACACACAACACACACACACACCACACACACACACACACACACACACACACACACACACACACACACACACACCACACACACACACACACACACACACACACACACACACACAGAGGAAGTTAATTAAACAGGCCTATTGGAGAAAATGCCAGAGTAAAAAGGCGGAGCTGTGGTTCATTTTAAGGCAGGCCCACTGAAGACTCATACCCAGAGGACACATAGCCTGAAGCCTACAAACCATCCACAATGACTCATCTTTTGTCAGCAACGCAGAGTACATACACATTTGATACACACACACACACACACACACACACACACACACACACACTTATATCTAGATTTAAAGCCCACAGGCAACACACACCATCTGTCCACACTCTTTCACACCAACAGGAATGTCTAGGAGAGGGAAATTCTAATCTAAACACAAAGCACCTGAGGCTTTTTCTCCCCCTCTCGCTCCCATCTCAAGGCTAAGCCACGCTAAGGAAGTCCACCTGTCCTCATCTCTCAGATCTCTCCCTTTCTCCATCTCACACACACACACACACACACCCCAAGAGAGAGAGGTACTATTCCTAGAAACACCTCACACCGCGGGAGCCCGAACCAGAGCCTGCCAAACACACTGATGCCTGAACGCTGACAGCCTGAGGTGAAAATGGATGAGGTACTTGAGGATATATATTCTGTGATAATTACTGGGTTCAATGGTTTGCTCAGGTGCCCTGAGGTAGCCTGATGCATGAGTTTTGCCTAATGTGTTGCAAGAATTAGGACACTCAGAATTTTCTTCCTTTGATTTAACATCATCATGGCTTCCAGTCATGTAGCCCTTTTTCCCCAACAATAAAGACTCAACGTCCTCAGCTAACCTCTGAGGACAGTAGCATTGCTAGAGCAAGAAGTGGCAATCTGCATTAGAGTAAAGGATCACACAGTATAAGATATCACAGTTTAGTGTAGTATAGAGTCGTAGAGTGTTGTGTGGAATCATACAGTGTAGTGTAGTGTAGTATAGTATATCATAGCAGAGACACTCTGTGGCTCTAGTGCAATAAACATTCTGTCAAATTTCCCTCCTGACTGTCTGGTAACGGTTCAACTCTATCCTGGCAATGTAAATGTAAATGTCAAACAAACACAGAGGATTGACTGAGACATAATTCTGAGACATAATTCTAGGCAATCAATGATTTCCTTCTAAAGCACAGAAGGCAGCAGGGGGCATTTTGAGCTTTTTCTGCTGAGTTTAAAACAAAGCATCTTTAGCAACAATCAAAGACTGGCCTTCAAAGCTTACCAGCTGCGGTAGAGCAAAAGCTGACCACCCAGAACAAAACAAAACAAAACCCCCAGAACAGAATCATTACCCATACTACACACTACTGGGGCGATGGGTTTGAATCCTGGCTGCCACTGTTTTGCCCTTGAGCAGGACACATAACCCTAGGCATCTCTAGGGGAGCCTGGCCCTGAAATAATTGATAGCTCACAAATGTAAGCTTTGGATAATGCATGTAAATATAAAAAGATTAAACAAAACAATCAAATCATCCCCCACCTCCCTTGCACAAGGGCCAAATCAAAGGTCAGGCACTGAGAGAGGGCAGTAGAGGTTACTGTTGGGTGACTTACCGTCTGCTGAGAACTTGGAGACAGCCTGGCTCAGGGTCAGGAAGTTCCCTGTGGACTTGGACATCTAACAAACACAAAAGCTAAATTTGTGAGCTGACAAAATAAACAATCTGATAAATGTCTTTGACAAAAGAGGCCCACAGACACAAATATATTAACAGAACGCGTGCATTACACGAATACACGCACACAAACAAACATCAAACACTGTATATTACCAATATAACTGCACCACACACACACACACACAACCTGCTCAAAAAAACAAATCCTCCATTACCTTCTCAGAGTTAAGTAGCAGGTGTCCATTTGCACGGACAGCCTGAGGCCACTTCTGACTGTTGAAATGGGGAAAAAAAGAGATGCTACTTAGAACCAGACACAAACGGAGAAACTTGACAGTTTGAAGCATTACTTTGGAAAAGGTCAACTGACTTATGGGGCGAAAGTAGGCCTTTTTATTCCATTACACACACGCAGACACACACACACACGCAGACACACACACACAAAGACACACACACAAAGACACACAGAGAAAGAGAAAGAGTCTGATTTCTTCGGATAGGAAGAGGTTGGCTATTTTCCAAATTAGAGCACTTTAAGAGCTATATTAAGGCATTTAAGGGAGATCTGGGTGTCTGGGTAGATTTGCTCCGCCGACACCGAAGCTGGTTCGGTCTTCAGGATGACCTCAAATCGTCTGGCAAACAGAAAAGCTCTCAGGAGGCTGGTGTGTCTAACTACATCCACTTCCAATGTCAAACCCAGAACTGTGCTAGCGAGAAAATCACCCTGGCCCACAATTTATCTCAATTGGGGGCTCTGGTCATAGGCTCTGAGAAATCACTACTGACGACAACTCTGCCAGCAGACATTCAAACAACACTAGTGTGCTCAGAATACAGAGGCAAGCCGTGAAACAAACAATGCATCACGATTAGTGCCAAGACCAGTCTGAATGACTTTTAGGCTATCGTCAAATATAATATTTCTTCCACGCTGTTTTTTTAGATGACATAGCAGGAGTAACACTGAGGACATCAGTCACTCCTTTGGGGTTGTCTGTGTGCCCTAGTGTGGTAGTGAAGATCCAAGGATGAACCTATGCCTTGTCTAACATCCATTTCAAGATATAGGCTTCTGTTCTGTTAAACTTCAGTAAGTTTGTTCTGTTCATCATTGCATCATACACCCATGTAGTGGATGAGACCAATAGGATGTTGGTCACACACACTACAAAGACATTTTGTAGCATGCTCGTCATTCTGTGTGTGTGTGTGAACGCACACTACAAAGACATTTTGTACCATGCTCGTCATTTTGTGTGTGTGTGTGTGTGAATGAACGCACACTACAAAGACATTTTGTACCATACGCGTCATTCTGTGTGTGTGTGTGTGTGCGTGCGTGCGTGTATGCACACTACAAAGACATTTTGTACCATACCTGTCACAGTGTGTATGTGTGTGTGTATTTTGTTACCTACCTGTCATTAGGCCACATGGCTACGTGGTTGTACAGGTAATATGACAGATGATTGGGCACCAGGTCCTTCCCAGACACACGGACGTCCACAGGGTACCAATACTCAAACTCCCTCCGCAGCTTGTGGAGGTGCTCCTTTGGGATGTCAGTTTTGGGGAAGGGGGAGTTTTTGAAGAAAATAAAGTCCCAAACCTCCCTGCTCATCTGTTCAGGCCTGAGATGGAAAAATGATAGAAAAAAAAATTAAACAGATCAAAATGAAAGAAATGAGTCATTAAGCATGGAGACACAAAGATATATATATCTAACAAAAGACCAAACATGAAAAGAAGCTGTCAGTTTGGGGTTTGCATGATAAATCACATTAGAGGTGTCAGTTTGGGGTTTGCATGATAAATCACATTAGGTGTTCAATGACCTTCCAACTCTCTTAAGGCTTACAGCTCTTAAGGCTGACTAACTGTTCTCAACCTTCTCAACAGACTCATTCTCTCCTGCAGTGTGCATGGGGCCATCTACTATACGCCATCATAAAATTAAAATCAACCACAAAGCAAGATAGTGAAAGGGAGCCTGTGTGTGTGTGTGTGTGTGTGTGTGTGTGTGTGTGTGTGTGAGAGAGTGTGTGTGTGTGTGTGTTTATGTATGCGTGCTGTATTGTCTCTGGCAATGGAGTGTTTTTCCTGTATCCCTAGTGACTTAAGTGTGAGTGCCTGCCTTAAGCTGAAGTGTTAGTGGGGGAGTGTGAGAGTGTGTGTGTGTGTGTGTGTGTGTGTGTGTGTGTGTGTGTGTGTGTGTCTAGGCGGGCAGAGACTTGCCTGATACCCAAAGGAGAGGGCTCTTGGCCGTTGAGGACCCCTCCCTGGAGGAAGTGGGCGACCGTGTAGTAGGCCATGTAGATGGTAGAGTCCGACAGCGACTCAATCAGCCACTGCTCGTCCCACGGCAACCGGGTTCCTATGGCAACAGAGACAAAGGATCACAAAAAAGGGATGGCGGGGGGGGGGGGGCATTTCCCATGGCTCTTCAGGTAAATTGCTAATGCAAGCCATTAGAGCTCTTTTGAAAATAGCATCAACACAAAAACAAACAAGAGCTTTCAGCATCGACGAGCAGATAGAATAATAATTATCCTTCCCGAAAACTCCTCCGTCATAAATTAATGCTTTTACCCCGAGGAGACGGCCCGGATCAGTAGTGTATCAAAAATAAACAACAACAAAAAAGATTATGTTTCATTATTAAAAAAAAAATCAACTGATAAAGTAAACCCAATATTGACAGAGAAGGCTGGCAGTGGCTTTTTACAGATTATGCCAGATTGATTCACCACTAAAACAACAATGTGGAGCTGCTGAATGCGTTAATGGCTGAGTCAAGATGGCCGCAGGGGCTTGCACCCAAACATACCAAGACCGTAGGTGCGGGAGCAGGCATGTTCCTGAAGCCAGGCTAGAGTGGCCTCGAAGTTCTTCCGGGTCTCCTCACAGAAACTGAAATCGATAGCATGACATCCCAAATCGTCAGAGGAAAAAATGTAACAGTAATATGTTGGAGATCTAATATGATTAACAGGTCTGTAATGGAAATGTGCCCCTAGTAAGTGTGTGCCCCCTACATTTTTTTTGTTTTTTTTTTAAAAGGTAGTTTTTGTTTTTAATTAGTGCTGTCAATGTTAATCCATTAAAGCATGTGATTAATGTAAACATTTACATTTTATTATTTTAATTTATTTTTAATTTAATTTGATTAATCATGCAGACGCATACATCACACTACACACACACACCTGTGGCTGTAAGGTTGAGTTCATCCACTCGCTTTGTTTTATTTGCTGGTGTGTTTCAGCAGCCACTGTAGGTATTTTAGCAACATGCTAGTCCACTGTATAGACTTTGGAAATAATTCATTGCTTTGATTTCAGTGGCAGAATTTCTCGCTTGTACCGTGCCCACCTTTCAATAATGCATTAAATTCAGCACTTCGTCAGCAGGCAGTACGTTGTAGGCAGTCATGAGAAGTTAAACTGACTTCCCAGAAACCTTGTAAATAGTTCTGATATATTTATAACAACCAGTATGTTGAAATACACAGTGTCTCTCTGAACAGTAATGTTAAAAAAAGCAAGCATGCAAAAAGGATGCGAGGATGAGAGTGTGTGCGCGCACGTGGGGGGTTATAAAGTCATGTGGTTGGTCACCCCTGGGCACCTCTGTCACAGACAGCCTGTGGCAACTACACTCTTTCAAGTAGGGTGTGTAGGAAATCGAGGTGCACCACTCTGACAAAGCCTGTGCTAACCAGGGCCATGTGTGACATTCCTCACAAAAAAATAAATGAGAATTCTAGAACTTTAAGTATGCGATTAATCACAGCCGAAAATTTAAGTTAATCAGATTACGGTACTTGTTTTAATTGACAGCAGTATTTTTAATATAGTACTGTACTGTATTGCATGTCGCTTTGGATAAAAACGTCTGCCAAGTACAAATAAACATAAACAAACAAACAAACAAACTTGATCTGTCGGAACATTCTTGCTAGTAAGAGTTTTTCCATTGCCCTGACAATGAAGCAAAGACGAAAACAAGAACAAAAGCGACTCACGTCTCCATAGGCTTCAGACAATCCATTGCCTGCTGCTTCCACTCGGTGTCACCATAATCAAGATACCTGACACACACACACACACACACACACACACACACACACACACCCAACAGCATTAAAGACATAATACAGGCCCACAAAACACAGGTTTTCATAAAGTGTGCATTTATCCACAGTTCACTGTAAAATACAAACACACACACACACACTTACCACTGGTCGCAGAGTGCTACCACACACTCGTCTCCTGAGCGTGACATCACCTGCTTCTCTGGCTCCATGTAGATCAAAGCCTCACCCTTTAGGGAGAGAATATAAACAAGAAGAATTAGCCAAATCAGGCTCTCTCTCTCTCTCGCCGCACCACACACACACACACACACACACACACACACACACACACACACACACACACACACACACACACACACAACACACACACACACACACACACACACACACACACACACACACACACACACACACCTGCCATTCTTAATGTGAATCCTCATACCTTCTCCACCATCAGCTTCTGGATTGGCTTCTTCACATCCTGGACCTTCTGTCCCTTGTATCCTTCCACCAGCATAATCTAGACATGAGCACACAGCATGACCTCAGGATCCCACAACAAACCACCAAAAAACCAGACACCGTGCTCTTTATTTGGGATTAGTGACTGTGGCCAGGCCTCACCCCCTCATAGAAGCCCTTGAGGTAGACCTTCTCCTTGGCTTCAGCCAGCTTCTCCTTGTCATTCTGGCTCTGGATCTTCAGCTCGTCACAGACCAGCGGAGCCGACAGGTTCCCGTAGCCCGGGATCTCAATGATGGGCACCTAAGGGAACAGGAACAAAACACCAACTCAAACGGCCCTTTCTATTGTTAAAGAGCCTCGTCCGAGCAAAAACCTCTCATCTCTTTTGACAGTGGCCGTACTGCTGTAAGGCAAGCTACAGTTTCTTTACAAGGAAGAGAAAGAACTCTCTCAGTCAAGAACTCTACCAGTGCACAAATGTCTTCCAATTACACACAGTAGTTGTAGTGCTACAACTTGGTGGTCAGAGCTGTAGTGGAGGCTAAATGCAAGCAAACCCACCTCTCATATTTCAGATAAATAGAGTTCATACGCCTCTTAATAGAGTTTATGCACTAAATGCAACTTTTAGCATTAAAAACATTCATATTTGCCATTTAGCAGCACTGATGTTAATCATAAACTGCAAGTCAAGCAAACTGCTTTTAGAGTTATGTCTCCAGTTATGTCTCCTGTCTCCATACACTGCCGATGCCGCCAGGGGGGACTTACCGGTTCAAAAGGAAGGACCATTCTGTCTTCAATTCCATACTTTTCCCTCAATGCCTGCAAAAGAGACAAGGATTCAAAAATGACATGTTTTCAGTATGAAGAATATTTATTGACTTGTTATGATGTTGTGATATTCACTACTAACCGAGCTGACTCAGTGGTTTAAAGCAGAGGTTGATATATGGGGAGCTTTACAAAAATAAACACTGCACAACTAAACCCAGCAAAACTCATGCCAGTCTCATCTCAGTGAAATACACAATTAAATCTGAGCAAACGTCTCTGAAGGCCAATAGGTTCTGAGAGTGGAGAGGTGTGTGTCTAACAACTCGTTAGTAACAAGATGGTCACCTGTTTCTTTTTTATGTCTCTCAAGGCAGCGATGTCATCAGGGGCATCGGATGGAACACTAGTGACAACCCCCGTGCCTGAAGTAAACAACCACACAAGGTTAAAGTCAGTTTCTTAAGGTCAACCGTCCACACAAAAACACCAAGTCAAACATGGCATGCACAAAACCACACAGATACTTATTTGCAGAAAATGTTCAAGGTTACAATACAAATCCTCATTTACATGAGCTTGGCTTTGGCCCTGCACCTCCAGATTACACTAAGCTTCTTAACACTAAGAAAAATGCCATTGAATCTGAGCAAAGGCAAACCTGACATTTCAATTTCACAAAAAAAAATATCAACCCTGAAGCAAACTGTGCAGAGAAAAATATTTCAGTGGCAACTTAAAGGGCAGGTTTGTTTCTTTACACTTAAAGCCTTGTTTTCTGATAGTTAATGAAGAAATAAAATGGTTAATGGTTGATGAATGCCTACAGAATGGCTGCACTGGTGCACTGCTGCAATCTTTCCTAAAACAAATTAAACTTTGATTTGTAAAGTCGTGAAACTCACCGAGTGGTCAGTAATGTTCACTGATACAATGGCACAAAAACTGGTGCAAACTATGGTTTCCAACAGACAACACAACCATTCATTCTCAAATGGGGACCTATTTTTTCAAGCCCATCACAGCCCTTAATAAAGTTCCACCTAAGAGTTTGAAGCAACACAAGCTGATGGAAGTCATCATAGCGATAATTTTTGTGTCAGTGTGTCAGTGTTTCAGTGAACATAACTGACCACTCGGTGAGGGGAGCTACCACAACAACTAAAAATTCTTGAATCAGAAGCATTTGTCAAAATTTCAGTCTTAACCATTGCATTCATCATAAACAATCAGAAAACAAGGCTTCAAGTGTAAAAAAACCAAACCTGTCCTTTCATGCTACAGACAGTATCAGACTGATGCTTAATTAGCCTGTGGCCTTCCAGACATTTCTGAGGTGTAACTTGGTGGCCATGTGTTCTGTACGTCATGGTGACTAAAGCTAGCCTCCTCTCAGCAGAAACAGGATGCCAGAAGGTCTTCAAGTCTTAGGCTCCTTCACCATTTTTCTTTAGGTGCACTGTGTGTGTGTGTGTGTGTGTGTTGTGCATGAGAGAGAGACAGAGAGAGAGAGAGAGAGGAGAGAGAGAGAGAGAGAGAGAGTTAAGGGTTTACCTTTGTCTTCTTTGATGGTGAGCATAGGCAGGGCGTAGATGACCTTATAAGATGTAAGGGGAGCACTGAGCGCACATCCTAGAATATCCTGCAGGAATGAACCAGTGGAGTCAGGGCACATCGTCTCTGCAACATAGTGAAGCACCAAATATCAACAGAAACTACACAGGTGTTCACCCACCTGACCCAGGAGCTGCATGACGACAGGCACCACTCCATTCTCTTTGGTGAAGCCCTGGTAGGACATGTTTCTTGCGGACCTGTGCGTGCAGATGAACACCTCCCCACTGGCCGTCTCAAAGGCCACGTACTTCATGTCTGGCCGCATCCAGCAGTTGGTCTGACCAAACATGGTCTCAGGTCGCAGGGTCGCTGCCACCAAGAAGATTTTCTTGCTTTTGAGAGCACTACAGCGACAAGGCAGATTATTCCACATTGTTTAGGTCAAGACATTGTATAAACTGCACTTAAAACTATTTCTAACATCTTTATAAACTGCAAATTAATACCAGTTCATTACCAACAATTCAGCCAAAACTATAGAGTCCTGAAACTAGCCACTGACTATGAAGAATAAGGTCGCAAATGAACAGTTCACACACAGCACACACCTGAGCTTGGCTGGGAGAGGATCAACCAGCTTCATCTTGATCAGTGTGTATTCCTGTGGGCCCACTCCCTATAGTGGGATGAGGACAAACACTTTCAGAATGGCCCATTTGCATAAAGGAGAAACCCAGGGTGAATCAATCCTCAAAAGGCCTGTGGTCTGAGGTCAGTCAGTGGGACAAAGAACAAGAAAATTTGATTCAACACAGTCTGAAGAGCGTACCGACAACTAATACTAACTGAATGGGACACAGAAACTCATTTATCTATGCCCCATTCAATTAACATTAGCTGCAGGTTTGCTATTCAGTCAAAATAGCACCAAATTTTCTCATTCTTTTTCCTGCAGACAGCACTCAGTGACCTCAAACAACAGACTCGTGGACTGAATCACACAGGATTTCATCTTTAATTAAGACTTCTCTTTGTTAAACAAAACAACTTACCTCGCCTGTCTGTCTGTCATGGTCCATGCAGGGCTGACCATCTTTGGGTGAGTAGATGGTGTATCTGCAGAGCATAAAGAAGGCAAAATATGTGCAACAGGAAGACACAAGCATACGCTATCTAGACTGCGAACAAGCTAGTTACCTCTTCCCAAATTTGATCTTTTTCCTGTCTTTCAAAGTCATGAACTGCCACCTCACAAAGGAGTCATAGAAGGGATTCACATCAGTTGTGATGAATGAACGACGCCAATCCACCTAAAAGAGCACATGTTAAAAATTTTTTTTAGGAATGTATGTGAGATTTAACAAAGAGGACAATTTATAAATTACAAATACATTACAAATGAGATGTAAAAAAGTTGATTTGATATTAACAAACACTCTTAGCGGTTTGTTCAGCACTGAGGTACTATGCTACAAGAAAAGACATATCAAATCTGGCTCATGTTGATATTTGTTAACCATCTGTCATAGTAAGTGGCCACAGTATTCAGACCATTTGAATTTTGCCTTCGTACCTTCACTCCCATTCTCTTCAGGTCCTTTACAGCGAGAGGTGGGAAGTACTCCAACCAGTGCTCTGCGTCAGCAAACTTGACAATCTCCTCATCACTCAGGCCCAAGGATTTCATGATGTCCCACTGGAACTTGGAACTGCCAGCCTTGGCAACTGCTTTGCTCTGACACCAAATACACAGAAAGGGAGTGTCAGCGCTGGGACTAGGATGAGCTCTGTGTTTATCTGAGCTAAACTACAGCTTCACTGGAGAGTGGTTTGACAGTCTTGACATTAAATGTACAACACAGCAACCCCACCTCCACATGATACTTTCAGTGGTACAGAGCAATCCTTACCTTTTTGCCTTTGGATTTGTCCTTAATTATGATTTCATCAGCCACTTTGGGCTTCTCCTCCTCTTCCTCATCCTCATCAGGAAACTGAGGTGGGTTCCCATAGAGCTCCATCTCTCTCTTCAGCTTGTCTGCGCAGGCCTACAAAAGCAATACACCATTAGACACAAGGCTCAAAGTACAAACCCCCACACTAGCAAAGATGTGCTATCACTGAAAGACATGGTATAATGGCACAGCGGCTGGTCAGAAACGTGATTATTCTAGGCTGATTGGTGCTCTTTAAAGCAACAAGCTCACCTTGATAGGCATTCCAGTACAGTGCAGTCCAAATGGAAAGAGGCATTGTTTTCCTTTCAGGCGCTGGTATCCAACACCAAACTGTGACATAACAGCAAAGAGTGATTAGAAAGTCTTGTAGAACTAATACAAGTTATATAGGGCTATATGGGTGAAATGGACCTCACCTCGCATTTAGAGAGGCAGAAAGTGTGTCCCAGATGCAATCTTCCATTCATGTATGGGTAAGGAAAGGTGACAAAATACTTCTTCTTCCTGGAAATAACAACCCAAGAAACAGGGCTCAAATACCATTTTTTTTTTAAAATATCTAATGACACTATGAAATTCAAACTGAAAAACTCACTCTTTACTCTCCCCAAGAGTAGAGGGAGCGTCGCATTCAAACACTTTCTCTTTGTCCCATTTTTGCTGAATCTCTTCCTCAATCTTTCTTAGATAATCGAGTTTAGCAGTTCCTTTTCGTTCCTGCAAAAAAAAAAACAATGATGGCACTGACAACTCACTGAAACTTGGCAACTATTCAAAGGCAACAATTGCTGATGCAATGCACTGACAATGTAGAGAAACAGACATTCCTACGCTTGTAGCACAGAGTGTGCATAAAAGGGTAATGCAACCGTTTTTGCTCATTTATTAGAGTGCTAAGTCGCAATTTGGGCAACACGACATGCAATGACAGCTGGTAGGTCTTCCAATCACGCTGACTGTGCTGTCAACGTTGGATGAATTATCTAGATTTGTGTTGATCATAGCGCGCTAACAGATGTAACGTAATTCAAAACAAGCAACTCTCCTCTTACAAAGGGTTCTGCCTAGAACACGTAACATGTAAAGAGCAGCAAGCCCTAAAACATGCTCAAGACGCCCTGATAGTATAGTATCACTAAGTTAGGCATGGTCCCATCTCATCTACGTTAGCTAGCAGCAAGCTTTGCGTCATCCTGCTAGCCGGCTGACATCGTTGTCAATGTAACTCATGCTGAGGCTAAGAAAAAATATATATAAATTAACGTTCCTTACACAGATACAGAGTGATGAAATCTTGTCAAAATGGAGAGATTTTCTACTCACCGTCATTTCAAGAAAACTTTCAAGGACCTAATCTGGTGAACTCGAATTTAGAACCACGCTTCCTTGGCACTTGGCTGCGTAGTTATCGCGAGATGCTACGTGGTACAGCTCACCACAAACTGTAGCATTATGGGAAATCAAGTTTTCTGTCCATGGTCCATACCACTGATCTCATAAAGAATGAGTATCAGTAGTCCATACCTAGTTTAGCCCATTTATTTGATCAGATCAGTGGTTTAGCCCCCTCTTACCACATACGATCTGAATTAAAAAGGAAAGTAAACCTTGACACTAAAGCCATATTCCAGTACATTACAATTCTGTATAAATACATTTCCAGAAATACGTACATAAGACTTAATAGTGAGTATGGAAAAGGTGACATGAGAATATGGGTAATGCTATGGGAATTTATAATGTCTGTACACGTGTGGTTATTACACTTCAACTACTGGCTATTCTGAAATGATGGTTGTGACTATAACATAGTTACCATGTAGCTCACCTCAAGATGACTGTAATGATAGATTAGTTTAATTTGCAGGACTACACCTACCTACAATTACAATTAACAATTTCCCTGCATGCATATTAATAGTTCATGCTATGTCTGAACCCTTTGTACACGAAGCATTCTGGTCTCTTCAGTGACCTCTTGGTCTCTGTATTACTTCTGAGTAGGCTACTACTTTGAGCCATATTAAAGTGTCAAGATGGTTAGCATCTGTCCTCTATATTCTATGAACAGTATTTCAAGGAAAAGGTTTTTTCCATTGTTAGTGCTGTATTTTTTAATACTTTGCTTCTCATATATATTGCTGTAATATACGTGAAAACATTAATGAACAGTGTTAACAACTCATCACAACTAGACGGTTTATTCACAAAAGACATTTCTGTACAGTTTGTACAATAATAATAAAAAAAAAAAAACTCATACAACCACAGTCACATTTCCACCCTTTAGACTCCACCAAGTGGACAGTCATGGACAGACAGAGACAGCCCAGTTCCAGCTCCTTCCATTTCCTCATTAATTTGCAAACCCCAAGTCTTTGCCTCTGTTTCTCAGTCCTCCTTCTCAATGTAGGACTTCTCTGCCGTTCGAGCGATCTGGCGGGCCAGGTACCTATCCCTGGCTGAGCTGACGGTCTGCTCATTACTGCGCTTGGCAAACTTACTGGGCTGGGGAGCAGTGCCTGCTGTGGCTGACTTCTCATCAGGCGTTTCTCTCTTGTTTTCCTCTCTCCTCACTTTCTCTGATGTTTTCTCTTCCTCCTTTCCATTGTCATTGTTGCTGTTTCCTTCTCGTTGCCTCTCCCTCTCTCGGTTCTTGTGGTTCCCTTGTTCTTTGCTCTCTCGCTCTCTTTCTCCATCTCTAGTCCTATCTCTCTCCCTATCTCTCTCCCTATCTCTCTCTCTGTCTCTAGGTTCTGCCCTCAAATGCCTGTCCTCTCTATCCTTTTCCTTTCTTCCTCTACCCCGATCATCATCCCTTTCTCGATCCCTTTCCTTCTCTCTCCTGTGCTCCTTTTCTTCTCTTCTGTGGCTGTGCCTGTCGTCCCTCTCTCTGTCTCTCTCCCTCTCTCTGTCTCTATCTCTCTTCTTCTCCCTCTCCCTGTCTTTGTCACGGTCTTTGCCGTCTTCCTCTCGGCTGCCTGGTGAGGGGGATCTCTGTTTCCTGTACTGCCGCTTGGAGTGGGCGCTGTTGTGAGAGGACTTGTTGAACTCAGGCTTCACACCACACGGCTCATCCTCATCAGAGTCAACATCACGTGGCGGAGGCGATGGAGGAGGTGTATTCTCTTGTTTTATCTTTGGTTTCACATCCCTTTCAAACAAACAGAACATTAATTTTAAACATGATTACCCATGGGTGGCAGAGAGGTACTATAAGGTAGGGTATGGGTATGTTCAAAGAAAATGGAATTTCAAAACGAATTAAAACCAATTAAAATGTATATATATATATATATACAATGCTTATTGTATATAGAAACGCAAGTATTGTGTCAATTTACTGAACTTAGTGGTCTTTAATACAAGGAGACTTTTATAATGTCTATGGTGAATTAAGCTGTAAAGTTATAAAACAGTAACCATACACACTGAGTGCCTTTGCACTGTAACAGTGTGCCCCACCTGTGAGTAGTTCCATCAGGTATGCGCTCTTCCCCAACCGTTTGATTCAACAGGTGTCTGTAAAACCCACTGAGGTCCTTTTGCTTTTTCACATCCAAGGCAGCTGCAGCATTCACACACACATGCACACATATAAACACACACACACACACAAAATAATAAGACAGCACAGTTTGGGTCTGTTAATAAGGCCAAGATCAATTAAAAAAAAAATGCAGTGGAGAAGTACACCACATCCTTCCTGCCACAAACATCTGAGATTTTTTTTAACAAAGGCGAACTTGCGATATTGCATGACTCTGCAAAGGGTCAGGAAGTGTGGGGGTATTTAACTGTCTATCCACATTTACAGTGACCTATCATAACACATCTCTAAAATAAACGTGTCTACGTTTATTTACCCTCCATCGCTGCCTCTCTCCTCTCTCTCTCCAGTTCCTCCTCTCTCTCTTTGAGCTTTTGCCGGTAAGCAGATGTGACAAATGCATCCTTGTCTGCAAACTTCTCCCCTTCAGCTTCTCTCTCCTTCTGGATTTTCCTGTCATCTCTGCGATCTTGTTCCTTTTTCCTCTCCTCCACAGCTCTCATTAACTGATGTATGTATTTGGGCTGCAGAAAACAAACAAACAACAATGTAAAAAAACAAGTCAAATAAGTAAATATTTCACACAAATGTGAAGCGCTAGACAGGAGAGATTCAAAATAGGTTAGTATTCCAAACTGTTACGATCTCTGTTAACACTTTAATATCCATTACATGCTTATTAATACACTTCCATATTTCTGGAATGTTAATATGCTAATCATGTGAAGCATGTTGGGGGAAAAAAAACAAACAGGAATTTCAAACTTACCCTCTTATCTGTGCCACCAAGGATTTTCTTATTACTGTCAAGCCTTTGCTTTTGAATGTCATCGTAAACACTGTCATACTCATAAACACTACTGTCCTGCTCCAATGCTTTCTGCATCTCCAGCTTGGTCTAAGAACACAAGAGAGAACAAAACTAGTTTGTTTGCACAATCACAGCTGTTATCTGAGCATGCAGTGGGCAAGTCACACTCGACATAGCATATTCATATTCATATCCTTCTTTTTCCACTAAAACCAGTCCTACCTGTTTCATCATCTTCTTCTTATTGGCCTCCCTTTGCAGACTCTGTCCGACTGATGTCTGTGGAAAACATGTAAAGGATGTCAGTTGACAGGTCCACATTCATCCAATTCAGCAGTAGTTTTCACATATACATGCACTGAACAAGGTGCAACAAATGAAACCTTATGAAACCTACACGGTGCAACAAATGAAACCTTACGGATCTTTCATGTGTGGAAAACTGTAAACATGTTTGCTACATGACATTAACAGACAGCTCTATATAAGGTAAAATAATCAAATCTACTGATCAAGTATTTTAGATGTGCTGTTAGTTAAACTTAATTTTGCACTGCTCTTAGCAGTACCTTACCTCTTCGTCAGAGTCATCTCCAAACACAGATGATGTTGGGATAGCTTTTGATGTCTGGGTTTTCTTCTGTGGCAAGATTAACCCGTATCTGAAATAGTACAAAATAGAGAGAACAAAGTTAGTGGTCACTAACATAACTATTTGGCTGATGCACTATAATGCCTGGTTTCACAAAACACTAAATGGTAGAAAAAGCTCTTAGCATGCCAATGTTTTGAAAGGCAGTGCAATGACACAGTCACTGAAGCAGTGTTAAACCAATGAACTGTATGCATCCACCCGTGTAGTCATGAGTGACCTGTCCTATACTTTCCTCGAGTGCAAGATGACAAAACGTTGCAAAACGTTTTATACGTCACCGATAGGGCAGAGTGGGAACCGTAGCAAAACGTTGCGACCGCTGAACTTGCTTTATATTCTGCTAAACTCCATTCTTTATTTTTTCAATAATGTGTGATGTTCAGCGCTCATAAGTTAGCTTATCAAGACTGACATAACGTGGCAACTTGTGCGTTTACGTGACTTTCCGCTTAATAGTCTATACTTCCATGCTTTTACAGTTTTGTGGACAATAAGATGTCTAGGAACAACAGATAAACATTTTGCAAAAATACGTGAAACACGTTTGTTAGAAGACAAAGTAGCATGGTGCTGGTTATTAGCAATCTGACGCAGCTAGCTTGCAAGTAAAAATTACAAGCTGACAAAAGCGACTTGATAGCCAGCCAGATTATCTGCAGACTCTAGAAATGTATTAAGCAATTAGTTTCTATTGAAACAACAACAAAACAAAAAGTTACTATTCTCGACATTGAATTGTAGCTCACTTTTTGCCACCAGGAGCCGCCATGTTTCCCCGTCCTGTTGTTTCTTCCGTGCTTCGTTTGTTTCACATGTTCAGTTCCATCCAGTTCAGATGCATGACCGCCACCTATTGAACAGGGGTAAGCCTACCTAACATGCTAAACACTAAGAAAATAAATAAAAGAATTCATTTCTCGATTTTAAAAAGTGCCAGGACTATGACTATGCTGGCAATTGCTCCCGGTCTCTTTTACATGTTGAAAATGGCAAAAATGTCTGCCCATCATCTGTGTAGGCACTCTTGACTTGTGGACAACCCACTCCCAACAATTATTTTCACGTCTTCTTTCTCTCTATCGAATGTCTCCTTGAGTGATATATACAGGGGGGTCTCAAAAAAATTACCATCGAATACTGTCGAAAAATGTTAATTCATTTTAATGATTCATTACACATAAAGTGAAATATTTTAACCAATTATATGTGTTAATTCTGCTGATTGCTGATTTGCTTACAGCAAATGAAAACCCAAAATTTAGTGTCTCAGAAAATTAAATATATATATATATATATATATATATAATATATATATATATATATATATATATATATAAACAAATATAAATATATATATTTTTTTAATTTTTAATTTTTGTAACATAATTAGAAAGTCGACATATCTAATCAAGCTATGTGTGTTTGCTGCATAGACAAAGTAAGGTAAATTGGAGATATGAGAGTGCATTTGTTTAAGGACATGCATGGAATTTCTACATGCAAACACTGACTACCAGACGAATATCTCGAAACTTTTGTATTTATGAGGTCATCAGAAAGCAACATATCTAAAGGGTGTGTTGTCTGCTAGATATCACTCTCCGCACCCATTGACACATAAATGTTTAATAGTGGGGACATTTGACTTTCATAAGTTAGTATTAAAATCAAATTCAGAGGAAAATATAAAGAGAAAAGGAGGAAATCATACTTAATCTGTTGTATTCATGTTCAGAATGTGAACGTCATAAGATGAGCCATCAGGACATCCACAGCCTATTTCTGAAATGATACACCTCCAGATTATGAGGTCTTATAAGTAGCCTATATAAGTATGGCTTTTGGAAACAGCCATAGTTTCACGAGTCATATCCCACAGACCTCTGCTGCTCTCTGAAAGATCAGCCACTGCTGCAATTCACATACAGAACGCTATTCAGGATGCCAACATCTAAATCATTTTAAATTCCATTTTTATTTATTTACTCTTTGACCTAGTTAGCATTATTTACTGTACTTTGGTTTTATTTCTGTAAACTATGTGCCCAGTGTTAGGGAGTAATGAGTTAAAAGTAATGGAATTACATAATTTAATTACAAAATAACAGTAATCAGTTACATTACTTTGAAAAAAAAATGTGTAATTAAATTACAGCTACTTTCACAAAATATTCAAGATTTCAGTTACATCTGAATATCATCTGAAGAAACATTGGCTATATGTTTTATATTATTAGTTTAGTTATGCTATTTTTTCATGTGCATAGCATCCTCCAATTACTGCTGAAAGTCTGCTACTATTCTGATATGTCTGGTTCTCCCATCATGTTTTAACTAGCAACACCACCCACTTGCTGCTGAATCTGCAGCTTACAAGCAGTGTGAATTGCTGTTGTGAGAAGGCCTGCAATGTCAGATCGAAACTACAGTGTAGGCCTAGCCCGCTGCCGGAAGAAAAACGTAGTGGTAGTGAGCATGCACACATATGAGCAATCAATCCTAGACAGATATACAACTGCTTATTCAGTGATGTTCACCAAATGTTGAATGCCAAATATTTAATTTAGCGGGCATGGCTATTTAAAGATCAGTATGATCTCACAGTGAAGCGGTGTTGACTTGCCCGACACTGCTTTGGCTGTGTTAAAGGAATTTAAAAGGATTTTGACAGCAATCAGTGTTGAGCAATACTGTAAGGTTAAAACTGAAAATGGTTGACAGTTGAGAAAATTTAATTCAAAAAGTAGAAACATAATGCAAAAGTAATCAAATGTAATAATTTGCATTGCTTTGTTAAAGTAATTGAAATAGTTACACAACTATTATTTTAGATAGATAACTTGTAATTTAACACATTACATTTCCAAAGTAACTTTCCCAATACTGTCAATGCCAGTCTATAAAGTAAGTTATATCAGAGACAGTTTAATTTATACATTTTCATAGTTAATACGTTTAATGAATTGCTATATCACATAAAGGCATGAATCACATTAAAGCAAGTGAAAGTGATGGGCTTCTGCAGGAAGACACAGCCCTTTCAATATGCATATTATTGCACATGAGTGCCAAATCCAGGTAACAAGTGGCCAACCTCATGATAGGGCCTTGAAGAAAAGTTTTAGTAAGGCCTGTGAGTCTACAGATGTAGAGTTGGGGTGCGGTTGACAAACAGCATCAATGTGCCTTGCTTTCGGCTCTAAACAAGCTTTTAATATGTGGAGAGCGTTAGGCAAGGAAGGTTATTTTTATAGCTGATAACAGATAATCTTTATAGCTCATCAACCTACCGCCACCGTACAGTGTCGGTGTTACATAACTTCAAAAGCCCACAAGCCGATTAGATAATTTCTCGTTGAAGAAATCGAAACTGGGATTGGTAGATTTCACACAGCCCCCAAACGGGAAACGCTGATTGGCCTTTCTAGTTGCCTGTTAATGTTGCCATGCCTATTCGAACGTAAAGCAGTTTGTCCGACGTGCAAGTGACTAACACTAGGTAGCTAAGTTAGCTAGAAGGCCCGAACTGAATAATTTTAGCAGTAGACGATGAAAGTAGGGATATTCAAAAAGACAGCCTGTTTATAGTCCGTATAAAAGTCGTTGTAACGATGATTATAGACAATGTTGACGCCTTGAAGTCGTGGCTTGCGAAACTCTTGGAACCAATGTGAGTGATGGACTTTTTACATTCTCGCTAGCTGACACTAGCTTGCTCTTTCGCTACGTATAGCTAACGTTAGCTGATATAGTTGCTAACATCCAGCTGTTGTTATATGTGGGAAAAGTGGCTAATTTCTTATCTTGATGTTGTTGTGGCAGTGAAATGTGATCATTGACATAATCTAAAACCACATCTTGAAATCCAGGGACAGTACTGACATTGAAATTCAGTATGGATTTCCCTGTCCTCGCTCCAGTTTCTCCTTTAGCTGGCTGGCTAACGTTAGCCAGCCAACTAGCATTCTCGCCTAGCCAGTTTATCTTGGGGTACCCATTGGTTGTTTTCATGCTAGCATTAGTTCGACGAAGTGACTTGCCATATAGTCAACGCATCACTTAACGTTAATTTTTTATCTCAATTTGAGAAACTCAGATTGCATGTCTGTCTTGTTACGGTATTCACGATTGATGTAATTGATATGGATATAGTTTATCTCTTGTAACGCTAGCAAGCCAAAGTACCCATATGATTGCAATAAACGGACACTGCAGAAGTGAAATCATTCATGAGGCCATGCCAAGGCCATATCCATTTATAGACAGTTAGCCCCTCTAGCCATGATGATAGCTTGGCCGCCTCGTGCTTGCTATAAACAACATTTGTTGAACATAGAATACCGTCTTATCCTGACTGTATACACGTGTTGGTTGCAAACCGGTTGCAGTTTTATTTTGCACCGTTTATCTCGCTAGCTGACGTCAGTCAGCAATAACATTTACAGCGGGAAAGTTCCATCATAGTTTCACCAGAGATGTCATCTCCGGCTGGAAGCTTACGTCGTTTAACCCTCATATGAACCACTCAATCTTTTGCAGATGTGACGCTGACCCCTCTGCGTTGGCAAACTACGTTGTGGCTCTAGTGAAGAAAGACAAACCTGAGAAAGAGCTGAGAGCCCTCTGTGCAGATCAACTGGACGTGTTTCTTCAACAAGGTAAGAATAGTCAAAAAATGTAATTCGCAACATCTGACATAATCAGCTTTTAAAAAGGCCACACCGAAATTCAAACTGTTAATTAAGTTAATGTTAGTTGATTTATGCCAGTTATGTACAGTGTAAAATGTTCATACCTTTGTCACTATATAGTTTTCTGAATTAGCAGAATGTGATGTAATGTAAGAGATGTTTCACTGGTGTTACAGAAGGCCATCTTCACCCTTTTAACTTTTAGAAAAAATATTGAAAGTGTGTAACATACTGGTTAACTTACAAGACATAATATGGTTAAGCTTTTCTGCTGTATGAGCTATGATAATGACATCAAAAAAGACTGAGTTCTTAAAATCACAACAGAATAAATTTGAGCTCATTGTAAGACAGTAATACCAAAGATCATTGAATACTGATCAAGATAGAGCAACGTAATTTGTTATTATGGAAGCAAACATGAATAGTTCTGTTCTGCATAAGCGGGTATCACATTCCATCACATTGCTGTTGGGGGAAATTGTGGCCTATTGGTTAGGGCTTCAGGCTTAAAACCGAAGGATACAATCCCTGACCAGCAAGAAAAATGTGGGTGGGGGAAGTAGTTGAGCACTGCTCTCTCATGCCCACATCCATGGTTGAGCAAGGCACCTAACCACTCCTCGGGTGCCGCTGTAGCAGGCAACCCACTGCTCCTGGTTAGTGTGTACTTCAGCTCGCTGAGTGTTCACTGATTGGGATAAATGCAGAGACCAAATTTCAGGGGATTAAAGGATATATATACTTGTACTATAAACTTGTCAGTGATCTTTGGCGTCAGCGTATGAGAGCGCAACTCTGGTCTGCACTTTTTTTTCCCCCTCCCACTTGTGAATATAGAACACAAATCGTTTGCGCCTCTTGCAATATTGATTATCTCTGTGGGTTGATCAAGAAATGTGAATTGGGTTAATGTTATACTCACTTAGGGCCTTGTTGTGCAGAGCTAGACCAGTACACAGAGTTTATCTTGGTTAAAAGTCTCAGAGTAGTAATTGTCTGCTCAGATAAAGAGCTGGAGTAAATTGAAGTGACTTGCCATCTAGTCAACGCATCACTTAACGTTAATTTTTGAACTCAATTTGAGAAACTCAGATTGCATGTCTGTCTTGTTACGATGTGCATAATTGATGTAATTGGTATGGATATAGTTATACTCTTATAACGCTCCCCTAGCAAGCCAAAGCACCCATATGATTGCAATAAACGGACACTACAGAAGTGATACTTGAAAGGCTGGAGTAGATCCAAGTGAGAACTCCAGGCACACTGGCATTATGCACTAGGCCAAACAATACATTATACAGGTTTTGGTGTTATTTTCATTTGTATGCTTTTGTGGCTTGTAGCTCTTCTTTTGAAATTTGTCCCTGTTTAATTTCTAGAAACTGCAGGTTTTGTTGACAAACTCTTTGAAAGTTTGGTCACAAAAAATTACATTGCGAAGCCTCCGATGAAGGAGCAACCGAAGGATGAACCTAAACCTGTGGTGCAGAAGCCAGAAGAGAAGGAGAAGAGCAAAGAAGAAGAGGTACTGGCTTTGCTAGTCTGTTTTAAAAATGGAAATCAGGAAACCGTCTGTATAAGTGATAAAACCAATGCCATATTAATACCATGAAATAACATTATAATTAATAATTTTTAACTAAAGGTTAGTACTTTAGTATTGTTAATTTCAGAGTTACTGCGCTGTCAACATAGTTGCATCCATTTATACATAAGGGCTGGCACATTCCGAACACGGCCTGAGAATTGTATCGTCTTTCCAGGTGAATCACCCAGAGGACGGACGTGAAGTCAGGAGGCGGAGGAGTCCACTGAGGAACCGGTCAGATTTTAACGAGTCACGGTGAGATGCGTGTTGATAGCCAGTGTGGGCTCTATAACTAACTGGGACTGGCTAATGTCTAGTTAAGCTTACTCTGTTTGTAACGTTAACTTGTCAATGCAAAATGCAGCACCATCAAGAAACACTTAGTATACCATAGTAACACATAGTGTTATTAGGAAGGTATTGGAATTTTATTTTTCTGCTTTGTCAAGCGAGTAGCAAATGTAAAAAAAAAAAGAATGAAGGATCTCAGAGAGGCTTTACTGAGACAAAGTGAAGGAGCGCTGATGTGCCAATCCCTTCAGGGGCCGAGATGACCGGCGGAGGGGAGCTGAGTGGAAGAGGCGAGACATGGACCGCCACGGGAAGAGTGGCGAGTCGTACCGTGAGCGGCACGAACGGCGCCGAGGGGGCTCCCGAGGGCGAAGCCGGAGCAGAAGCCGCAGCAGGAGCAGGAGTCGGAGCACCAGCAGGAGCCGCAGTGGGAGCAGAGGACGCGGAAGAGGTGAGCTAAAAAGAGGAGGAGGAGGAGAAAGGGGCGGAGGAGGAGGAGGGAAACAGGTTGAAATGAGAGAGGGAAATAGATGGAAGCACAGTATACACAGAGGAGGACAGGACCACGAGGGTAGATAAAGGTAGAGTGGAAAGTCAGTGCTAAAGATAGACTCTTAGAGATGTGGGGAAATATTGCGCAACATAATGAGGCAGCAGTGAGTTCAGGTAACGTTGAAGGCTTGGTTTAAGAGATGTGTTTTGTTTTTAATTTGCTTTCTGTTAAGAAGTCCCTTGTGGTCAGTCTGTAAATGGTCTGTCTGTTGGGAAGGTATGAGTCTGAGCCTAGCTTAAGTGCTTTTTTAATCTGCGATCATTTAAACCTTTGATTGTCGTTTGTGAGTTATCATAATTATGTTTGGTTTGTGTGTTTGTTTTTTTTGTTTGTTTGTTTTTGTTTTCCATCAGAACACTGGTCTAAGTTTGAGCAGGAGAGAAAGGAGCAGGGTCCCTACACCCCCACCCCTGCCCCCATGGGCAACCCCCCCCTCCTCCTCCTTACCTGCACGCCATGAATCCCCCTCCTCCCCAGTTCCCCGCCTCCGCTGCCTCCTCCTCCTCGTCTTCCTCCTCAAGAGGCCAGCCGGTCCCCAGCTCCGTCGTCATGGCAACGCCGGCTCGTCAGCCCAACAATACGACGGAAAGCTGGTCCAGTTTCTACCTGAGTCAAGACAAGAGCAAGTCAGTAGACGCCAACCCTTCCAAGAAGCAACGCTGCAGAGACTACGACGGTGAGCAGACACACACACACACACACTCTCTTGTGTGTTCTTGTTTTGTTTTTTACCAATGGACCAGGTAGATTTTTATTTTATTTTATTTATGTGTTTATTGTTGGGGTTTTTCAAAAACTCTAGGCCAGATATTATTTGTGCAATCTAAGTACCATCTTTACTTCCTCACTTTTTCAAGTTAAGAGTTACTGTATGCCTGGTGCAGATGCATGATTCCAACTTATTTAAACATGTTGCCTGTTAGCGCCATGCACTTCCCCCCCCGCTGTGGGATTAATGTCAAATGCAGCAAGTGGTTTAGTGGGAATGAATGTGCCTCAGTGAGTCTGATCCTGCCTGAATAAAGTAATGGAAGTCTCTCTGCTTTTAGAACAATGATGCATTCAGTTTGGCATTGCATGAATGTGACACCAAGTGTGCGCAGTGCTACTATTGTAGCCCAAAGGTTTTTGGCTGTCTGATGTTTTCCTAAATGGTCCTATTAGAGAGAGAGTGTGTGTGTCTGTGTGTGTCTGTGTGTGTGTGTGTCTGTGTGTGTGTGTATGCGTGTGTGTGCGTGCGCGCATGTGTGCGTGTGCAATGGCACTAATGACCTTGGTGTCACTGTGTCGCCTCTAGAGCCCTGTGGTATTTGTGATGGGTGAGAGGGGTGTCTGGGGATAGTGTTTATATGTATATATATTTATGTATACACCCCTTCTGTCTCTGAGGCCCAGGGATATTTTTCTCACCAGCCCTGTGTTTGGGGATTTTATAGAGCTGTCACAGTTGCAAAAAACATTAACAAGCAGGTTGATCGTGTGTGAGTGTTTGCAGTTAGTGTGTGTTGGAAATTTCTGGGGGAAAGGCTGTTTAGTCTCATCTTCATCCAGGCTAGATGCTGTATTGAGTTTAGTAATATAATTTTGGGCTTGATGATTTTTCTCTGTTGTTGTTCCAGTGCTATAAAAAAAAAGTTGATTTAAGTTTAATGTATTTCTATATATGCATAATAGCAAAAGACCCAGGTATTGCCGATATTGCATTCTTTGATTCCAGTTCACGTGTACTAACTGGACAAACTATCATTTTTTTAGAAAAAGGCTTCTGCGTTTCTGGAGACCTCTGTCCCTTTGACCATGGAAACGACCCGCTGATCGTGGACGACGTCATTCTGCCCACAATGATTCCATTCCCACCCCCGCCCCCAGGGATGCCTCTCCCCCGCATGCCCATGCCCCCCATGACTGAGCCCCCGCCGAGCATCCGTATGCCCCCTCCACCACACATACAGCCTCCCATCCCAGGAGTTTTTCCCATGCCAGGTAAGTGGTTCAGTAAGGTCATGAAACATAACAGTAAGGCCATTAGACCTTGTCATGGCTATTTGTTTGTGTTTTGAGATATTTATTAGCTGAATGTGATTTGGATGTGGTAGTAGAGTTTTTTGAGTGCTGGGTAAAGGCTTTAAAAGTGAATGAAATGGCAATTTATCACCACTTAAATGCAAAATGAAATGCTTTAGTACAGTCTGTGGTTGAAAATGGTCAGTAAGACTATTTTGTCATCTGGTATCAGCCAACCACAAAATTGATCAGTATGTGATCAATGTCAGAACGTTTTGGGTCATATAACAAGCTTATTGCAAGTTTCTTGCAGTAAAATAGGCCTAATCTTTCCCTTTTCATGCAGTAATCACAAGTGCTGATGATGCATTAAACCAAAACCTGATGCTAATTATTCCCAGGTGGGAGAATGCTATAAATGACTAGTGACTGAAGATGTCTCACAGGGAGGCTACACCAGATATGTTACAGATGCGTGAGGTCAAAGACGCATCTGCAGTAACAATTAGCTTCCACTGTAATCAGTGGAACTGGCCACAGCAGAGGGGCGGGCA
Organism: Tenualosa ilisha; assembly: GCA_015244755.2. Classification (NCBI taxonomy): domain Eukaryota; kingdom Metazoa; phylum Chordata; class Actinopteri; order Clupeiformes; family Clupeidae; genus Tenualosa; species Tenualosa ilisha. The sequence goes on along the minus strand of PYXC01001933.1, from coordinate 995,601 downwards.
CAGTGCATGTGAAAAAACAAACCCAAAAACTAGACCAGCCTTTTAAATGTGTTTTGACGTGACTTGATGTAACGCTCCCATGTTGTATCTGGTGTAACTGTAGGGTAAAGTGGTTAAAAATAGAGAGGCCTTGTGGGAGGTTTTGGATGGGGGCTTGTCCTTGCTCGTTCTGGCTTGAGTCAGTGTGGGTTGTCTCTCCTCCTGTAGGAGCCCCGCTGATCGCAGCCAGTGTCACTGACACGCCTCCTTCGGGGATATCCTCCTCCTCCTCCTCTTCCTCCTCCTCCTCCTCTGCTTTGGCCCCTCTTGGAGTGGGACCTCCTCCTACTCCCTCTGCCCCTCCTCCCCCACCACCTCCTCCCCCTCCCCCTCCTCCTCCTCCCCTCCCGCACCCCCTTCTTCCTCCCACTCCTCCTCTCATCCTGCCCATCTTCAGTACTCTCTCTCAGAATGTAAGCAACTCTGCTCTTCTCTTTGGGATCCATGGGGTTGGGCTGCTTTTCACATGCTAGTCAGTAGAGCTTTTTTGCATGGAGGGTGGGATGGGATGTGGGGGGTGGGGGGTCTTAAGTCAGTATTTAGCTCAGGATTTCCTTGCTTGTTAAAAACTGTTTAAATAGAGTATTAAAGGCATTGAAACCAATCCATTGTTTGTCTTTGGTCAGACTCGTACGACTCGGAGGCATACAACCCAGAGTCTCCTGGCCTCACGAATCGACCGCAGTACCGACAGTTTATCCCACGCATCCAGACCCAGAGGCCCTATCTCATAGGCCTGACCTCCAACGAGGGCCAGGGCTCTCGAGGTACCGAATGTCAGTCCACTTCACCACATATGCCCCCAGTCAAACCTAATTCCATTCCACTGTAATATCTAGATGTAAATGGCATGCCTCTTGAATAATACATGAATGAAGAGGTTGTAAGTGATTGATCTCTTCATTCTTGTTTCATGGAGAGTAATGAAGAATAAAACCATCTCTTATACTTGAAGTGATTAGTCGTTATTGGATCATGTCAGTAAATTTGTCGTTGTGTGTCTTCACAGCCGCAAATATTGTAATCCAGACGGAGCCTGCGGTGTCCACAGCGTCGACCAGCGAGTCGTGGTTTGGCTCCGACGCTGAGAGTAGAAAGAGGCCGCTGAGCTCCACAGACGGTCCCCATCCCAAGAAGCCCTGGATGGACAAGTGAGTGTGGTCACCCCTGTGTGTGTGTGTGTGTGTGTGTGTGTGTGTGTGTGTGGTGTGTGTGTGGTGTGGTGTGTGTGTGCGTGTGTGTGTGTGTGTGTGGAGAGATAGTCAGCATGTTTGTGTCAACAGTTAGTCATTAAGCCCATCACAGCCAGACTCCCATTAAACATGCACAAGCTATAGTGAAGATGGTTTCAATTCTTTGATGTTGGTAGATTTTTCATGTTAAGAGCACAGGAGGCTGGCGGGTCTAGCAACCCTGAAGCCCAGTGATGGTGTACAATGTGCACCAGCCTCTTGTCAAATGCACATCTGCATGGTACTATTCCCTCCGATGCAAATCTCATTCAAATTGAAAGTGAAAGGAAAAGTATTGGCAGCTAAGCTCATGCTGAATTATTTTGAGTTATTTTATTGTTTTGATGACAATTTTCTAAAGGCTTTGTTCTTCCTTTTCTTAGGCCGAACTTCAACTCGCAGCATAAGCCCAACTTCCCCAAGAAGAATCACTACGTCAACACTAAATTGGAGGTCCGCAAGATCCCACGGGACCTCAACAACATTACCAAGTTAAATGAGCACTTCAGCAAGTTTGGGACAATTGTAAATATTCAGGTAAGTAAAAATGTCTTCAATCTAAATCTAATCATTAGATTTATGTGCTGTTGTGTTGCCTTAGCTAAAGAACCCTCCTTAGGTTCAGACTGTCAGGACCAAGAAGCCAAATAAAATGTCTGACAAATCTTTAATTTTTCATAATTATTATTATTGTTTTCATATATTTTCATATTTACATGATTTGGTGGTTCGCATTGACTCATGGTTATTTTTATTCTAAGACAAAGTAAATGCTTTTCAAGTCATTTTGTTTGTGCCTGCCTCATTTAGTGTGCTGTGAGCATTTGATCATTTTGGCTTCAAATGTTCCATGTGTTTTTCAACTGAAGCCTTGCTTGATCTGTCCCAGGTCATGTTTGGGAGTGACCCGGAGGCCGCGCTCATCCAGTACACGTCCAACAAGGAGGCCCGTGCCGCCATCTCCAGCACCGAGGCTGTGCTCAACAACCGCTTCATCCGGGTGTACTGGCACCACGAGCCCACTGGAGGGCAGCAGGAGCAGGGCCAGGGCGGCAGCCAGGGCACCAGCCTCACTCCTCAGCATGCCACCACACACAAGGTGTGCCTGTCAGAATGCAGACACACTTGACTAAGCTGTATGCACATACCACAGGCATTAGGGGAAATTCCATTGATAGGTAGGGGTTTGGGTGGAGATGGTAATATGAGAGGGGGTTGAAGATCTTTCATGGAATATTACAATTTAATAACTTCCAGTCAAGTCAGTCTTATCCAACCTGAACACTAATATTAGACTTACAAATAACTTTAGTATTCTCTATTAGTATTTTTTTATTTTTTGAAAAAAAAAAAAACTCATTGTGTTCATGCTTTCATTTTACTGATGCCTGTCCAGGCTGTAAAGAATAACTCTTGTCATGTGGTCACCCTCCTTCTGTCGTTCTCTTTCCACCCAGCAGCAGCACAACCCAGGGGCCTATGTGCTGAATAAGACCTTCCCCAAACCACGACCCGAGCTTCCGCCAGGGGCGTCTGACCCGAAGGGTACAAGCCCAGAGCTGCCCACGGTGAGTAGGGCCCCAGCGTATGCAACACAGACTACGTTTGTAGACAGAGAATATTCCTGTTCTAACCCCTCTATTCCCTGTTGTGCGCGAGTTGTCCTTGCAGCTTCTCATTCCAACCATCATATTCTGAATTTGGCTGTATTGCGGTCTCTAAAAACCCAAGACCCCTGCTTTATGTCTGGATGAACCAGAATACTGGGTCATGTACACGCCTTAATCAGAAAGTGCTCCTTACTGGAATGTTGTTTTACATGTGTGCGCAGGTTCAGTTGGCATGACGCAGCCAATGCAATACAACCATGTAGGTTATGGCATTGACCTAACTGGAGTCTAGCAACTGATATAATTGGGAATATTCTTGTAGTGTACTGCTCCTTCACACATGTAAAAAGATTATTTGGGATCTTGCTTTAACAGAATTGACCTTATTCTGAATTTGCTCTGAATGCAACTGCAGTGATAGACACAGTAACTGAATGACCGTTTCCTCACCATGGAATACTCCTAAGCCTTAAACCCTTCTAATTGACCTAAAGACTGAAGCGGCAGGAATCAGTCAAGCATGTAGTCGATTCATGCCAATTGAGTCTTTTTTAGGGTTCAGGAGGCCAGTCGAGTCTTTTAGGTCGGGGTGGGAATTGATAGGATTTTATCAATATCAATGCTATTGGTGATCAAGCTTTTCAATTCAATTTTTTATCAATTCTCTAATCAATTCCTTACCGTTTAGAGGGTATTCTACACAGGTTTTCAGTATCAGCATAGAGGCCAGTAATATAGCCTATACTACTGAGGTAACAATATTAGTTTAGTAGAATCATGAAAACCATCTAGAGCTGTGTTGTATATTATCCATCTCAATTTTGTGTTTGACAGATCCATTGACAATGGTCTGAAAAAACATGTCGGTACTGATAAGAGGAATTGATAATGTCGATAACAGTGAATTGAAGCATTTGATTCTCGATTCTATTCTATTCCCGGTTATCGATTCCCACCCCTACATTTAGGGTTTTGAGGACATGTCCTTTAAGACATTGAGGTTTATGCACAGCAGAGGCTGATACAGGACACTAAGGGGTTTCTTTGTGAGTAGAGTACGGGGGGTGACACAGGTGAAAATGTCTAAGGTCAGTTGTGGGGTTTAGAGTGAATTGATGTTCTTTTTACTGAAATGGATTCTTTTTCCCCTCTTCTTCATTTCCTCCTTTTCCCAGGCTGCAACGACGGCCGGGGGAAGTCATTTGAAAGGGCCGTACACACGCACAGTTCTCAAGCCGTCCTCCAAATCCCTGGGGAAGACCGCCAAAGCACTTCAAGCGCAGGAGGTTCTCAAGAAGAAACAGGCAAGTCCACCCCGTTTTTTAATTTAACTTTTGTTTGTTTTTTTAATGGGGGTGTGTGTGAGAGGGTGTCCTTTGTTCTGTGACTTATTCAACTGTATAAAGTTGTTTTTCCCACTGGTTTATTGTATTGGCTTATCAGTTTACTTTTTCTTACTCTAATTACAGGAGGCAATGAAGTTGCAACAGGGGATGCGAAAAAAGAAACAGGAGATTCTGGAGAAGCAGATTGAGTGTCAGAAGGTAAAAAAGCATCCCTTTTTGCTATAAGCACAATACTTGCATGCATTTTTCTCAGGTAGGTTAAAGAAAACTTACTTGAACATTTGTGTGTGTGTGTGTGTGTGTGTGTGTGAGTGAGTGTGTGAGAGTGTGAGAGAGATGTAATTATTAAATTTTTTTCTGGAGTATTCACAATGGAATGTTTCTGTAAATCTTGTAACCAGTATCACACTATAGTATAACACTACAGCGTTACCTTGGCCCTCACAGTAGGCCATATGTAGCGAAAAGAAGGATGCAAGCATGGGAGGGAAAAAAACAGACCCTCTGATGTGTTGCCTTTGCTGATCCTCACTGTGCTGTTCTCCCCGTTCTCCCTGACCTTCCCCTCTGGCCAGGTGCTGATTGCTCGTCTGGAGACCAACCGGACGATGAAGCCGGAGGAGCGAGCCAGCATCATCAAGACACTCAACGGTCTGTCGGAGATGATCTCGGCGCTCCAGACAGAGATTGTGGCCCTGCAGAGACCCGCTGGTGTGGCGCCTCCAGCAACGACACCCAACAGCAGCCAGCCCAAGGACAAGACTGACGTAAGAGCCTTCTCTTATCAAGCCAACCAACACATAGCATAAACGGGCCAAGAGCCTCGCCCTCTCACTGGCTCCGACATCATCGCAGGGAAAAGATATCTAGCAATAGATGATGTGTAGGGAAACAAAAAATGCATTTAATGCATTCACCATGTGTTATGAAGCGATGCCTGTGGAACATGTGAAATGACTGTGATGGACATGGTGTGTGTGTGTGTGTGTGTGTGTGTGTGATGCCACGTGTGTAGGCCCAAAAGGAGCTGCTGGATGCAGAGCTGGACATCCACATGAAGCTTGGCTCCGGAGAGGACACGGCCACGCTCAAGAGGAAGCTGGCTGAGCTGCACGCCGAGGTGAGCCGCAGCCCACTCTTTTTTTTTTTATTTTTTTTTTTTTTTTTATAAAGCGCTCATTGCGCTCCACAGGGTTGCTACAGTCAGATGGGGAACCTTGGGGTAGGACTCAACCGTTCCCTCACACACTGATGTGGAAGTAGACTAAGTACTGTGTGTGTGTGTGTGTGTGTGTGTGTGCGTGCTGGCATGTTTTGTGTGTGTGTGTGTGTCTGTGATCCTTACACTCACAAAGCCAAGGCCCACATGTCTGTATTGGGACCACTCTGTAGTGCAACGGTCGTGGGTTTGCCTTTTCTATTTGATGTCATAGAGAATAGCGTAGCCTGAGTTCTACATATGAGCAAAACAAATGTAAACATGCCATAGCACTCGAGTGTGCCGATGCAGTCACTGTGTACATGCATCACTAACTGGGAAGACATCTTTGTCACACTCAAACACACACTAACTTACTAACACACACACACACACAAACACACACACACACAGAGAGATGGGCAGGGGCATGGTTTTTCCACTGCAGGCGTGCTTAAATTAGTGTGTGTGAAATATGCATGACTTTACCCCTCTTCAGCACATTAAACTACAGGCACTTACCAAGCCCTGAGGACCCTCGCTCAACGAGCCCGCTCCGGCAGCCCAACACTCCTGCATTACACGGCATTAAACTTTGAGCTGATGTTCCTTGTAAGAAAGGAGAGAGAAGACAATTAATGGGCTGTGTGTGTGTGTGTGTGTGTGTGTGTGTGTGTGTGTGTGTGTGTTGGGAGTGAGTTGGGGTGGGGATTTGGAGTGGTGGGTTGCTAGTTCTCAAAAAAAAAAAGTCTTCAAAGACCAGGCTTGCCCCCTAACAGTAAAAGCCTGTGAAAAGTTATGCAGCCGGTGCCATTGTTGTTGATTAATTAATATTGACTGGATAGTTTGTGCTGTGTATTAGCTCAGGTGATTTAGAGTACACAAGGAAAAGCAGCACAGGGGATGTATCAGTGACGGCTCATCTATCTGTCTATCTATCTGTGTGTCTGTCTGTCTATCTGTCTATCTATTTATCTGTGTGTCTGTCTGTCTGTCTGTCTGTCTATCTATCTGTCTATCTATATCTATTTTAAGTAGATCTACATGCTATGACTATGATGACAGGCTGTGTGTGATTTATTTGTAACTGTTTTAAGGTTATTGATATACCCAAGAAGCTGTTATGTTGTGATTAACCAATATGGCATGTGTGTCTGTCTTTCTGTCTCTCTCTCTCTCTCTCTCTCTCTCTGCGTCTCTGTCCCTGTCTCCAGGCTACGCGCATAGGGCTGATCCCGGCTGCGTCTGCATCTGCAGCTGCGGCTCAAGTGCGGCAGGCGTTGGCTCCTCGTGGGCGCGGTGCCAGGGGCAGAGGTGGCCGAGGACGTGGAGGGGGTCGAGGCGGAGGTGGCAACCACATGGTGGTGGACCACCGGCCGCGGGCGTTCGTCATCCAAGGCGTCACGCAGGAAGAGAAGGAGGAGCTGAGGCCACACTTTATGGTGAGAGGCAGCGGGAGAAATGCAGAGGAGAATAGGGGGTTACTGAGAAGAGTCTGCAAACTGATTTAGTTTGTTATGGCCTTTTGGCTCTCTCTCCCATTGACTGACAGCATGTAGTAGCAATACAATGTTGTTCAATGATAACAGAATTCCTAGGTATAGATTCATGTTATTAAATGCATTTGTGGGTTGTTAACAATTTTTTGGTTGTGTGTGTGTCAGAAATTTGGTGAAGTCGAGGATCTCCGTGATCAGGATGCCACCAGTGTTGTCATGACCTTTAAGACGCGGAGTGAGGCAGAGAGTGTAAGTCTCCCGTACTCCACTCTCTCATTCACTATTTTTCTATCAATATAATGAAGCATTAATAATCCCCTCTTTCCAAGACTCTAAGACTGTTTGTTTTGTTTTGTCGTTTCTGTTTTGGAAGGTTTGCCTGTTTGTCCACTCACATTCACTGTCATTCTTGTCCTCAGGCTGCCAATCAAGGAGCCAAGTTCAAGGGCCGCTTTCTAGAGATCGCCTGGTACACACCCAAGCTTCCATCTGTGTCCTCGGAGCCATCAGAGGAGGATCCAAAGGAGGAAACTAAAGCGGTGCGTCTGCAAGGCCACGCACCCGCAGTCCAGGAGTTCAATTATATAATGCATATAATGTGTGTCTGTGTGCGTGTACACGTGAAAACTCCTGTTTTAGTTGTGGTCTGTTGTGTAATTGGTCTCCTGGTTACCATTTCCACAGGAACATGTTAGCTCCTCCCTACTCGCCGAAGATGAAGAGGAGGAGGAGGATGATGAGGATGAGGACGAAGATGGGGAAAGCCGCTCGTGGAGACGGTGGAATAAATAAGTTCATATGGGGTTTTTTTGTTGTTGTTTTTTTGTCTCTTTGTTTTTCAATTTTATTTTTTTGAGAGAGTGGGGGTTAGAGGCTAACTTGGAAATCAAAGCTGTCAGGTCAAACCCTCTACCATCTAAACCAGTATTCATTGACTGAAGGAAAACCTCTTTTATTGAGGGCTGAGGTGTCTCGAGCAAAGATTGTCCACTTCAAACATAACTGCGCTGCTCTGATATCCGCATAATCCAACCTCTGTGCTGGCAGAATGGTTTGTAACATCAGGATCACAAACTACTCCGGCCTCACATTGAGTACAGTACAGTGCTATATCACAAGAGTTGTGACGCTCAAAACTTTAGTTTTCTCCTCACATTTCTTTAGCATGCACAATGCTCTAAACTATTTTAAATGGATAGAGAGCCAGCAGGTAACAGTGTCCTGATGAGCACTGAAGGCAGAACTTTAAATCTGGCATTGAAAATCAGGTTCGTTGAGATTAGATTCTACTCAGCGTGCACGCTTAAATAGACTCCTCCCCTGGTACCATTGCGTCACACCCCCCCCCCCCTCCATGTATGTGCCACTATTTGTAAATACAGTATCCATGGAAACTGAGGCACAGTTAGCTACTCTGTAAAGTGTTTAAAGGAATCCCTAACTTGCATTCTTTCATCCCATACCAAAGAGGTCTTTGGAACAGGATGGATAGAAAACATTGTTAGCTATTGTCAGCTACTGAGCTGTGTATAGTGCTGTTGTGAATGTATGTTTTTCTTTTTTGTTTATTTGTTTGGTTGGTTTGTTTTGTTTTTACATTATTTTGCCTTACATGATCAGCTGATTGCTGAATTTGTACAAGATTCATGCCTCTTTTTGTTGCGCTAGCTTTTGTGTAAATTTTGTACATGTTGCAGTTTGGAATGACTATTCATACCTTTTATTACATGGTAGGCATTTCAATGTTGTAGTTGAGGACAAAATGGTTTCTTTTTTATTATGCTTTATTTTTAAGTTTGAGGAAATATTCTAACCATTTCTAAATTCCCTATTTATAATAGTTTATTTAAATCTCCATCATCCCGTTAGGAACGGTTATTTTCCCTGGATTTCTAAACTGGCCGTAATGGGGCACATGTTTGTGATTATTTCTGTTTTTTTGTTTTTTGTTTTGTTTTTTTTCTTCTCCTGTCCCATTCCTCTCCTCTGAATAACCATTGGTATAGAGGGCTATCTATGACGCCCCGTGTGAATGTGCAAGCCTGATGAAATATCTATATTTTTGTTATTAGTACTTACAAATGGTATTTACCAATATAACAAGATTATGATGTATGATTAGGTCATATCATCCACCAGCCCTTTCCTGGATCTTTGCTTCGATTTGGTAGAGGCTTGATTTGTCTCAACAGTTAGGATGGCCTGAGTTTTGTACCCTTTTATGTCATTGTAGATGACTTCAGGATAAGATTAAAAAAATGTCTCTTTTCTGAGGAATTTGTGAACTCAGAAAAATATATATGTATGTTGCTATGATATTAATAGCAGGACTATTTCAGTGGGGGGAAAGGCTAAAATATTGATCTCCTGATATTGTTTATTTTTAAAATGTGCTACCATGATTTGGTGGTATGGAGCATAAAACATTTAGTGAGAAAGTTTGAAATATTACTGTTTATATATTGCAGAATATGTGGATGTATTTTAAGTTTTGTTTGTAAAATGATTTTTTTAATTTGCATGTTTGGTTACCAATAAAGGCGGTGGAATGGTTTTATCACAAAGATCAGAACAAACCCGTAAAAGAAAAAAAAAACAATTGGGGCCTAAAAAAAAATGAAAAGAAAAAAAGATTTCAACAGCTTAACAAAAAAGAAACCTCAAAACTAAAAGAGAAACTCTTAACACCATTCCTGAAGTGATACCTGAACAAATTGTTGTCTGTGTTTTGTTTTTGTATTTATGAGAGGAAAAACACTTTGCTTTAGTCTGTCATGTCTCAAAAGTATCTCCCGTGTGGCATTACACTCAAGATGACCTTCGAGTTGAGTTGAAACCATGATGCCCCCGAGGCAGTTCATGTAAGGTAAAGCTTAAGGCAAATAGGAGCAAGTATTATGTCGACCAATACATCTTTGAGCATCAGTCATTTGATCTGGATTTTGACCAGAATTCTGAACATGCATTAGTTGAAATGTAACATGGTAACTTCCATACAGTAATAGGTTTGTAGATAAATAAACCCAAATTTAAGGGCAGTATGATGTGTCCAAGGCCTGGAGTGAGGAGGCAGGAGCATTTCTCTAAATGTACAAGTGTAGCTTGACAATTGACTTGGACAAGGTCTTTCCAACTTCTCTATTTAAGGTAACAGTACTGTGGCAGGGAAAAGAGCCACCTAACTATTAACTTGACTGTCAGTGAGAAAGTGGTCGGCTCTTCACTTGGGTACTAGAACTGTCTTTTTGGCCCAGTGACTGGCTGGACCAGACAAGGCAAGGGCTGCATGGACACCTAATTCAGAGTGCCCAACTGAAGCCACTGCTGGAGTGCGGAGAACTTCATTTAGCCTCAGTGACTTTGACATATTCAAATGGCACTGAATTATGAATGGCCACTCCTTACTTTGGGAAGTGAAGTGAAAGCTGCTCAGAGTGGATGTGATTTAATGTAAGCACCCCCCCCCCCCCCAAACCACCACCAAAGACACACACACAGAAGGCTTAGACCCACCAACCCCCCTCATCCCTTCCCCCTCCCTCCTGGGAGCCAATGTCAACCCAACACCAGCACCCCCTTGTCATTCTCTCATCCCCTGTCGCTGGGGTGATGAGCACTCAAGAGTGTGTGTTACTATGTGTGTTGAGAGTACGTAGCTGTGTGTGTGTGTGTGTGTGTGTGTGTGTGCGTGTGCTCAGGGGTGTATATGGAGAGGGCAAAAAGCAAGCAACAATGGCAGGGTCATCATAGGAAGCGAAGGCGCGTTGTAATGCTCCTTGCCTGTCGCATCCCACCAAGACCATATCAATAAAACATGTCAAGTGAGATATTCAGCATGTGGCTGCTCTGCCATCACAAGTCAGTAGATGCAGTAATACCAACCAAATTAGCCCCCCCCCCCCCCCCCCCCCCCGCACCGCACAGAACAACAACATCCATGGTTTTGCAGGGGCTAGGGGAAGGTTCTTTCAACTCTGTCTCCTGTGTATCCCTGTGCGTCCCACAACACTAGAGCAGTGCGTATGAGATGGGTTAGAGGGTGACAACAAGGGAGCTGCTTTCAATGCACTGCCTGTTTTATTTCCTGAGCTTGTGCGAGGATGTGAGTTTAGACATACCGGTATGAACATTTTTGTAAGGGGTTGATTTCTGCTTCCTTGAGGATTAAAACTACATTAACCTTAGATCTTTGAATCTCACTTTGAACCTGATGTACTCCATGAATCCTGGAACAAAAGTCAAACACAAATCAATGGCTATTGAAAAAAGAGGTGGTGTTGGCAAAAGTTATAACTCTGCTCTATTGGAAACAATCCATCCAAACATTTGAAAGCTATGCTGAACTGAATTAAAAAAAAAAAAGATTGACGCAATTTTCATGAACTGAAGCAAATTCAAATTTTGATTGGGAACTTGGTGAAATGATGTCCCACTTCACATTTACATCCAGTCCACATACAATGCTAGACAACTCAAATGGCACACTTCCAAATAACACTTTCTGTGTTGCATTCTGTTGTGTAATGAAACTGCACGTTGCACATTCTAGAATGGCCTTTCATTGTGACCAGTCCAATTTATGAAAAGAAAAACAGTGGTTTTAGTCAGCATCTTTTGACATGTTGCATCTTTTATGCTATGTCACGTGGATTGATTATCTTGGCATATGTGAAGTGCATAAAATTAACCATATAATCACAATTCATTAAAAAAAAATTAAAAAGTACGTTTATGTTGCCCATTGACGTCCTCATAAAGAACACCTATATAAAGCTGGCAAGGTGCATTCACCTAGATTTGTGTCCAGAGAGAGGACGCACACTTTACTCATAAGTGGCTTATAAGAGCCTTACTTTGGTCATATGAATGAAATATGCAGCATTAGGGTAACTTAAACGAGGCAGGTGAAATCCTTTAAAGAACAGTACAAGCAGGCAAAATTTCCTTGGTCCTATTCCTAGATCATATTTTCTTTATTTTGATGTCAGAGCATTAAATTAATTGACTGGGTGTATGATGACCATTTTAAGCTATTTAAAATTCACGAAGGCTGTAGAAATGATCTCAGTCCCCTCATTTGGTGCCAAACTCACTGTGAAATGAAATATGAAGCTGTGTCTAGAACTGAATGTGAAGTTTCTGAGCTTTCATTAGTGGAAGGAAAATGCATCTTTTCGCCTCTCAGAATGTCACAGGAGAGATTATGACATGATCAGCTACAGACAGTAGGCCACACCCACTGGCAGGTGCTGGCTCTTTGAAAGCAGTGGATGTCATAGAGAGTAGGGTGGTTTAATGTGTAGAAAGAATAGGAGAATGGTGCACTGAAAGGCATGCCTTTCTGCCACATACCTACTGCATTATTCAGTGTCTGGGGAATGTGAGAGCTGACCAGGATCATCTGGTGGTGCTGTGTCACCTGCCTGTGCCTCTGCTCCTCTTTCCATCTCTCTCTCTCTCTCTCTCTCTGTCTCTCTCTCGCTCTCTTTCTCCCTCTCTCTTTCTCTGAAAAAAACATACACAGACTCTTTCTCACATAACTCTTTTTCTTTCTCTCTCTCTCTCTCTCTACACACACACACACACACACACATGCACACACACACAAACTCCCTAGGTGTGATAGATAAATAGATAAATAGATAAATAGAGAGAGAGAGAGAGAATGTGGTGGATTTCACAGAGTGAGTTGCTTGTCACAGTGAGACAAAGATAAACTTAATCTGATCTGCATGATCCAATTTAAAGCAATGCTATGTAACAATTTGCAACTACCTCAAATGTATTTGGATGGCATATAGTCACATAAGGGTTGGATAAACACACGTGTTCTCACAGCCATCCAGAATATACACTGTGCAGTTCTGGGGTAGAAGACCACCACAAAAAAGAGAACCTTTACAGCATGGCATTGCTGATTGTATAACTGCCATCAAACACCAATTAGTATGTTCTAGCAGTGTCAGTACATCTCTAGGAAGTGTCAAGGGGGTTTTGTGTTCCTTTTAGGTAGCTAGTCCACTATACTCTACAAATCCTTAGTGTTGCTTTCAGCTTGCTCTTTAGGGGCTGTCAGTGTCTGTTCTGGAAGGCAACATCGGACCCTGAGGGCCTAGAAGATGGTTCAGCTATTGTATTTCTGTTAGACCTTTTCAGAGTTCAATGAAACTGATTTCATTGGTTTTCTACTACTACTACTACTACTACTAAAACTACTACTACTACTAAAACTAGTAGTAGTAGTAATAATAACCTACTAATAATAATAATAATTACAATATAGGTTGTGGAAAGGATGATGATGATGATGATGATGATGATGATGATGATGGTGGCGGTGGTGGTGGTGGTGGTGGTAATGGTGGAATACAATACATCATTCCAAGAAACTGTGTTCGCTAAAACATCCACTTTCCTTTTACCCACTGCGTGAAGTTCACACATTAATAAAAACCTTCCCCCTCCTGCACTGGGTTACTTAAATAACATATAAAGTGTTTCGGGCTAATGCTTGCTTTCGCAAAGAATTGTGGGCCCTGCAAATCATAACCTTAAAAAAACATGTGCGTTTAAGTGAACTACAGAAATTATGCCTTATGTAATAAACGGGGGTCTCTGGGGTCTTAAGATAAGCCCATTAAATATAGAAGTTGGAGAATTGATGCTGACTGTAAATTTGGTTCGAGGAAAAAATACCTGAGCCTATGCTAAATTAACATTTTATGAACATTTTATGAAAACCTTGTTATGATAGGCTATTCCGCCTGCATGTGCATTTTTTCTAAGGACGACTTCAGAATAGAGAATAAAGTTGGCCATGAAATATGACAGGGCAGTCGACAGAATATGCTGTAGTTCGTGAATATTAATTCCTCTAAAAGAACTACAATTTTAAAAAAGAATCGAATGAAAAGGAAAGGAATAAATAAAAAATATAATCTAAAACAACCTAAAACCTGTTGATCTAAATGATCTAAAAACACTGTAGAGAAAAAGGTCGTAAAAAGTCACCTACGCTCACTTAGCATAATTATGCAGACTCGAGTGCAAGTACACTTGCGCTCAGCCGGTAGTCTTCCCGCTGATCCCAACTTGTAAGTTGAGTAAAGGTGATGGTGGTGTCGAGGGCGGGGGGAGGTGGTGGATGGGAGACACTGCCAATGGAAAGAGCCCACAGTGAAAGCCTCCAGGCACACAGCCGCACCTGCCTCTATGTCAGGGCCACTTACCTGCAAGGTGCGCAACGAAGATGATGGCGATGAGCGGAAAACAGCACCTCGGCATGCACCCGGCGCTATCGGAACCCAAATACTCAAGCCTGCACGCGAGTCCTGAAGGCATGCGCCGAGTCTGCTTACCTGCCCCGCAGGTACGTTTCAAACCGATTCGTCGTAAGGTCACACATTCGAAATTAGAGACAACTCTATTTTCTTTCATTTTCTTGATATGAAGGTCTCATCCTTCTTTCGTCTCATCCCTTCCCTATCAGCACCCCCACCCCCCCACCCCCACCCCATCTTTTCCTTTTCCCTCCCCTGCGTGCTTTCTCTCAACCCCTCTCTCTCTCTCTCCCTCTCCCTCTCTCATCCACATGTCTATTCAAGCAAAGCGCTGCTTTCATATTAATTTTTATGACCTGTGCTTTGAGGAGGGTTCTCTCTGTGCTTGGAAATGTTTTTTAATCCTGAGTTGACAGTATTCCCAACTGACATCTACATGCGCATTCTTGCTTGCAGCTCCAGGGCAATATATTCGGTGGCTTTGATGAGAGTCTGCTGGCCCGCGCGGAAGCTCTGGCGGCTGCTGACATTGTCTCTCACGGCAAAAGTCACCCTTTCAAGCCGGACGTGACCTACCATACCATGAGTAGTGTCCCCTGTACATCCACCTCCTCGACCGTGCCCATATCCCATTCTTCCAATCTGACATCGCACCACCACCTTAACCAGACATTGGAGGGGGATCTTCTGGATCATATCTCGTCGAGTCTGTCCGTCAGTGGTATGGGGGCTCCACCGGATCCGTCCGTGATGACCACGCAAGCTCACCAGCATCACCTGCAGACCATGGGCCATCTCCATCAAGCCATGGCCATGGGTCATCCACATTCACTGTCCGTGCACAATGGAATGACGTGCGTAAACGACGTGGAATCAGATCCCAGAGAGCTGGAAGCATTTGCAGAACGATTCAAACAGAGGCGGATAAAACTCGGGGTGACCCAAGCAGACGTTGGGGCCGCCCTCGCTAACCTTAAGATTCCCGGAGTGGGCTCTCTGAGCCAGAGCACGATCTGCAGGTTTGAGTCTCTAACACTCTCTCACAATAACATGATAGCGCTGAAGCCGGTTCTCCAAGCCTGGCTCGAAGAGGCTGAAGCAGCTTACCGAGAGAAAAACAATAAGCCGGACCTTTTTAGTGGCAACGAAAGAAAAAGGAAACGCACGTCCATTGCTGCACCAGAAAAGCGGTCTTTGGAAGCATATTTTGCAATACAGCCGCGTCCCTCCTCAGAAAAAATAGCTGCCATAGCAGAGAAGTTGGACTTAAAAAAGAACGTGGTTCGGGTTTGGTTTTGCAACCAACGTCAAAAACAGAAAAGAATGAAATATTCTGCCTCACATTAACTCACATCATGTAATGGATATTCTAAAACAGGGAATTCACTCAGTTTATGAGGACTCTTGGACTCATGCTTTAAAACCTTCTCTTTTCTATCACTTGTCCTGAATTAGGCTCCACACTCACTGCTTGGTGTTGCTATAAATGTTTAAACATTAAATCAAGAGAGAAAGTTAGTCGATCACATTCTGGACTCTTGCAATGACAGATCCGTCTCATACATATGGAACAGGCTGATTATCTTCTTTTTCACTTCATTATAATTGTCACACATATATTTGAAGTGTGTCTGGGTGTTTACTTATAGCCTACCATATAATCAGGAACCAATGAATATTTATTAAGCGTTGACATTTCCCCACTGGACCCGTTAACTGTCTACATTCTTAACAGTGCACTCCGTGCTGTTATCTGTATTTTACCTATTTCATATTTCTGTCCTACAGCTAAATAATAACATTAGATGGGTCAATATATTATATTGTGGTAAATCCATCGAAATAATGGGTTATTCACAGAGACGCTGCTCGGCCTATTCTTAGTGTTGTAAGCCACTTCGAACCACTGAAATGAGTTCTGTTCACTTTTAGATTTCACTTGAAGTGTGTGAATTTGAAAGTTAGTTAATAAATTGTCTATTTTCTAACAAAATTTGTCTTCTGTAGTTTTTCACTGTGACCTAAAAGAACGAAATCATTTATTTGCCATAGGCTGCTTGAAGATATTCAATGGCTTAATGCATGGTGGATCACAAACATGACATATTCCTAATAGCCTACTTGTCAAAGATAAATAAGATAATAATTTAAGCAATATGATAGGCTAATAATATTTTCTAAGTTGACGGTCAGTAATAAGCTTGGGCTCGTTTAGCCTACAGTAATAATGTGCTGAGAAACTGGTTAATTTTGGTTGTTATCGTAGGCCCGCCGATGCCTTTTTTAAAGGTTATAGCGTTTTACTTATCTATCGATTATATTGTTTGCTACAGGTGGTAAACAATAAAATAAAATAATAATAAAAATAACATCAACATGGCTCCAATGAACATGCAAAAATAAAGAAACTGCACGACAAAAACAGGCTAATGGAGACTATCAAGTTCGTTTTTTAAGCAAAATGTGTTCTTTCTTTATCAGGCCTCATTAAATAATGAATGCATATGTCACGTCTTTATGTCGTGGGGTTTGGGATTATTAAATAATGATGATGCAATATTAATTGTATATTGGTATAAAACCAAGTGGAGAAAGGCTTGCAGGACTGTTGGAGACTGTAAAGACACTGGCAGGCTCCTGGGATGAGGGGGAATCAACAATGTGAGGTAAGGATTTATCGACGACTTTTTTGTACAGGGCTGAATTTGTAGGCTATTACGACCTTCAAGACAATGTAAGCATATCGATTAAAAAAAACAAGGTTTTGTCATTTTTTCTCTACTTGCGTTAGCCTTTAGGCTATCGTTGTTTTATCGATTCCAGTCAAAATAAACCGTTTTAATAGGCCTAGAAGATGGTCTATTTTTAGTTAGGCTATCTCGAAGTCTCAGTTATCGTTTTGTCAAACATTCGTTTAGGTCAAAAGCATTTAAATGAAACAAAACTTTAAAAATAAAATCACTTTATTTAACATCTCAACCCAGGTATAGCCTAAGTTAGGCTATGATGTGGGTCCATTCACAATCCTTAAAAGTAGGATAGCTTAATTTGAGTCGTGTCACATGGATATCTGTTATACCTAATCTATAGCCCACCTAAACCTTGCCTTACATGTTCTAAAATTGTTCGCATACGACAATAAGTTATCTGAATTTGGTTAAACCAAATTAAGAAGTTATTGTCATGTGTCAACGATTGTAATACAAAGGTTCTTAATTTTTTATTTTGTTGAAAATTTGCTGCCATTTGATAGCCTAGAACATAATTTATTAGGACTATAAGCTGCGAAAAACAAAGAGAGGTTAACAATAAAATAGTACACAAAATCTATGTGGTTATAGACATATTCCCCGGTGTTTTGCGTTACCTAAAGTCTCTACCTCCCTTTTCCTTTACCTCTCTAAATTGCAGTTAGGCGCCTCATGTTGCATCGCCTGAGACGCGCTCCCACGGCTATGGCTTTGCAGACGGTCTCATCGGATTTCTGTTTGGCGCACGTCGCGGGATTCTGGCTGCTTTTCTGTGCTTTGATGTTGCATTTCAGCATAATGTAAAGTCCCCTGTCTTGTTTATTGCTTGCTTATCTCTTTGCATCAGCTCATCGCCAAGTAGGCTACGTAGGCTATTAAAACGACTTTCATGGTATCATCTGGCTGTTGCAAATGAGTTAGTTTACAAAAACAAAATTAGGCGTTTTATAAGAATTAGAGGCATTTGTATCTGGTTTCAACATTAATTACATTTATAATTTAAATCAAGATAAAAGCTACATTTTAACGGACTACACAAGTTATTGACCTACACGAAAATAAGCCTAAACAAGTGTAAATAATTTATTACATTAATGGGCCCGTTGATATCATAACGCCCATGTCAGAGAGTAAACCGAGAGGATGGTACGCCCAAACATGCAGCATTTGGTGAGTGATGCTAATTCAATTATTCATGCCCGATTGAAAGGTTGCAGCCTTTACCTAGCCGTAAAACAGCTTCCTCTGCTCGGCCTGTTTGACGAGCCTTCATAGCCCCGTTTGAGACCTGAAGGCAATAGCAAAACTGTTTATGGAAAAGGCCGAGTTTAACGGCCAACATATCAGTCCTCTGTCAAATTCAACAACTTTGGCCAAAAGACCGTTACTAATGATGGGGTTCACTCGTATCCCTGATGCGATGAGTTGTACTTAAGTTGCATGAGAACTTCCCGTGGTCGATGAAGGGGAAGGTGTAACTCTGACAGAATGAGGATATACAGTCGCAGCAGCAGACTGCCTGCTTCGCCCCCCGCTCCCCTAGCTCCACACCCAGGTGACTGCTATTCTCTGGCACTCGCTTGAAGCGAGAATGGGAATGGGGATGGCAGAACCAAGAACCGCACTCAATAATTCATACAACGCCAGCAGCATAAAAATGAGAATGTGAGCGATGTGCAGGCAGACAGTGGGTTTTGAGCGGTTTATCATTCCCTTCAGATCATCGTCACGGGCCTAGCCATTTCAGGACTCCACCATCTGCACCGCTCTACTGTGTTGCACGCTCATCCAGCGAGATACAATTACAGCGCAACATGAAGCGGCCCTTCTGAGGTGAAACTGGGGCATCTCTCCCTCTAGTTTTTTTATGTTGCAATTCTACATAACTCTGCATGTACGTATTGTTTAATATTAAGCCTTAATTTGAAGACTTTTGTTTCATTTTTGTACACAGTTGGCTATGGGCCCTTACACTACTGTTCTCTAGGGAGTCCTAAGAAAGCCAGGGACATCTCAGTATGAATGACGCCTCTTGTAGCCTACAGATAAGCCCATAATTATTTACATTCTTGACAAGTTTAATTGCAATTTATTGTTGAGAAAAAACAGAAGCAGTTTTATTTTTCTATTTGTATCTTATGCAGCCTAATCATTTACTATTTCCTGACAGAAAGAAATGGTAAAACTTTGGTATGAAAATGAATAACTATATGTTTACTACACAGCAGGGGAGATTACATGTACTATACATGTTCCTGGGTGAAGGTTAAGGAAGAAAGGAAGGAAATGAAACACAAATAATTACTATTTATACGTTAAATAACATAAATATTTATTTACGTTATTTAATTATTGTAATTTGAATAAAAGCATACATTGTGTTTTTGACAAACTCTACAGTTTTGTGCAGTTCACAAACTAACAGAAATTAGTTATTTTTTCCCCAGCCCAGAGCAATTTAAATAGTTTGGAAGCCTACTACTACCATGGAAGTGACATTTTGACATGACATTTTTTTTTGGCAAACAGTATTTGGCTAGCTGACATACAAGGCCTTGTTGTCATGTTTTCCTTACCAAATGCCATATGCCAGCAGTGGCAGGTTCACTGCATTGAAGTGTCTGCTTCCACCATGCCACCAAATAATCATGGGAACCAGTAATAGTGACTCTAGCACAAGTGAAGATGCCACCTGCCTACAATAAGCCTGTGCCCTCTTAAGAATGCCATTGCGCTCGCCGTGCATAATTCAGGAGTTGCTTGTGTTCTCAGCATGTGTCCCTGACAAATGAGATGCGACCAGTTAGATATTCACTTTGGGAACAGCTCAGCATTTTAAAAGTGTGTGTCTCTCTGTGTGTTTATGTGTGGGGACATTGCAATATAAGGGCACCTTTGTGTGTCTAGTCTTAGTCCTTCACGAAACCATCCTGCAGCAAAGTTTAGGGATGTTGAAAAGACTGCTTGCTGAGCTGCCTCTGCTGTGGCTTCTCCTTGCTAGCGCTACATGCCTGCTCTGCTCTCACCTTTCGGAGTCCATTACATCAGGTGTGTGTTTCTGTCAGCAGGGGGTGGGGGTGACGTTGAGCACTCCTGACAGCACAGAGAGACCACAGGAGGCGGGGGGGGGGGTGGGGAGAGTGGGTTGGGGCGTCCATACTGGGAACAGGTAGTGGGATGGGTGAGGCTGCCAACCATGTGGAGGAAGGAGCAGAGGGATCAGGCTGTGGAGAACCCTTGATGTCTCTTTTTTTTTTTTTTAAGGGAAAGAGGGGGCGGGCAGACACCCCTGTGGAGACCTGCTGAGGCATCCGGCTGCAGTTTACAGCATACACCACCTTCAGCATCCCCATGCCCCCAGAGCACCCCGGGGCAAGAAGCCTTGAGTTGCAAATAACATTGAACAGAGGGCTTTGCCAGACAGAAGGGCAACAAAGGTGGGGGCGGTCACACAAAGTGCTAGTCCTCACAGTGTGTGTGTGTATAAGAGCTTTTGTGTACGCATCTCTGTGTGTATATGGGTGCAGGGGTTTTCACACTGAAGTACTTTGTTTCTTTGAGATATTGGGGAACCAAGAAAGCAGACAAGCACAAAGTGGGGCTATCTTAGAGTGGCCGAAGCCAGCAGATCATTTGCATTCATTTCAATAATCTTCAGAGAACCGAAGAGATATTTCACATCAACCCAACAGTACCAGTCCAGTCTACTAAATGCCTCCGCACTTCACTACAGCTACGTAATTCACAATTTTAAAACTACAGTTACCACAGATTGAAGATTCCGTACAGTTGTTCATAACACACTGTCCACTTACAGTACGGTACGTCTAGTCATATATATATATATATATATATATGTATATATACACACACACAGAATGTATATAAAAAGGGAGGATCTGTCAGGAAAAATCCTCCAAATCCACAAAATAAAATGGTGCCCTTATTTATTTAACATGATTATTAATGAATGCAATCCTTTATTTAACACTGGTAAATTATTCATACACTGAGAGAATAATTATGATTTAATTGTTGGAATTAGTCACTGGGGTAATGAAGTACAATTGCGGAAGAACAGTTCATAGGGGGGTCAACACACTTTTAATATTGACAATATATTTCATTTGTGCTTCAGATACATTTCGCTCAGGCCTTCCTATAATTCAACACAGCTCCAGATTTGACCACCATTAAGACCTTCATCAAAAACCAAATTGGTGAAAAATGGATTGTCTCTATGCACCATTGCATGTCTACACCAGTGACAACACAATCAAACATAACTGCAACATTCAGACACCTTCGGCTTAAAATTATGGATAATGTCTGAGGAGCAGTCAGTCCCTTAAGGTACCAATGAGTGCAGGACTGTATTTATAGTCACAGACTGTACTAAAATTGAATGGTTATTTACTATTAATACACACTCAAGTCCCATGGAGGGATGGCATTTAGGACTGGAGAATGAGACACATGTGTGTGAAGGATGCCTTCAGAAGCTGTAGTAAATGGAAGCTCTGTTAGGCCTTGGAATAGCATTTAGGCAGGACTGAAGAGATGAAGATGACTGCCATTTTCCCGACAGCTCAGAGGATTACCAGGTCAGTGTTTAGGGGCAGACATTGGGATTCAGTCACAGTGTCTCGGAAAATCCAGCCCTCTGAAACCTGTGGACCAGTGACACTAATTTCCAATTTCATCACAAGTAACACTGGGAGGCAGCGTTGAACAGGAAGTACTCTAATAAACATAGTGGAGTATCGTTGTTGAATCATTCAATTCCAATCCACAAGGTCACAATTTCATTTGATTATTAAATCCAAATAAAAAATTTTCACATGAAAATCAATATTAATCTATCTTTTAAACCCAGCCCTGTCCTTGGGTATTGACACTAGAGAAAGATGGTGTATTGTCAAATCAGTGGGTAAGGTGAACATTTTACTATTCTTGTCTCTAACCATTTTGGCTTTGCGACTGCAGATGAAACAGACAACTTTCCTCACAAAACTTACCTACTGGCGTTTTGAAATATCACAGTCACCCAAAGCGACCAATCAGGAAGTGAGCTCATATCTCAGCAACGTTTTGATTTATTAACTTCAAACTTGGTACTTGGACTTGCAACCCCATCCTGACATGCAAAGTTAATTTGATGACCTTTGACCTCTGTGTCAGTGACGCTTTGTCATTAATTCCAAACATAGTAGATGGATGAGGCACCCCATTCTGAAGACACCTATAAATTTGGTGACCTCTGACCTCTAGGGGGCACCATCCATGCTTATAGACCCTTAAAAATGCTTGCTTCTTAGCCCCTTTATGATTCATTGTTTTCTTTCCTAATAAATTAAAAATTAAAAAAATTTGTGGTGGAACTAATATAAAATCTGAAGACATTAATTTAAATTCCTCTTTTTAATATTTTTTATCAAGGGTACCAATAATTTTGGTGGAAGCTGTATATGCCAATAACTAATAAGAACAAAAATTCTCACAGAAATATTGAAAATAAACTTTATTGCTGTGAAAAATAAAAAATATTCATAACTAATAGAATAGATAAATACAGAAAACTAAATAGATTATTAAAATACTCAAATTGATCATAAATTAATGTTTAAAAATACATAGACAAAAGTACAAGACATTTTCTTTAATGAATGGCACAAGGCCAACAAGGTCTATTGTTGAGGGGTGTGTGCCCTGGTACAGTTATGGTATAACACCTGCACACACTTGACCATATCTTCCAGGAAAGACTTCAGTTGTCTCTCATCACCAAGGTTCTCATGCTTGGTGCCGTTACATGTTTTCTGTGAGACAGAAGTTTACACACCATTAGTGAACACATTAAAACATAATGGATAAACTCAGTGCAACACAGTTGAAGCAGTTAATGGACTTAAATGTGACTCAGAACAATCTCTGCTCAGCTTGAGCTCCCTGTCTCTGAATTTAATGAAAGATAATGCACATGGGTTGTAGGACTATTCTACCACCTGTAATTACTGAGTGAAGGATCTCATACTGGTAGGTGAATTGTAATCCCAACATGTTATGGGGATATACCAGTAACTACGTGCTGGAACATCACAAAAAAGACATGGAAATAAATACTCACGATGTGGTGATTTTTGTAGACAGCCAGAGCTCTTATGGTATTATTTGCTTTACTGTGTGTGTACGTGTGTTTTTTCAGGATATTCTCTGCCTTGCATAAAGTTGCAATCTGTGAAAATAATTGACATTAATTAACAAGAAAAAAGAGGCAATGTTCATCTGCACAGAGATTATACTGAATAAGTGGAGGAAGCATTGAAACTCAGTAGCCTACTTAAGCAAAAGTACAAATAACCAGCAAAATATATACTTTAGTAAAGCTTGTATCACATCAAACAGAATAAATATGTGCTTTTAAATGCATTTAAAGTGGGTCTACTACAAGTTCATCTTTGTTTTCCTTAATGTCACATAAAGAGATGATCAGTTACAGCATGCTTTCATTCATAATGAGCAGCCATTAGCCATTAGACTAAGATAAGTCTAATAATTATGGACTTTAGGGTATGTTAATCTGTATGACAAAACAAAGTATAACTTGGCGAGGCTGACGCACAGAAGATAGGTTAAGGAATTTCAGGGTTGACAACTTCTGAGTTGAGCGCCAAGCTGCGCTTTCGTAGTGAAAAAGCCGTTTTTAAAGGACATAAACTGTAGCGTTAAATCCACAATCCACGCGCACATAGTGTTTTTTTTATGACAATAGTAACTGATAAAGTAGATGTGAGGTAAGCACTGACAGCTTGATTGGGCTTAAGTGATTCACATTTTTGTAGCGGCACACACTGCTGGCCAATTAAGCACTGAACCGGATGCTAGGTCGTCCGGGACTTTTCCAGAACATAGGCTACAGATTGTGATACAGTTCACATTCTCACATAGACAGTGGCCGTTTAACAGTGTATTACCCCCTGGGCAAGACCGCCTCCGAGCGCCCCCATCCCCCCGAAAGAAACGAAAAAAATATTGGCAATGCCCAAAACAATATAACTTAAGCATAACTCACTAATTGGATTAGAGTATTGCTCTATACAGTGGATCCCCGTTCGCCCCTTGGCGTTGCGTTGCATTTGCAACCCAGAGGTAAACTTTTCCCCGCGCCCCGTCCCCTTTGCCCTTCTCACACACAGCTTCTGTGCATGGCACCTTCTCAGCAAGCAAGGACGCCTGCAGTTAGGGGGCAGTGACAGATGACACAGTGACAGATATTCAGAGATAGTTTTTTTCCCCCTAAGAGCTGGTGCCGCCCCCTACGAAATGGCGCCCCGGGCGGCTGCCCTGTTCGCCCGTGCCTAAAACCGCTACTGCACATAAAGTTCTGCATATGACAGCTACTTGAATAGTCAATATCACTGACCAACAAAGCAGACGTAATGTATCTTTGTACTTATCTTTATATGTAGTCTATCCTATACGCGCTCTGCTACCTTTGGAAAGTTCCTATGTGATTGGTTCAAAATGCCGAGGCAGCTCTGCTACCCATATTGTATAGGCAGCATTTTGACACAAAAAAGTATAAAAATGTAACGAAGTAAAAGTCAAAGTAGCCTGTTTTATTATTTCTATACAAGCAAAGTACAAATACGAGAAAAATATAGGCTGGTGAAGTATAGTAACAAAGTAAATGTTAAATTGTACATAATTACATTCCACCACGGTCTTTAATTTGGTTTAATCTTCAGTTTGGCTTCAAGTCTATATGTTAGCTGATGTTGCTGAAACACCACAGTTTCCCTGTAGGAATTAATAGGCTACTTTCTATTTCTCTAGCCTCACCTGGCATTGCACATCATGGTCATCTGGCTCCCTTATGTCCTCTACATACCAGTCCAAATCAGGCTGTAAAACAAACAAACAAAAAAAACAAAAAAAGAAACACAAGACTGACATTAGATGACGTTATACAATGAAGTTATACCATGCAACCTCTTCTGTCAAAGTGCCACAGGTGCACACAAGGAAGATGAAGGGCAAACTCACATTTGTGGATGTTTTCCATAAATCCGCACGCCCTTTAATGTTCTTCAGCATCCAACACTCAGCTGTATCAGCAGGAGCGCCACTGACCAACATAGCAAACAGACTGAAAAGCAAAGCAGTCAGCATCTTGGCTTTTCTTCTTTTTCTGGAGGGGTCTTGTTTCAACTAAGTGCACTGCCGTGGTCTTGTGACTGGTTTCTTCCTCTGCTCCCTTTATATACTGTTGAGAGTAGATTTTTGCAGCTTCAGCCTTTACATGTACAGCATCCTCTCAGCTGCGAGCATTAAGGATCTTGATTGAGATGTGGTTGATTATGATACATCAAAGAGAGACCCAAGAACCTCTCTTCCTTGAAGACCGGATCAGAGCAATGAAAGCCTTCAACACCACACTTTTCCATTTCCCTGAAGTGATGCCATGATCTTCTAACACTAATCATCCAATATATATGACTGATGTTATATTGCAATCACAGAGAAATACTGCATATCAATGCTTATTTACAGCAAACAAGTCTATTTAGACATCATCTTAAAGGAAATAAAAGAAATCACATGATCACACGTTTTGTTTTTCAAGTCTTTTAATATTTCACATGACAAGGCCACTCATTAATATGGCATAACACACTTACAAAAACTTCAATCATTTATTTCAATGTGTGAATCATTACTTTCACATTACGTGCAAATTGGAACATGAACTCCAGCTAATCCGCTAATCACATAACCTGAGAGTGAGTTATTAGTGCAGGTCTATGCAGCTATTTGTCGTCAAGTCTTTTTTTTTCAGTGCAGGTAAGTGTTGACAGAGGAAATATCACACTTGGTGATCTCTGAGCACTGCTCTCTATTTTTTTTTATTCTGTAGAAATACTGCATGTAGTTTGAGCGACCAAGCAGTTCCACAAAATCTTCATCGTGGGTAATGATGAGCAGCTGGAAATTACGTTGCCGCTGGCGAATCTTTGTGATTCTATTGAGGAAAATTGGTAAAGGAATTATATTAGGAATTAAAACTGCAAGCTTCAGGCAGTAGAATTTTTCAACAAAATCAGTGACCCTGTAGCCTGTGTTTACCCCAAATATGTCAATAAGCTACCTGACAACAGTAATGTTCCATAATAATAATAATAATAATAATAATAATAAAAATACATATGAATGAAGGGAGGGTAGCATTGAGTATTAGGATGGTACACTTACTCTATAAGGGCATGAGCAAGAGACTCAATGTTCTCACGGTCCAGGTTTGTGGTGGGTTCATCTAGGGCCAGGATGCCACAGTTAAGACAGAAGGTTTCGGCCAGAGCCAACCGGATAATGAGTGAAGCCAGGACCTGGGGATTTATATATTTAGAACATTTTATATTGCATGTTAATTTTTTATTTATTTTTTTTATGTAGAATTTTAATTAAGGGTTAAAATATGAAAGTCAATGGATGTTTGCATGTTGTTTTTTATTGACTACCTTCTGTCCAGCGCTGCAACGACCCCTCATATCAAGTGCAGTATCTCCCTTAACCATGACCACGCGGTATTTATATATTCGTCTCTTGGACTTGGCAGACTCACTCTCATCCATGTCTGAGCGGATCTCCACATACTCTATGTCTGCAAGAGTTGAAGCAAAGTTTGAGAAGTTGCTGAGCGTATATAACTCTTAGCCTATGTCTGGACATTTTGCAGTTTACAGCATACACCACCTTCAGCATCCCCATGCCCTCAGAGCACCCCGGGGCAAGAAGCCTTGAGTTGCAAATAACATTGAACAGAGGGCTTTGCCAGACAGAAGGGCAACAAAGGTGGGGGCGGTCACACAAAGTGCTAGTCCTCACAGTGTGTGTGTGTATAAGAGCTTTTGTGTACGCATCTCTGTGTGTATATGGGTGCAGGGGTTTTCACACTGAAGTACTTTGTTTCTTTGTGATATTGGGGAACCAAGAAAGCAGACAAGCACAAAGTGGGGCTACCTTAGAGCTGCTATGCAACTTTATAAGTCCAACAATACCAGTCAGAGATCCTTTTCAAAATTCTGTGTTAGTGGGGCAGATAACCATGAAAAAATGTGCAGTGTTACAAAAGCGTGAAATTTAAGAACGTTGAATCTGAAAACTGTTGCCAATGGCGGTCATTAAAAAAATGGCTGCCATGGCCACCATCTTGAAAATTCAGTGGCTCATTAAACTTTTTTCAGCCTTCAGCTACAAGTAGACCAGATTTCACACCTCCATCACAAAAAGCACAACATTTCATCTTAGCTGCTGCACTATTTAGGAAACATGGTCTACCTTTTTTGTATTTGGCTCCATTTAGTTTGAGCCTAGTGAAATGTAGCCACGCTTCTGTTTTGAAAATTTTGGTCTGACAGTCAGCTGTCAGACATGCAAACACTTTCCTCAATTAAAACGGAGATTTCCTCTCTACACCAACAACTAGAGCAACAGAAACACAGTGCAAAGTCAAAGCATTCTCATAACATTGCACTGTTTGTCTCCACTCCTAAAAGTTCTTAAATACTTACTGATGACAATAACAATTGAACGTAGGTCCTTGCTACTTATTCCTTATAACAGCTGAGAAAACGTTGCTATTCGTCCTGTTACAAGGTACTAAGGTAAAAGGTCTAATATCTCATCGCGATGTAAATAAGCCTGACAAGCCAGACCATAAAATCAAAATGGTCTGGCTATGACCGATAGATCCCGCTCAATCCAAGAGGTGGAATCAACGATTGCCTCTGCACACATTAGGTAGCCTGTCAAGCTACCGCTACTGCTATCTGGATTTCTAGGCTACCGCAGCCCTGTCTTCATTGTGCTAAGCCCGCCCAATGACTCTCCACAATACGGGATACTGTGATTGGTCCAACCAGACCTATGGTTAGTTTCTAAAAGTTCCTGCATAGCAAAACCATTTGCTACCGCTAGGGTATGTCTAGATTTCTAGGCTAGATGTAAATGTTTGTGTGCAGCAAAATGGTCCCATGAATAGCTGCCAACACTTCCATGTTTACCGGGTTTCTCCCATATTTCAGACTCATCTCCCGACCCCCTCCCGATTTGTCATTTCTCTTGGGAATCTCCCATAATTTACAAGAGCCAAATTTCTTTATGAGTTATCAAATTAATGTTTGTGCAACATTCTCAAGTTGCAACATCATGTACGCAATGCAGTTTGATCATATGTACTTTTGTTGTGGCAAACCACAACCTGACGCCCTCTCTCTGCGCATGCTGCAGATGCATGTGGTTGAAAGCTAACGTTACTGTTGTTTGTCGTTAGATGTGGCACATTTTAGCTTTCCCAAAAACGCTTGGCAAGAAAGCAATGTTCTGGATGACTATTAATGCTCTCCATGTAATTTAGTTATTTCTATGAATCTGTAAGTGCAATCTCTGTTCATTTGAATGACAAACAGCACTCACCAGAAGGTGCGTTTGCATTTCATGTAGCTGGGTAGACACAAGTCATTTAGTCTGACAAACACACTGAACAAAAGAATCCTAGTCCTAATTGTGCATTGGTAGTTTAGCACAATTTGTTATGTTCACTGACAGCATGAATAGGTTAGCGAGCCAGAAAAAAAGTCAGAAGCAAGAGCCCTATATATCTATATATTACATCATTACATTACATCTCCTGGATTTTGCTCCTCAATTGTTGCCAGGTATTGTACCTTGTCCTCTGTAGGTATTCCTCCACAGGTCCCTAATTATCTTGTTTATCTCCTCCATCTTCTTGCTATGGAACTTCATAATGGTCCTGTAAACCCAAACATACAAGCATGTAAAACAGTGCCAAGAGATCTGACAGATCTCTATCTGATCTCTAGACCTCTAATATCAGTTGTAACAACAGATTTAACAAAGTCACTAATAACTATTATTAACTAATAAACTGAAATTCTGAGCAAACAAAAACCTGTCACATTATTACTCTTCCTTTGGTGATCTTGGGGCCCAAACTTTTTGCATGCTTTTTCTTCCAAGGTCTCAGGTATCGACAGGAAAAAACAAATAAAAAAAAAAACAAGCAAAAAAATGATCATAATAAGTCATCATAATAACACGGATGACCTGGGACTCTCCCGCACTTCTGAATTCTATTTTTTTTTCACTAAACTAAAACATATTGTAATCATCAGACCTTTACATAATAACTTTGGATTCCTTACAAAATAGATAAATGGCTAAAGCTAGGCTGTACGGCCAAAATTGCATATCACAGTATTTTTCAGAATTATAACGGTTATATTGTATTTGACAGTATTTGTGTTTTCTCTCCCAGGCACGATTGGGTGTTAATCCTGTTTTCCACTGATTGAGAGAAGAATCAATGCCTATTGGCGAAGAACAGTCTCTCATGGTCATTAAAATGTACACTGTACACAAATCATTTTAATGGTCATACAAGTATTAATAAAGGCTTGAATAGCCACACAAAATGATACAGTTTTTCAAGGGTGTGGCACATGAAGTGAAGGAATCATGCTGCATGATATGGCTGCAATCAAAATACAGGAGAAACACTTTTTTTCTATGTATTTCTAAATTTCTTAATATTAATATAATTTTTTAACATTTGTACTCATATCTCTACTGTAAAGAGTCATATTTCAATTAAATGTATTGGCATTTAAAGAGTGGTGCCACTGTAGAAATGGTCTCAGAACACTTCAGAAAGACAACCACACTGGTTTGTCAATTACGATTCCAATGCAAAAAAAAACATGGATCACATCAGATTAGACAACCTAAGAACTGGCGTGTATATAAAACAGACTTCAGTATGCCGAATGAGGCGCTTCTCGGTTTTGATCATGTTCGGGATAAAGAGAGAAATACGGTTATTAATATCCCTGTTTACATGGTAAACTGATTATAGCGTTACCAGTTACTGATTATAGAGTTCTTTGTGATGTTCCCACCGAGGATTCTAAAGAGCGGCTGCTTGATTGTCTTGGCGCTTATCAGCATTCCATCTCACACATCACACTCTAGAATCTTTCTCCGCAACTGTCAACAATCAGGATAGGATGTTTACATGCTATAGTATCCTGGTTTATTTTGGTGTACTCCATCTAGCATATCCCGATATCTTAGAAACTGGGATAAGGACTTATTCAGGATACTGAATTTGGGATAAGGTGTTTACATGTGAAATGCAAAGCCAGCATTGGGAATATGGTGCATGTAAACAAAGTCAATGAATCAAAAGGTTAATGTGAGATATAGAATCATTAATGGAGGGCAAAACAAAAAAGAAAAAAAGAACTCTATAAATAGATACAATAGGATACAAACTATAGGCTAATATTCTTATGTGTAGGCTATCTGAAGTATGCTTTCTGAAGTATGGAGATATTGGGAAAGAAAGTAGCTCACAGATTTTATAGGCTAACTGGTTGGATTTTGTCCTCGAGGTAAGGCTTATTTTGAGTTATTATCAAATAATTTTTCTTTTACAGGGACAGGCTTGGCAAAAATGTGGAAAAAAGGACATGGACTTTAATGACTATTTACTAAGGTGTCTTGTTATTACAATAACTGCTGTCATACAATTCACTGTTTTGTCTTTTTAAATGTGCATGGGGAAGAGGACGTGTCTGTTGCATGAGAGAGAGAGTAAGAGAACAAGACCAGGAGAAGCTGAGGAGAAGAGCTCTAGTTTACAATCAAACTGGATGACAAAAGAATTATCTCAAGTTAGCATTAGTCTGCAACAAGTTACTATGTGGCGTCAAAACGTCAAACGTCTGTAGTTTTGTAGTCCTCTTTTTCACCACTCAACACCTCCACAGACAGGTGCTCTGTTGAGCAGTGCAGCAGTGAAGCCCCCCCCCCCAAAAAAAGTTTCTGACTGTGTCAAGTTCTGTACGTTGTTCAGAACATTTAAACTCATCTTACCGGGATGAGAGAACTCATATAAAGAAATAAAGACCAGTTTGAACCACTATACTGCTGCCCAGCACTACAAAGGTCACATACACCAACATGAGACAGGATGAGTCATAGAAAGTAAAAGCAGATTAGCAATCAGATATGGTACGTAATACATACGTAATGTATGTCAACTGATCAACCCAATCTGCAATCAGTGCAAAAATGATGCATTTGGTTTAAGCACACTTCTCTTACTTTCATCTTATTTACATGTTAGTCCATGTGACATTCCCTCCAACATTAACCACCAACATTATTGTGTAGTTTGTTAATGGGGAAAAAAAACTAAGATTGCTTGATGGGTTAGTGTCTGAATTACATACAAAATGTACAAACACAAATTCTGAATATAAAAGTACAGTTAAAATGCTCTATGTTATGTCTAAGTATGTTAAAGTATGTTAAGTATGTTAAAAATCTTACAATATAATCTCATTCTCTTTATTATTTCAGTCCAAAAAAACACCCCAAACACAAACTGTACTTGTTTGATGTGTGCATGTGCCTATTCTTGCTAAAATATGGAGATACTGGAAATAAAATAGCCAAATTGGATAGCATCATAGCACCACAGGCTGGTTGGACTGTTCAGTTTTCAAGTCTATGTTTAAATAGCCTAAACCCCACTAAGGCAGACTGCGGTGAACCCATGTAGCCTACAGACTATTACCCAGTGTCTATATCCTACTATATTCTGAACATACTGCAACCATTAGGTAACACCAAGGACACCACTAGCTGTTCCCTCAGGTCTCTACTCACTTACTAGTTGATTGAGTTCCTTACTTACTGTTGAACTAAAAAAAAGAACACCTGTTCTGAGGAACTATTATTGAATTGAGTTCATGAATTGCGGATGAAGTGATTAGTGCATGCATTTTGCCTGAATCAATGCAAAAGTGTACATTAGCTCACATCCAGTTGTATTATTTATGACAACAACTCAAGCATGTTTTCTTTTTCCCTGCGATCTATTACGAAAGGGAGAGAGGAGAGTGAGCAGACAGGGAAAGCCTGCACATGGTTCTAGCTTATTGTGTAATTACATTTAATACATCAGAGAAATAGGAATTCATGGTAACGTTAGCCTCCTTGACAGGTTACTGTTAACCAAAAAGTCTAAGTATTGGAAAGACAAGGAGAATTTCCTGCATTATAAGTACAGGACTAGTGGGCCTTGCAATACACGCAATCCTGCGCTTCTGGCCATGAATGAGGTCATCCACATTTAAGATGACAGATGTTGATTGTACAGGTAAGCCATAGAGAACGCATCTCTCAATTTGCCACTCAGACAAGCTATGCTGAGTGACAATGGCCTTCAGCCAACCTGTTGAAGACTTCACAGTTGCTTAAGAAGTCCACTGCCGATGGTTCTCATACTATAGATTTCCATCACGGTGCAAGTGGGTGTTCTGTCGTCATAATCTGCAGATATCGTCAGAAACCGCAGCAGCAAAGGCAGAATGATGACAGGATGATGATAATCTATTCCTTTATTATGATACCGCGAGCAGTTACTTTCTATAAATCTGCTGACAGAATAGAAGACATAGTCAATGATTCTTGTTAAAGGTTGTTGAAATCTCAATTGAAATGCAAATCAAAGCTCTTCCCTCACCTCTGTATTGCTGAGGTAACATTTTAATTGCCCTGAGTTGTGTGCGGTTCTGTCAGATGGTGGAGCTTTTTAATCTTTTTTATTTTAATTACTACACACAGAACTAGAAACGCTATAAAGCCAAGACGAGTGATTCATCTCATATGGCAAAAGTAAACTGGATTACAATACGGGAATGCATAATTAACCAGTTGTATTAATAATTACCCTGTGCAAGACATGGCTATGTAAATAAATAAATACATTTATTTCTATGCAAATGTCTATTATAATGTCATTTATGATTACCCTGTTGTTGTGAAGAGCAAGGACACAGGTGGTCTCACTGATACTCGCTAAAACTTGCTGCCCTACGTAGTTTATGCAGAAAGTAAGGTAGCTACAGGATCCGGCCTCCTTTCGCAATTCATGCTGGCTTTTGAGTGTATGTATGGACTGTGCACACTAGTGAAAAGTGTACCATGCATTGAGCAAACACGCTATACCTTGCTAATGCTCCATTTGGACATAGCATATCTTGTTGCAGCAAGTTCAGATTCTGCAGCACTGTCACTTGTGCACAATTGCTATGTTGCTAACTGATCAGATGTATCCTATGCACCACTTCCTTTAACTGCCCTGAGTGTGGTTGACCGTTTACAGATCCTGCCTGTGAACCAAGGATTAAAAAGCTTTTCTGTAAAAGCCCCAACTTAAAGAAGAAATGAAAGAATTTTAAACTTGTGTGTTCTTCTGTCTATGCTGAGGACATTGTCATGTTTTTAACATCTAAATGTCTCAAAGTATCGTTAAAAACATTATTTGCTAACAAAAATAACTGAAGTATAAATTCAATTAGAAGACCCCTTTAGTCAGCGATTTATACTATTTCCTCAGTATATTTGTTCTTGGTAAATCCTGGCCACAGAGTGCCTGTGAGGAAGTGTATGTGACAGATAGAAGATTTTAGCTTCCTATGTCCATATTTGGTGAAATTTTTGCAATCACATGAATCTCTCGTTTAAGATGCAATGATGTAAAACTTGCCAGTAGCAGGTGAGATGTCTGGCATACGTGATCTTTTGGGAGACAGACAGCATGTCATCATCGATAAAAAATAAATTCTTGACTACGCCAGGAACATCAAGTTGAGCACAACAGTAGAAAGTTTCAAAATTCAAGGCATACAGTGCAACAGTGCACCTGTAATTTATTCAGTCTGCCCTTTATACTTTCCTGAGTTTCAACATGACTCAGGAAAGGAAATGTACACACTGATACTATAAATGACTAACTCTCTAAACCGGAGTTCCACAGTCTGCTGTTATGTCTTAAGTACAAAACCAGATCCTTGGTATGGATTGATAGTGTTGAAGATGGAGGAGCATTTTTTTTGTAAACCCCCTCTTTGAAAACCTCATTTTCTAGCAGCAGGACAAAATAATATTTTATTTATTTTTATTTACTTTATTTCTAAAGTGTGGACCACTGACTGAACTAACAACTTTTTAAACATTTTAGGCAACAATTTATGCTGTTTCTACGTTTATTTACCATCCTCGTAGTCACTTTGATGGTTAAATGGCTCATTACAGGGGGGAATGAAGGCTCTCACGGCTCCCTCTGCAGCTTCTTTGCTCATTTACAGCACTTGCAATATGACAACTGTGCCCCGATGTAGAACGAAACCGAAAATGAATGAAACTGAAGTTGTGTTTATTACCTTGTCAGTCAACATAACTGATTAAAATGATCATTGCTGGTTCCTTTCTTTCATTCTTTGGTTTGCAAAATCCACATGCATTGGTGAGAATTAAGGATGGGATTAGGATCAGGATTAGGATTAAGGATCCTAAACTGATGTGAAACACATTGTGTATAGTTTTCAGTGACGTCACTGGAACGGCTACCTGACGGGCAAGAAAAGCTGTCTGTAGCTCTAATTTGGTCATACTTATTGGTTACCCATTGGTTACTTATTTTACCCATTGGTTACTTATTTTTAAAAATGTGTGAATCTAGTGGGAAGTGAGGGACAACATTTCGTTAGCAGATTATTTTGTGTGGATCTACGAGTAGGAAATTAATCAATCTTGTGACCATCTAACATGGGGCAGCCTAATAAAAAGGTCTAAAAAAAAAAAAGGCTCCCCCTGCTGTTGCCCATTTATTTTTTGTTTACACCAACATCCTATTCACCAATACGTGCGGTTTTGTTTGCAAAGCCAAGAATAGGAGCAGCCATGATCATTTTAGAAGAATTATGTTCACTGACAAGGTAATGAACCAAATTTCAAAAGGCTCATGGATCAGTTAGCCAACAAAGTTTCATTCAGTGAAGCAGAGAGAGAATGCTGTGATAGCTGATCATAGGGGAGAGAGGATTTGGAGGAGAGGATTTAGATGTCTGGCCAAGACTGATGTCAGGCTAAGGGCGCTAGGCAAAACCACCCCCCATCTGAAAATTTGCCCCACCCACTAGATACAGCCTGTTTATTTAATTCTCTGATACTAGGCAGTCAACGTTCCGCTATTTTTGGTTTGTCAGTCACTTTGTGCAAGTCATGCGTGGAGCCGCATAGCTCTCCTGAACAAGCCCAAATAAGATATCCTCATCATCAGCGTGCATCTAGCAGAGTCACACACGAGAGAGAGTCAAATGAAGGAG
Organism: Tenualosa ilisha; assembly: GCA_015244755.2. NCBI lineage: Eukaryota > Metazoa > Chordata > Actinopteri > Clupeiformes > Clupeidae > Tenualosa > Tenualosa ilisha. The sequence continues at coordinate 960,387 of PYXC01001933.1, read as the reverse complement.
AAAGTGGAGAGAACTAACAAACCAGTCATGAAAACATTTTAAGGCAGTTCTAAAGTTTGAGGTTCAGAGAAAATAATAACTAACGCCACTATTCAGTATGTGACAACTGCTAAGTCTGACGTTTGGCGTGAGATAGACAAAGGTTAATGATATAACATCTAACAAATAAATTTTACAAGGCTAATTTGAATAATGTCCCACTCTAAATAACTTGCCCTTATCAATAAGGATCTGACCAACATGTTACTAACCACATTACTACCATGCATTCTGAGACGAGTGACAATCTTAACCATGTATGCGACGATCACATTTTAGTTACTCAAATCTAACTGTTCATGGTAGTGTGTTTTAGGGCGGATGAATGTACACACAGACTCACAAGTGATTATTTTTTTAACAGTAAAATCAGCTACAGTCACTATCTTCGTATACCGTCGCAACCTGTTGCTATGCTCTCATTGGCCAACTGAAATGAGAACACTGCATTTCCTCATGCATATTAATATGACTGGAATAGTAATGAGAAACAGCCTGTTCTAAAGGGGACAGAAAGAGAGGGGGAAAGATACAGGTGATGACACCAAATCTGAGGTCTTTTCAGCAAGATGCTTCAGAGATGTGTATGGAACTCATAGACTTATGTTAACTTGTTAAAAAAAAAAAACAAGTATAATATGTCCCCTTTAATGATGTCAGCGATGATGGCAACTAATGCACATTCCAATACTTTCATCATCAGTACACACTCCCAGGCTAATCTTATTTCTTATATCCCCAGCTCAGAACTGCGATGAGGGCTTGTGGAATACCTAGCACTCACTGTGTTCACACTCTCTATCTATTCATGTTTGCCTCAGTGGCAGTTTTTGGGGCCTGGTCACAAAACTGTACAACTCCATGAAACAACTTCCTGGGATAGGGAGATAAAATCGGTAGGTGTCCAGCCTGACTGGGATGAGATATGGTTCAATTTACCATTAACATTAAAATGTTTATGTTCATTCATTATAAGATGATCCACAAAGCTTTTATTTTTGTTTCGTTTTGACTATCTGATCTGGCCCTTTCATTTTACTTAGTTTCTGTTTATTCTTGTGTGCCCTTTCAAGATATATTTGTACGTTTTCTTCTGAAAGTGCAAATAAAAGTCTAATCATAAAAAAACAAAACAAAACAAAAAAACGAAGAAGTTCTAACAAAAACAGCCCCCTTAACATTAACCACTTTCAGACATGATCTCGTGACATTTAACGTAAGTTGTCAAAAAGTTGACCCAACAAATGCAATGATTCACAAATGGTGCTGATGCACATCAAACTCCTAAAACCAAACAGATAAACAAACCGTAAAACCAACATAACAACAAACAAACAAACATAAAACCATACAAAAATATCAGTAGCCTTTTAGAAAATATTATGTGAAGTATGAATTTGATGGGTTAAAAATTGCCATGAACGGGCTAACAAACAATTATAGGCCGATGAAAATATAAATAGTGGCATCGGCACCGCCTCCGCACTCTGACCAAAAAAGTGGTATTCTACATGCTTGTTAAGTTTGTGCGTGGATTACAACCAACAAAATCGAGGGTAGGTTTAGTTTTTTACACTTAAAGCCTTGTTTTTTGAACATTTATGATGAAATACAAAGGCTAAGATTGAAATTCTGACAAGAATTTTTGGTTGTTGCGGTAGCACACCCCTATCCTACAGAATGGCATAGGTTAACTGCTGCAGTCTTTCCTAAAACCCACTGAACAGTAACTGCTGGGGGCACAGGAAAACAAAACTTCCTTGCTCTAATCAGCGTTGGCTGCGGTTTTGCTATTTGGTCTATGTCACACCAAATTCTGTTGTTCTCATATCTACCAACTAGCACTTGCGAAACAAAAGAGGTATGGGTTAATTCACTCTGAATAATCCCTTTGACTTCAGTGGAGGCAAATAGATCTTTGAGGTTAAATCTGTACTCACTGATCAAGGGCCTTGTAGTAGATATCCAGATCTTTGTTGATAAGCTCAGTGGTTCTCATGACGATCATCTTGTCCCTAAAGCGTTCCACAGCATGTTGATACTGGTCTTCACGAAGCTCCTTCTGGCAACGTAGGATCTCCTCCTTGAGGCCGTTCTGTCTTCCCTGCGTCACACTACGTTTCCTCTTCAGCTCCTCCAGTTTGTCCTCCAGTTCTTTTCGTTGTCTGTTAAAATATGAGGACTTACTTGAGTTGAATGCATTTTTTTGTTAGTATTTTACCATAAGATTTGCATATTTGTAGTTTAATGTCAAGTTCATTTATCAGGAATCCTGTAAGGCTTGAGTGATTCTTAAATTCTTAAATTATGCTATTCTAATTTACCTGTTTCAGTTTTCCAAAGGCAGTACATTTATCTCTAAATTGAGACCTTAAAGTTCTCCAGTACTTTTGTGTGGTCCAGGGGCAAACATTTTGTTGATGATATAGCATCTTGATTTGACTCATCAATTGAGTTTAACCAGATTTTTTTATTTAGTGTTGACAAATTACAAGAAACTATAAGGCTTATGCTTCCCCTCATCTGCTTCACCCGACAGACAAACTTTTTCTGGCACTGCAACCACCTTTCACAAGATAATTCAGGATTTTCTCATCCATCTTGGTGAAATGACCTAATAAATGTGACCAGAGCAGGGCCGTTTGTTGGAAAGGACCCAGCTTTTCCAACAAATGTTCTAATGGCGAGTTCAGATTACACAACTAACCAGTCGCAGACTAGTCCCTGACAGCACAGTTAATCTTTAGACTGTTCACACTATGTGACTTGCTTTTTTACGATCAAGAGTCGACTCACGACTTATCTGCAACCTGTATCCACACTACACAATGTTACACTTGTGGGAAAAACCCCCAACATACAGTAGGCAATGTCCTGGTCAAATATCCTCTGTGGCCAAAATGTATCATATTCGTTGTTATAAAAAACACCCTACATCAATGACTTGATCATTGATGTGGGCATAGATCTGCTTGGCAAAAACACTCAACACTTGGCAAATACCAAATTACTTTCTGGCTTTAGATGAAGCTACTCCGTCAGGGTATTACAGTTTGTTGATAAGCCACGTTTAATTGGAGGGCAGTCTTGCTGTGATCCGTCACTCTAATTCTACTGCTATTGCTCATTTACAGGCCTCCTGGAGTTTCCTTTGATTTTATTAAGAAATTGTCTGAGCGACTTTCATCTGTCAGTGCTCTGTATCTGTACATTTCTAAATAAAACATATTATTATGACCGCCGCTAGCGAAGCTAGCGAAAGCGGTCATATTGGTGTTGCTGCACGTTTTTCCCTTTTTTTTTTTTTTTTTCACCGATTTTCCGTCAACGATTCCTGGGACACTGAAACTCAGGGGGAGATGAATGTTTGTAGGCATGTAGCCCTAGAAGTTTGTGAGCGAATATGAGCTTTTGGCCCCCAAGGGCCCCCCCCCACTGTGCCAGTGTCCGTCAAAGAGGGGGAGACCGGCAAAAGTTTTCGCTGAATAACTCGATGAACCTTTCACCCAACAACACGAAATTTTTGTAATATGTCGGTGTTACAGAGACGTATCGACCCAGCCCATAAACACTCACTTGAAGCATAGCGCCACCTACTGATATGGGTAAATGCAAAAATTGGGATTTTGAGTTGGCAATATCTTGGACCGAGAAGGTGGGAACTGCGCAAAATATGTCATGCACGATCACCCTAAAGACTTCTAAAACCACAGCACAAGCCATGAAATTTGGACCATAGGGGGCGCTGTAATTGCAGAAAATGTCATTTTGCCTATTATCTAGAGAATGCTAATGTTTACAGCAATTTTCTTTTTATTGTGAAAACTACTGACCCTCACGCATTGAAAACACTGGTCGACGCCCACTTCCAACGAAAACGGTTTACGTGAAACTTTAACATTGCCAAAACGAATCTGAACGAACTCGTCATAGGCCGTTAATGTGAATCTCACCAAATTTGGTATACGTCATCTACAGACAATGCTGACAAAAAGTTATCAAAGGATTTATCTTGAGATGAATTGTTTCGAAGTTACACGTCAATGAACATTGAACACGTAGCTTAAAATTTTTTAAAAGTACATATCTTGGCTTTTAATTGCTCAAATTTGGTCAAACTTGGCATGCCATCTCTAAACTGCTTTTTTGTCATGTGTACTAAATTTTGTGACATTTCGTCATAGGGGGCGCTGTTTATCGCCGAAGCTAGGTGACAAAAAACAGTTTTTGTTAAATAACTCGTTAACATTTTTGCCCATGATAACGATTTTGTGTTAGTATGTTGGTGTTACAGAGACGTATCGACCCAGCCCATAAACGCTCACGTGAAGCAAAGCGCCACCTAGTGATTAGGGTAAATGCAAAAATTGGGATTTTGAGTTGCCAATATCTTGGGCCGAGAAGGTGGGAACTGCACGAAATATGTCATGCACGATCACCACAAAGACCTCTGAAACCACAGCACATGCCATAAAATTTGGTCCATAGGGGGCGCTGTAATTGTAGAAAATGTCATTTTGCCTATTATAAAGAGAATGCTAATGTTTACAACATTTTTTTTTTTATTGTGAAATCTATTGAACCTCACGCATGGAAAACACTGGTCGACGCCCACTTCCAACGAAAACAATTTACATGAAATTTGAACATTGCGAAAACGAATCTGAACGAACTCGTCATAGGCCGTTAATGTGAATCTCACCAAATTTGGTATACGTCATCTACAGACAATGCTGACAAAAAGTTATCAAAGGATTTATCTTGAGATAAATTGTTTCGAAGTTACACGTCAATGAACATTTAACACGTAGCTTAAAATTCTTTAAAAGTACATATCTTGGCTTTTAATTGCTCAAATTTGGTCAAACTTGGCATGCCATCTCTAAACAGCTTTTTTGTCATGTGTACTAAATTTTGTGACATTTCGTCATAGGGGGCGCTGTTTATCGCCGAAGCTAGGTGTCAAAAAACAGTTTTTGTTAAATAACTCGTTAACATTTTTGCCCATGATAACGATTTTGTGTTAGTATGTTGGTGTTACAGAGACGTATCGACCCAGCCCATAAACGCTCACGTGAAGCATAGCGCCACCTAATGATAAGGGTAAATGCAAAAATTGGGATTTTGAGTTGCCAATATCTTGGACCGAGAAGGTGGGAACTGCACGAAATATGTCATGCACGATCACCACAAAGACCTCTGAAACCACAGCACATGCCATAAAATTTGGTCCATAGGGGGCCTGTAATTGTAGAAAATGTCATTTTGCCTATTATTAGAGAATGCTAATGTTTACAAATTTTTTTTTTTATCGTGAAATCTATTGAACCTCACGCATGGAAAACACTGGTCGACGCCCACTTCCAACGAAAACAATTTACATGAAATTTGAACATTGCGAAAACGAATCTGAACGAACTCGTCATAGGCCGTTAATGTGAATCTCACCAAATTTGGTATACGTCATCTACAGACAATGCTGACAAAAAGTTATCAAAGGATTTATCTTGAGATAAATTGTTTCGAAGTTACACGTCAATGAACATTTAACACGTAGCTTAAAATTCTTTAAAAGTACATATCTTGGCTTTTAATTGCTCAAATTTGGTCAAACTTGGCATGCCATCTCTAAACAGCTTTTTTGTCATGTGTACTAAATTTTGTGACATTTCGTCATAGGGGCGCTGTTTATCGCCATATATAGGTGTCAAAAGACCTATATATATATATATATATTTTTTTTTTTTTATATAATACTCCATACAATACAATCTTATGACTACCATCTCTACACAAACACCAAGTGGCAAGAGTTCAAATTAACACATGTAGGCTACATACATACTATGACAACACCTACCCTTTCATAAATCACTCCTACACACTACAACATCACACACAATCTCATTCATTCAAAAAACACATCCATACCCACTTCCAAGACATAATTTCCAATCTAATTCCCACCTCACAACACTGTTCTACCACACACTTGTCATGCCAACAGTTCTCACATTTCAATACATTGCGGCGGCCATACTATGTATCGCTATGCGGTACATCTAGTTATTATTATAAGTTATTATAAGTATTGTATTTGTTGTAGCCCATTCTGAAAAGTGTCCTATTAATTTTACAGATAAACCATGTTGAATAAGCTGTATGCGCCCAAGTTTTGTGAACTTTTCTCACAAAACACATTCAGCTTGCCTTTTCCCTTATGTTTTCGTCTGTCGCCATCCATACTGATTTAGTAGAGCCTATTAATTTTTATATAAACTGAAATATTCCCATAGTTCATGTAGGCTAAAATCTCTTATGCTTAAACCTTTATGTGCCTTATTCCAAATATGCTGCATCAAGTCTGAGATGCACTTAACCTTAACTTTCTTTCCCTCCTTCCCACTCTACCATGCTTTTCCCCTCTGCGACTAATTTCACTAGTGAACCACCCCCTGGCAGTCTCCTGTTCCTAACTAGTGGCATTCTTTCTAAGGCTTCTTCTGCATTGTAGCTTGGTTGTTAATCTCTTTTTGTAATAATATGGGAGTGCTAAATACATGTAATGTAAATGTTTCACTGCATACTGACTAGCATCACCCCTGAGAAATTAAAGGCACTGATGTAACACATCATCAAACTAAATGGCCACAGGGATTTCCTGAACTACAGTTCCTGCCTTCCTCCAGTAAGAGTATATAAGAACATAATGCTTCCTAAATGGAACTATAAATTTTGGATAACCACTTATATATATGCCACAGCAATACATTGTACACTGCAGGAAACCCTAGAAGGAGCTGTCTGCCCTATGTGAACATTGAAAAGGAGGAGCACATGAGGAGTGGCAACCACAAACGTCTGCTGTTACAGAGAGAAACATACACTTAAATCCACCTCTTAAACTGAAGGGAGGTCAGCCATTAAATGAAGTGTAAGACCCAGGACACCTTGTAAATTTACACCGCGAGAGCCCAGAAAACAGTTGAATAAGATGACAGCAAGCATGGGAAAAGATAAATACAATGTATATTTTCGTAACTAAGTAGGATATCTACTTCGATGCACATGCAAACAAAATTCTATTGAATCAGAACATGATGGTAGAATATCGCTCATGATAAGATATAAAAAAAACAGCCTAGAGTGCTTGAGGCTAAGAAATGGCTGGGTATTTTTTCAATAACGAGTAATGCTTATCTCAATTTATATAATTTTGGGGTATGACATTTATACAAAGGCAGATAAATCCAAATATTAACCCTGTAGATGTCTACAGGGTTAATATTTGGATTTATCTGCCTTTGTATAAACCAGCATTTTCAAACAGCAAAATCTACTCTCGGTAGCCCACTTCCTTGCTGTCCGTTACATAGGTCAAGACGTCGACTACATGCCAATTTGCAAGAAAGTGGTGTCCCATTTTGTAGGTACATATTTCTACCTAGCCTGGCCACACCTTCCTTCGCACTTCCACTCAATTATCATCTCCCTACAGTGTCTGGATTTGACCCCATTGAGCTGTGGCATTTTTACTGTACTGGGCTACAATGCTATCAGTTAAGGCAGTCAAGGGCTGATCCCATCTCACTCATTTCTCACTACTGAATGTACAAAACAAAGTGTAGAGCCCGGCTAATTTCTACCCCTAACACTTCTCAATACATCGTCTAGGAGTATCTCCCTTTGGAGGGCACTCGAAACCAAGTGTTAGTGTTTAAGGCAAACCAGGCAACATTTAATGCTGTTTTTAGGCTAATTTACCAGCTAAGAGCCTTCTGCTCTCTCTGCAAACACTGCTCTCAAGGTTATTTGCTGAGCTGGACTCAATTGTGATTTATGACAGGAATCAAGTACCTCCGAACCTTTTTAGGCCCTAAGAACATTTAATGAACTGGGATGGTCCAGCAGATACTGTCCAAGCCTCTAATTGAAACCTTTTGGTCTGTCTGGTCGGTCTAATACTGTCTCTATTAAAACTGTAGTGTTTGCTGCACTTACATCAGCACAACTTGTAGAGGTTCTGCATGGAGTGTTAAATATCCTGGAGTCATTGTCATGACTTTCCATCCTTGTATACAATTATCTACACAAAGTAGTATATATCGTTAACTGAAGCCGAATGCTCTGAAAGGATCCGTCGAGCTCTTCGTAAACAACTGCGAGCAAACGATGATCGATATGAGACTGGGGACAAAGTCTACTACAAACGTGCTGACTGTCCATAATGGAAAGGTCCAGGGGTGGTCATCGGCCAAGACGGTGTGGTAGTCTTTGTAAGGCATGGTGGTACCTACGTTTGTGTGCATCAAACCAAGCTGAGAGAGACTGATACCCAACAAACACTTCTGGAAGACATGGAAATGCAGCAAGAGGTGACTGACAAACAAATGTTACTGGACTCTGGGCTCAACTGTGAGGATGACGATACAGACAGTGTGCAAGAGACTGATACACTTGATGACTTACTTTAGTCTGAAAACAATGCTGTAACCATCCCCCCTCCACCTGAGAATGGACAAAATACTGATAGATTTACGACTAAAAGCTGGACAAATTGTGACGTATACGGATAGAGAAAGCGGACAAACACTGACTGGGAAGATTTTATGTCGTGCAGGAAAGACCACTGGAAGAAACCCGAAACTGGTACAATGTACAGTTCAGCGGACCTGACGAGATTGCAGGTTCTGCAGACTCAGTTGATTTGAGTCAAATGGACAATGTTCAAACAGTAGCAGTTGAGCATACCGTCTTATGTGAGGAAACTCATAAAGATGACATTCTGTTGGTCAATGATGATGTCTTTAATTCTGCAAAGCAAGCTGAGCTATGCAACTGGAAAAAGAATGCTGTTTTTGAGGAAGTGAGAGACGAAGGACAGAAATGCATCTCCACAAGATGGGTGTGTACACTTAAGGACACTCCTGATGGTGTTGCACTTAAAGCTAGACTAGTCACTGGAGGCTTTGAAGAGATGCATATTCAGTAACTACCAAAAGACTCCCCAACATGCGCCTCAGAGTCTCTAAGAATGATCATGGCGGTCCTTTGTCAAAAGAAATGGCAACTGAATACAATGGATATTAAAGCAGCTTTCCTACAAGGGAAAGAATTGACCCGAAACATCTATATCCACCCACCACCAGAGGTTGAGTCAAGGAGTTCTGTGGAGACTGAAGAAGTGCGTTTATGGACTAGCAGACGCTTCTCTTTACTGGTACAATAAAATAAAGGACACTATGTATCACTTGGGAGCGGTTGTGTCACAAGTTGATCCAGCAGTTTTCTACTGGCTTGATGACTCCTCTCATGTAATTGGAGTACTTGGCTGCCATGTGGATGATTTTATCTGGGGAGGCTCTGAAAAGTTCTCCACAACAATCATACCACAGTTAAAAGCCGCTTTCCAAGTTGGATGGGAGGAGCACAACACCTTCAACTACCTTGGAATGGAGTTCCGTTCTTTAAATGATACAATACAGGTACAACAGAGTACATATATTAAGAATCTGGAGCCCATTCTAGTGCACCCTGCTAGGGCTGCTGAGCGAGATGCTCCCCTAACAGACCAAGAAATGGACATGCTTAGATTGGACAAATATTATGGGTGGCAAGACAAATGCGGCCAGATATAATGTGTGATGTTTCCATCTTGGCATCCAGTACAAAAGATGCTACTGTTCAAACCCTGCACGCTGCAAACAAATTGATCAGGAAAGTCAAATCTGATGAGGTGATCTTGAAATTCCAGCACCTAGGCAAAGACAATTCCTCACAGATAGTAGTCTTCAGTGACTCGTCAATGGGCAATCTTCCTGATGTTGGCACTCAGGGAGGACATCTAATCATGCTCATGAGAGAGAATGAAAAATTCTCACCTATATGCTGGCAGTCAAAAAGAATAAGAAGGGTGGTGAGAAGCACTTTGGCAGGAGAGACACTGGCCCTTGCAGATGGCATTGACAATGCAATATTTCTGGCCACACTCTACTCAGAACTTACTGTAGGTGACTGCAAGTACAGGGGGTTACCTATATTATGTGTAACTGACAATCACTCACTGCTGGATGCTGTAAGGTCAACTAAACCTGTCACAGAAAAGAGACTACGGCTTGAAATAAGCAATATCAAGGAGCTCATTCAGTCCAGAATCATCCATCGCATCACATGGTCAGCAACCAAAGATCAGCTTGCTGATTGCTTGACAAAGAAAGGAACGTCAGCGCTCCCCCTACTGAAGATCTTCAGTGAAGGTGTATGGCACCTCACGGAATAAGGGATCAGGACATTAAACCTAATGGACTCTTTGAATATTAAAGCAGTATTTTGATATAAAGTTTTGTTTGTTAAACAGTCATACACTTGTAGGTTTATTTTTCTTTAAAGAAAATGGGGGAGTTTGTTAACTGCCATTGTGCATGTGTGACCAAAGTTGTTGTAGTTGTAACGAGGACAATATGTTGGCTGTAATGTGTGAAAGAGCTCAGTAACGTTTTGCGTTCATTATACTTCGTTGTCATCCTGATTATTAACATATATATGGTGACACTTTATTTGAAGGGGTCTACATAAGGGTGATACGAGCCTGTTATAAACATGACATGACACATTTCATTAACATTAATGACACTTAATTCATTGTTATTAAATGTCATTCGGTTTTTGAAACACAGACTTTGAGATGCAGACATTACAAAAACCGAATGACATGTAATGACAACAGTTGCAAAGATCAATGAAGTGTAATAGGTGTCATTGATATCACTCGTAGCCATCATTTTCGCTGTTAATGTAGGCCTACCATTTTGCGCACTGCACGCATTCTTGCTAAAAAAACAATGCAAGCAATTGTCACATTGGAGTAGCCATATTAGGATGCAGGCAAGTACAGTGACTCTCTCTCTCTGACACTTCCTGAAAGCGTCTGGCAGCCGACACAAAAACCTCTCATTCTAGTGGCCTCTATTCTGCTACAATGCACTTTCACATTATCTATCCATCCATCTACCAATGACTATGGACGGCTCCTTTCATTTTCATTAATCAATATGTCATTATTGTCTAGAATCTGCCCATCTTCTTTTGCTTCAGTACTGATTTAAAGAGCACCTCAGCTGGAGATGGGAAAGTGATGTTCAGTACCTCCCCTGCCCACATTGTTTCCATTGATCGGGGATTGAATCAGTCCCTCTGTGGTGAAATGTCAGAGGACCTAACCAGTGGGCCATGGCCATGACCAATTTTTTACACGTTGCATCAAAAGAGATTTCGCAATTTGAATCATTTGTGGTCATCATGACAGAGTTTATCTATGACTATTCTGAAGCATCATGGAAAAGGTGGGACTTCAAAGGTGTTTCGGTACTCTACAATGACTCACCATGTTTGCATTTAGTGTGGTGTGCCATGGTAATAATTTAACAGGAATTGATGTGTGACACTCCTTCCTCCACATTTTGGTTAGTTATGCACAACACACAGGGCAATACTGCATGCAAAACACAAAAAGATATATTTGTAAATCTATGATCAATAGATCGATAGATTTACTTACTTACCTGTGTGACAGAGGGAGAGAGAATACAGATAATGAGCTAAAAATCTGAAATAATATTAATATGGTTAATATTGAGCCACTGGCCCATCATGCTTACATAACCTATTAGAGGTGGGATGACGTGTCAAATGAATCTACTAAAAGTATTAGTTGACAAGAAAAATCTGCTTGATGCATCAAAATCAAAGAACAACATTGCTATATCTAAAATCACATATCTTGGGAAGAATGTAGGCGGAAAAAAAAGGCTATGTGAATACTAGCTATTCTGCAAACTTTGTGAAGTGTGCGTCAGCAGCCTATCACATGATCACAAAGACATGTGGAGGACTCAAGATAGCTGCTCAAAGTGCCATAAATTTTGTTAACGTTATCCTTTTCCACAAGCATGTTTGATCATCATCACATGGAAATCTGTGGTAGCGTTACCTTAGTTACCATTTTTATCACTGCCCCCATCACATTTTGGGGTGTGTTTCCCAAAACCATAACCAGTTTGCAGCTTAGTTGGTTGGCAATGGCAAATTGTTTGGTTTTGGGAAATGTCATTATTGTCAATATTACCCATCACCTAGAACATTATTACCTAAGACCCCCGGCATCTCAATCATAATTAAAACCAATTATAAAAGCCATCCTATAATGACCTCAAGGTTGCTTTCCCTGATCAATCTCAACATCTCAAGCTATTGCTACCCCAATCTTGTCTTTACAGTGGAGATTGTTCAAATTAGGTCCCTTTGCCATAGTAACGCACACACCACAGGTGGGTCTGGCAATCCCTCCTCCCTATCGTGTAACTTTTCACTTTACACTCCCCTTTTGTCTCAGAAAGGTAGAACATCAGTTTATAGGAATAAATCTCAGCCTAATGAAGTAAAGATATTCATAGGAGTTTTTCTTCCTACGCATAAAAGTAAGTTTGAATGCTATTTTTGCAATGATGTGTCAAGTATTTCATGCGACTCTCGGGGGATATCTTACTGGCGGAGCTCCAGGACTCTCATGCTGCCCATTTCTTTCAGAAGAGCCTCTCGTTGTTTTGATACCTCTTTCAGCTGCTCACTGCGTTTCCTAAAGGTGAGATTGTCTTGCAGCAAGCGTTCCTGGACCTAAAAGATAAAGAACATAAGTGTTACATGTACGTATGATGGAGCTAATAGATACAGCACAGATGTGACTTTATGTGATGTGCATCTGGTGTGTCCAAATCAACTGATTACGGTGGATGCTAATTGTTACAGCACAGATGAGATTTTATGTGATGTGCACCTGGCGTGGCCAGTTCCATTGATTACAGCGGAAGCTAGTTGGTAAAGCAGATGTAACGCTCATTTAAGGCTTCCGTACTATATTGGGTGTGGCCCCAAGGTAAAAGTCTTTGAAGGTCTTTTCACTGCAATAATCCAATGTTTTCCATACACTGATGGCGGGCTGCCATAGTGTGGTTTGCCATGCCATAGTCGAATCCAAAACCAAGATTATGATGGGTGTGGGTGGATGTGGAAGACACATTATTCCCCTGTCTCTCCACCAAAGAAATATCAGAGTAAACCTCACAGTAGCTTTGGCACACAAGATGAGGTTCTAGTAGTGGTGAATAAAATGGATGTTGCTGTTCATCACAGACACAATCTGTTATCTGTTACCTTTTGTGTGTCTATGTCTTGTCTGATGCTGGCCATGTCTTTGCTGATCTTCTCTCGCAGTCTTTCTGCTTCATAAAGTTTGGTGTCTGTTTCCTGTAGCTCTGCTTCTTTTTGCTGAAGAAAATTGACAACATGTTATGGCACCTAAATTCAGACGTTGATTTAAACATGGTCCAAGTTTGATTAAATGACTAATTACCTCTTTATACTCATTTTTTTCCTCATCAACATACTTCTTGATTTCCCGCTCCAGAGTCATTATGTTTTTGACTTTGTCCTTTATTGTACTGATCTATAAGAGAGAACAGAAAGAGTGAACAGTGTAAAAAAGAGAGAAAATATTAATATCCCATATTCACTTATTTCAATGCTATGAATACTGACATATTTCACTACGCATATTCTTAAAGGAGAACTCTGGGGTATTCAGCATATAGCTCTGTTGTTAGAGCGCTTCACATACTTTATTTGGTACAAAGATGATAAAAATCTGTCTGGGCTGGATGACCTAGCCTGCTAATATTGTAAGCACCTACAAAACAGAGCTATAAGGGTCAAGCCTCATTTTTTCCTGTCAGCTAGGGTTTAGCTATTAGCAGGCTATTAGAATGGATTTTTGTCATTTTTGTACTGATTAAAAGTATATGAGTGCACTGGAGTTCTCCTTTAAGTATATGGGGGCTTGTGATGAGTTTTGCTTTTGTGTGCATGTGTGTCAGATGATATGAGACTTAAGATGAAGACCTTTTCTTGGCCCTCATTCTGCTTCTGTGAGCGACGAATCACTAAGTCTTGCTTCTCCTGCTGCAACTTCTCCAAGGTAGCAGCTAAAGGTGCCACCTGCTCCTTAGCTTCCTGTCACCACACACATGAATACACACACACATACACACACGTGAATATCCACATCCACATATCCACACATGAAGCCATACACTGTTTTATTGGGTTCAAGGGCACCTCATACATGAATGGGGATATGGGAGCTGTAAATGAGGGACCCCCACATCCACATTGTTCCTATGAGCCAGTCGTTGAAACCAACTACCCTAGGCTTAGCCCCTAACCAGTTATGCCACACATGCAGATGATGCAGTTTTTGCTAAAACTTCTCACCTTTATTTCTCTGGTAAGAGCCTGGATCTCAGTGGTGAATTCCACACACTGCTCCTCCAGTTGCTTCTGTTTCTGCATGTTGCTGCTGATTTGAAGCTTCTCTGCCTTGATCTCATTGACGCTGCTCTTCAGCATGTGGATCTGCTCTTGCTGCTCCTGGATCAGCTTACGCTTCAGCTCCATCTTACTTGACGCTTTGGGGAAAAAAAAGACAAATAAGAGAAATTCAGAGAGAGTTCAGAAAACTCTGTGACACCTTCAAGGACATTTGTTAGTCATTACAAATCACTTATTAATACCTTGTTCTCCTTCGGTAATACTTAGAAAAGATGTCTATTCATCGGAACAAAACCCAAAGCTACAAATGCTAACAGTTTCCATATAGGACCTAATTGTATTTTTTTGACTGAGAATAACTGTTCCTGTTGTACTAGTACCTTATAAACCCCTTACTGAGCAAAGCATACTGAGATCATAATTCATATACATCAGCTAACTTACTTAATACACATAAGACAGAAAAATTCGTTGGTTAATGGTCTACAATGGGTAGAAAAAGGTAATTCATAATAAGGTATTAATAAGGGATTTATAATGACAAACAAATGGATAGTATCTTATTAAATTGATTACAAGCAGTTAGTTAATGGTGAATATGTGTGTGCTAATATCAAGTGTTACTGATATATTATTATTATCATCATTATAGAGGTATTATAGAAAGTAAATGTAGATGGTCAGTTACAGCACCTAACACAGGAAGTGACGGCCTTACTGGTGTCTAGTCGATGTTGCGTTTCCTGTTTTTCCTGGCTGACCTGCTGCATGGTGCGGCTCAGGTCCACTCCCTGCAGCTTGGCAGCATGCTGAGCTATTTTTCTTTCCACATCCTTTAGGTCCATCTGCAAACCAGTGAAACACACACATTTAATGCTGTATAATAATCTATCAGACTGAAACCAATTATTTTCACGGTTGATTAATCTATTAGTCTATCTATTATTTTCTTGATTAATCAAATAGTTGTCACATGATGCCCAGGTTCTGGGCTTGCACTGCTAAAACAATGACATTCTTGAGGTAGAGATCTGCACCACAGTGCCTTGCCACAGGGCTGCCCCAAGACTGAGTACCGCCGTGCATTACTCAAAATAAGAAAGATCAGGCCATACCAAACCCAACCGGCTACCCAGCTCCTTGCATAGACCATGGTTATCTCCCACCTTGAATACTGCAGCGCCCTTCCAATAGGCCTCTCTGCCTGCTATGAAACCGCTACAGATTATCTGCAATGCAGTGATGAGTCTGGTCTTCAATCAGTCTAAAAGGGCACGCCACCCCTCTGTTCCACGGCTACCCCTTTGCTGCTGCATCAAATTCAAATCATTAATGATAAGTGCTTAATGGGTCCGCTCAGACTCACTGCTCCCACCTACTTGAGTGCTTTATGTTGTCCCTCGACCACTCAGTTTGACAAATTAATATCATCTGGTAGTCCCAACACCTCGCACAAGACAATCCAGATAGCAACTCATATCCTACCACTTTCCCTGTACTTCCCTACACCTCTCCGCCACTCTCCTTCTGCACTTGACTCCACTTCTGCATTTCTACCCTTTAGAACCCTGTTCCTAATTAGTGGTATTTTTTGTAAGATTTCTTCTACCATGCAGCTTGATTGTTAATCCTCTTGTAAGTTGCTTTGGATAAAAGCATCTGCTAAATGCATAAATGATGAATGAAATTAGGTAATTGTACATCTATTTGCCCCTCTACATTTCATGGACCGGAGCAAACTGTTTTATTATTTGAATATCTATGTTATTCTTTTGTCATAGTTTGTTTTTACTCGCCTGTAATTTTCATTGAGTGGTGGAAGACAAGGAAAAAGTTGGAGTCAAATCAGCTAGGAGCTGAAATTTCTTTTTAAACTGTAGTGTAGGAAAAGTAAAAGTAAAGTACTTTTTTTTCTGGTAGCAAAAAAAAATATTTGCTGACCAACCGCACAATTTTCTTATTGATTTTACAATTTTATTATTGACATTACAAACATCTTTCTGAGGATGGCCTCAGAAAAACAAGCCTTCGACCTGTCACTCACCAGGTAGCGGTCCATGAGGGCGATGTCAGACTGACATGCCTTGGCCGTGTCATCTTTGGACATGAGCAGGGACAGTTGCGTCTCCTGCTCCTCAACGTCCCCCTTTAGACGCTCAATGTCCCTGTTGATGCTCTGGAGTTTGTTCCGCAATGAGGGAAGTTCCCTCTCCTGCAGGTCCGTGATGGACTCCCTAAGGAGACATGAAAATTCACAGACTCAAAAAGAGCACACTGACTTTTTGGGAAATTATACAAAATTCGTCTGGTCGACACAAAACTTTTTCTGTGTGTTAGAGCCAGGATGACACGTCAACGTAGTTTATTAGCCAACAAGAAAAATCTGCGTTGATGCATCAAAATCAAAGGACAACATTGCTAGGTGCAAAATCACAGATCACAGGAACAACTCAACTGGCAAAAATAATAAGGCTTGTACACTGTATTGAGATATTTTAGTAAACAAATGAGCACTGAGGCAATTCTACAAACTTTGGAAAGTGCTGCGATTGCTAGCCTATGATGCCTACCTAGACCATGACGAGACATGACAGCTGTGCAAAGAGAAATAACTTCTGTTAATGTTTTTATCCCTTTCCCACTCAATCAAGTTTGAATTTCCTGAGTATAAGAAGCACTGGTTTTTGTATTGCAATTTTTCTGTAGTACTTTGGGCTTACATGTAGAGCCATTACCTACTGAATATGTGAAAATGTGCAATAACGTTCATACATTTAACCAAGTATGCTATGGGCTTACAGTGCACCTTTGCCAACAAACCAACCCTTTTTTTTATCTCGAACTGATGTGAGTCTGGTGTAACACTGGCTACAGGTTCTGGATTTACAAAGAATAAACTGCTGCTGTGCACTAACTATACAGGCCCGAACAGAAGACAATGCTTTTCTCCTATAAATACTTCTGACCAAGGGGAGTTGTGTTATATTTGCAGACAAGACAAAGACAGGGGAAAAGTACAGCGGGCACTAAAGTACTTGTGTTAAAAGAACATCAGAGTGGATTAGGAGGAGAGGCCATCTTTTCAGCGGTAGCCTGTGATCAAACTAAGAAAATCTCATACCCCCTCGACAATGCTGTTCAAATGTCAAGTGTTTTTGACGTGCCAACACCTGTTACTATTGCGAAGAAAGATTGAAAATCAGTGAATGAGCATAACATCGTTGTTTGAGTGTCTCACAGTCAGGACCAGCCTCGCTTCTTTGACACGCAAGGCTGTACCCAAGTCACACTGTCAGACTTCTATAATTTTCTGCCTGTCTTGTTTGAAAAAAATAGTTATTTTTCAAAGTCAGCTTTGTTGTCAAGATGTAACAGTGCAGAAGGATGTGCTGTAATAGTGCAAAAAAAGCAATATACAAAAAAAGCAGCAACTTCAGAGTCCAGAGTTTTTTAGGGGACAGAGAGGAGGGGGTGGGAGAGAAGGGAGAGAGTTTTGTTTCCTGACAGACTGGTCGATGAAGCTGTTTACTCATCTGGTGGAGTGGGAACACAGGCCTTTCTATCTCTTCCCAAAGGGCAGGAGGCTAAAGAGACTGTGTGGGGTGGCTGGCGTTTTTTTTTTTTGTTTGAGGCGGGTGTTGTATGTGTTTTGCGGGGAGGGGAGTGGGATATCAATGATCCTCCCAGCTGTGAGCTGAAGGTATTTTCTGTTGTAGTCAGTGTAGCTCCTGTCCCACACGGTGATGCAGCTGGTGAGGATGCTCTCACTGGTGCCCCATTAGAAATTTTATCAGAGTTGCAACTGGAACTCTTCTTGGAGTTTGAAGATGTTAAAGTTCCATCTAAATTGTATGTTACCAGGGCAGCTGACTGCCTTGCAGCCAAAATGAACCTCTGTTTTCCCCAATGGTGACCATGAGAAGCAGTTTCTGTGGGTGTCATGGGCCGTCTGTATTTTTAAGGCACCCATTAACATAATTGACAGAAATCAATTTGTGAATTTTACTACATTATTGGCAAGTTATTACATTATTGGCTTTCACATAAAAGTCAGACAAAATTATAATGCTCTTTGGTAGTTATTACCTTATTGGCCATTAGTACATTATCAATCTCTACAGATATCATCTTCTATTCCGACCAATATGGTAATAACTTGCTGTACTGAACAGTTTGTTGGTCATTTGTAAAGACGTTTTTAAAAAAACACACGTGTATGCAAGAATAGACATGCATGACTGCACACATACAAAATACAACTTGTGTGTCTGAGTCTTCTGATCAACAGCTTTAATTTCAAGTGTTATGCTAATTACTCAGGTTAATACAGAAATTTAAATGATTTACTGACTTAGAAAGGTCACACAAGAATAAAACATTTGTAGAAATCCCAGTGGAAAGAAATGAGATGGGCGGGTTGTAGAAATGCTTGTTTGCCTTTCTGTCATCCGTCTTATCAATTTTGTATTTTAGGCTGCTATTTTATGGTCTGTCTTGGGACAACAGATGAAAATTAGCATTTACCAACTCTGCCGTATTTACAGCAACTTGCCCATTAGTTAATGAGCATTATTCTTATCAAATAAATAAATAAACAAAATGATCATCAATGCCATCAATTCTTTTCAACCCATTAATTATCAGAACTCACAGAAATTAAGGCAAAGCAATGACACTGGACTCTCACAACCTAATGACGTTAAGGTCTTTTCAAACAAGTACGTGCTATATTCTAACCCAGTGTTTCTTCAGCGGAGCTTGTAATTTTTATTAAAAAAAAACTGCCAATGAAAGTTAAATATCGTTTTAACTGGATGCTCCCTCATTCGCTCACATGTGTATAAATTTAAGGCATAGTCTTCTAGGTGTAAATATCTCTTTCACATTACTATTCACGATACTACACGACACTATTTACTATTCACCCTCTGATGCATGCGCTTGAGTATAGGGAAGTGTAGAGGGGCTAAAAAAAAAAGTATTTTTATTTTATATTAAGCATCTCACTGATGTTACTCGCACTTGCGACTGGAGAGCATCAATTCATTTGATTTACTTTTTTTTAGCAATAAAAATATAATACGGAGAAAAAGTACATAGTTTTATAGTCCTTAGACATATAAAAAAATGAATTTAAGATGTTTTAGGACTATTTAAAGATCTGCTGTGCCCCACTATGACTAACTCGCCTCGGCATAACAGGACAACTTCACAACCGTAGAACTGTTGCCCAATATTTCAGATATAAAACACTGTCCATTTAATGGGCAAAATATATGCAGACATATATATGCTTATTTCGAAGTCTGACAAGAATTTTAATAATTAGTAAATTTTGTAATACTTACTAGAAACTGTAATCAAATATACTTGAATCCAAGTCATAATCATACAGCAACACAACAAGTAGTGTAGTGGTTAAGCACAGCTTTGCCATCTAGTGGCAGACGGCAACAAATGCTCAGGGGAAAAGTTACATTAGAAAAACACATTCTGCTATCTATCATCTTCTTACAGTATTTGTTCCTATTCATTGCCTTTTATGTCAAATTACAGCCCAACCCAATCTATCACAAAGCCAACAGTCCAATAGCTACACCAACAACAGACACTAGAAAATACTAAAATAAGCCTTTTAAAATGACAATATTCTCATTAAATACCCATTAGACTTTGATCACTATCTAACTTACGATTCATGATGTCACTGTAAATAGCCACAATTATAACTGTTGGTTTTACAGCTATCATTGGCAGAGGGCAGCCCCTTAGGCTCTGAACTATGAAATTACGTTTTTCAGTTTGGGAGGAGCGGCTAGGACTGATTGACAGCCTTCACTCAACCGTCTTCCATTTGTAGGAGATGTAACTCTCCTTACCTGTCAAATACTCTGGCAGACAGTCCAGTGTTGCAAAGCTTCCCTCCTCGTCTCCAGCCTCATCCTTTTGACTGGTAAGTCTCAAGTCTGGTAAGTTCATATCACCATTCATATAGGGCACCAGCAAACATCATTTGCCTGTTCTGTATCTTAGCTGTTGGCATCCCAGGACCTGGGCCAGCTACCAAGCCAAACATGCTTACCCTTCAGTCCTATTTCTATGTGTGTAACACTGCATGGACATCAGACACCCTTGCATGCAACTCTCTGTGCAGCAGAGACAAATGGCTCACTCCTACCTCACAGGCTTCAGAGCCATCATCTCGTCGCGTCTTCGCTCCTTCTTCTTGAGGTCCTGTTCGGTGTTCCGAAGCTTGTCAGGCACCAACCGCAACTTGGACTGCATGTCGTTTACCACCTCCTGCAGGTCGTTGTCAGAGGAGAAAATGCGCTGGCAAACAGGGCAGCAGGCCTCGCCATCCTCAGGCTGTGAGAGCTGGCTGATGAATTGGGTATAAACGGCTGTGGCGCCCGCCAACATGGCTGTTTCCACACACAAACACACACGCACACACACATGCATGGAGGTAATTAGGCTTGTTTTTGTTTACTGTAAAAAAAAAAAAAAAAAAAAAATCACACACAACAACAGAATATACTCTCACAATTCTTACATACAAGTGTTAGTGTCTCATAAACAATCACTGTTTTACGGGTCTTTTCAATAAAGAAAGATGTTATCCGACTCAAAACACAGTGCACATGTCTCAGGGATTAAAGCAAATAAATTTCTTCTGACTTATTAGTGGTAAAATGTGGCAGAGTATGAGGCATAAGATCAGTCTGCTCTGTTGTTTGATCAAACCAAGCAATAAATAAACTTGTCCAGAGCAAACCCCATCATAGGCTAACGTTGTACCATGTAGGACTATTTCACTTTATGCTCAAAGTTTCTTAAGGATTAAAAGAGAAATCTGCCGTGAATCAATCAATAGCCCTGTTGTTCACTGAGTGGTCACTGGGCACTGTCTGTAAAAAGAAAAATTGACAAAACAAAAAGACCAAATGGTGAATCGGCAAATAGAATGAAACTGAATGTGATGTTCTGTTTCCCATTCGGTTAGTGTTAGCAGCTGATACACTATTCAGTCTATGTCGTATAACAATTTCCCATTCTTTTTGCCAACCACAAACAACAGGACTATGGATTGAATTACACTGGACTTCTCCTTTAAAGGGATACCATGCAAGACTGTGATTTTTTATCTCTGGAGCTCTCCCTACAGTCGCTGTGTTTTTTTGTTTTTTTTTTTCAAATCACAACAACACCTTATTTATGCCTGTTTTAATGTGCGTCATTGTTTTTTTTTACATCAAGTACATCATTACCCTACGTTAGCTGACATCATTACAAGAAAGAGCACAATGCTTTTTTCCTGACAGAAGTATCAATTCACAGGTTCAGATTCTGCTCGCCCACCTGTGGCGCTCACAACACTAGCTGTCAAATCGAACATGCATCTGCACTGCACTCACGCAGATTAATCCCATTCATTACACATTACTAGCCATACTTGTCCTTTTGTGAATGACAGGCACAACAACCAACACAGTATATTTCAAAATAAAAGCCAAAGTTCATTCAGTTCAGTTCATCATTTTCCGTGACACTTTACATGTCTGAGGAGACATATTTTTACCTTTGAGATCTACAATAACATGTCAAATTAACAGATTTATGCAACAGAGAACTCCATGTCCATGGGACATTTTTAACGATTTAGTGTGAGTAGTTGCTGCAGTGCAGCTGTTTTTCGTCCTGGAGATGAATTATTAATTTATTTCTCTTAAACCCCCTCTTTTTGCTGCTTTTCTTATTCTTTTGCCCTCACAAATTGTTTAGTATTTTATTTGAATGTTACTATGTCTGTGTGTGAAGTACTTCTAGGTCTATTCCCGTATATTGTTAAACATGCCATTTACTTCTATGTCTGTGAAGCACTTTGGGTCAACTCCTGTTGTTTGTTAAATGTGCTATATAAATAAAGTTCACTTGACTTGACTTAACTTGGGGACGAATGAGCTGGAGTTACCTCTCTGCTTGGAGCTCTTCTCAATGTCCTCCTGGACTTTGGTTAAGTCGGACTGCAGGTCTTGGCTGCCACAAACACTGAAGAGCTTTTCCTCATTGCTGGCCAACTGCTGCTCCTTCTGACGAATCTCAGCGGCGCAGTGATTCCTGTTCTGCTCAGCCGAGGCCTGATCCTTGCTGCCCACACACATTCAACACTCAAGCAACAGAAGCTAATGGCCCACCAGTATTACTCGACACGACCCACTTTTATTTGGTTTTCTGTTGGCCGTTGTACCTAGTAACCAGTGTTTTTTTTCCTACCTGCTCAGGTCAGGGTTCTAACCATTCTGAGCAGTTAACGAAATGTGGCGTTAACAGACTGACAGCCACCGGTCAGAGGTTGGGTTGTCACAAGTGGCAAGAGTCAGTAGGCTATGTTTATATCCGAGATATCAACTTTGCCAATCAAACTGAAATTGAGCTCACCGTGTTGTCTGCCATCTGCCTCTTCTTCGTAGTCTATAGCTGGTGCTTATATAATTTAGGAGTTACGTTACAGGCCTTATACAGGCTTTATGAATTATGGGAGGCTACATATAAAAATAGCAGGGAGCAATACAAGAGAGAGTAGTAAAAAAAAAAAATTAAGTTGTTTGGTTAATCCCTTCAAAAATAATCCAATCCATGAATTTGAACTGGCCTACTGCGCTCGTTTTGAGAACACTGTGCCACTGTGACAAGATATCGTATTGTTGGATAAGAGCATGTTTAACCTGCAACCATGAATAAAGAAAGGGAAGGATGCACACACACAATGAGGTAGGTGAAATGATAAATTAATAGGCGCGTACTTCATGTGGATTTTGTAGGCTACTTTCTTCCGAGGCGACAGCCCCATAGCTTTAACGTTGTAAATAATAATAAATTAACATGGAGTGTGCTGCCTTAAATTTAGCCTGCAAATTTGTAGACCTACAAAATGGGAGAACCAGACAAAAAAAGAGACCAACACGATGAGAGAGAATGATCGATACCTTGATCGATGAGGTAGCTCCCTAAAATAGCTTTTTACATACTGAGATGTGTGTAGTAGTTTACTTTGCCTCAAGCTAATTTAAAATGGCTAATGAGCATACACATTTAGCATACACCTTGGTTAGTAAACAACAGTTCTGTGCTATGATACCCCACCCGACCTATGCACGAGGCAACGAATAGTAATCCAAGACCAACAAACCAAGCAGAGTCGAGTCAGGTCGAGTCAGTACCATGCAAAAATGTTTCAAAAATGCTTTCACAAGCAGGCATACTTTAGTCCAGTGCTGTGCAAGTGCATACTTCCTATGAATGAACTAGTTCAAAGTTCAGAAAAAAAAAAGAATTCATGTTCATGGTCCACCTGTTCGAATGACAACTAGGTCACAGTTGTTCATTTAATTGAACTAGAGAAAAAAGTGAAGAAAACCAATAGGGATGCAACGGTACTGTGGATGCCATGTTAATGATACCAGGTTTCAGTGTATAAAAAATAAATAAATAAAATAAATAAATAAATAAATTTAACGACCGGGGGGTGGTGGGGGGTAACTGGGTTTTTGAATGTCAATGCCTGGTCTACAAGTCTGCAGCAGTTCATTTCCAAATGTTCTCCCAGTTTGATTAAAATTTCTCTCCCTGATATTTCATGGAATTCAAAAGTTCTGCTTCTTAAATGTATCCTGGAGAGGACAGACCTTACTTCTAAAAAAAAAAAAAAAAAAAACTGACATGCATTTACTGAAAAGTTACCTCTCGTCTGTGCATACACTGAGCTGTGCTGACATTTATTTCCCTCTTGCCAGATCCCTATTTGCGCACGGATGGGCTGAAGGAAAATACAGAGTTCCTGACAAGTCAGAAACCCTTTGTGAATGTCTGGTGAGCATGATGAGCAATTTTTGGAAACTATAACTGATTCATATTTTATTTATGTACCGAAAAAAACTATTAATACGGTTCAATATGTGTATTGAACCGTAGGGAGCTGTATTGTTTGGTTCATAAAATACCATGTACCGTTGCATTCCTAAGACAGTGAGGATTTCTGTTTATCTTTTCAAATGAACCATCTTCATAATTAGCTGCCCTTTACGACCATCTCCAACTGTTGAGGATATTGTTGGTCTTATTCATCACTGAAGGCAGTAACCATAGATCACCAAGATTTTATTTGTTATATAGAATCGCGCAAAAGTCTAGTTCAGGTTATCTGGTTAAGTTCAGTCCACAGAAAAATTAACTGTTGAATGAACTAGTTCTTTTGAACTAGTTCAAGCACAACACTGCTTAAGGCCAATTTTGAGGTCTTTATTTAGAAAAAAATACTAGTTAATTCTTTAACTTGTGGAGATTACTCACAACTGCTTTTGGAATGCATCTTAACTGCCTGATAATTTGCAGTTGAATTGGCCTCATAACCAAATAACTCTTGACATGAAGTAACATAAGCTAACAGGCTCTCACTATAGAGCATACTTAAAGTAATAGTCTGTGTTTCCAACCATAGCCCTGTTGTTCAAAATCTTGCTTTTTTTTTAAAAAAAAAAATCATGTTGTTCAGGGTTTTTTGACCAACATGCTTGCCGTACACAGGAATGAATTATATAGCAGCTTTCCGGGCCAACTATCAGACAAGCAAATCACAAGAAAAGGTGACGTGACATTGTGGTTTAGAGACATAATCAAACAGGGTTAAGGGTCCTGGGTTTTGTTTTTTTCACCGTTTGTGTAAACACAGGAAAACACACTCAGTTGGACTCACTTGTGTTTGGCCAGTTTCTCCCGGGTAGAATTTATCTCCCTGGAGTTGGAAAAGATCCAGTCCTCCAATTCTCTCTTGTTTGGGAAATGTCCCATTAGGCCGACCAGGTCCTCACTATGCCTGGCTTTGATCTTTCGCACTTGTTCCTCCTTGTCCAGCTGTGGAAAACACACAGGCTTATGTAAAACACACATAATATTGGAACTGCAGATAATAATATATAAAAAAAATTATGACAGGTAACTTATTGTAAGTAATCTTACATCAATAGTCTGTATTAACTCTTGTAACACCATGGTTACAACTTGGAAAATACACACCCTATTGGAGTATACAGAACAGTACAGAAAATAAAAAGAAAAAAGAAAGAAAACAGAAGTGAAACAATAATGAATGTCTGGACATGAGCCCACCTTGTCTTTCCTGAGTATGTCCATCTGAGTGCGGGCGGTGATGTGCGTGTTGAGGCTACTCATCTCCAGGTCCAGCTGCCTCTGCTTGCGGTCCAACTCAGATTTGTCCTTCTGAAGCTCGTCCAGCTCTGTGCGCATACTGTCCACCGAAGAGTTACGCATCGCACTCTCGAGCTCATGCTCCTGAAGCATACACAGACACATTTAGCATTTAACAGATGCTTTTATCAGATACAAAGTGAAAAGAAGATTAACAATCATGCTAAACTGCAGAAACATCTTCTAACAGCCGGTTAGGAACAGGGGACTGTCAGAGACTGAGAGTTAGAAGTGGAGTTAGAACTCTGAACTATGCACGGGCCATGGTAGAGGGGGAAGCTGGGAAATGTCTCATGTCTCAATGCATGTTAAATCACACCTAGAGGGTATAGGCTTTTAGGAAATAAGTAGTTTATGCCCTTTAGCCTGTTCACTTAAGGCATACAGAACACCTTTGGTTCACAAACCTTCAATGTGGCCAGTGCCAATTAAGGGAAATAACATTATGGTAAAAAAGATTGTATTGATCGAAAATGTATTTTGGTGGTGTTAAATGGCAATGAAATGCATGATTTTCGGTTGACAGCTATTCCTGGGCCCTTGGAAGAGCTGGGTCTTCAAGTACAGGCCTGTTAGTGGGATTAGAACTGGTTATCATGACATCCAAGCTTCCTTGGTCAGAGCAAGAGATATGGAGTCAATTTTGATGCAGAAGTTATGATGTATGTTTGGATTGACTGGAAAGACCAACAGTTCCATTTTGAAGAGGTTTAGCTGGAGGTGATGGACTTTCATCCATGCAGATTCAAAATCTAAGATTCACGCTAAGACTGTGGAATTGCCAGGTGGGAGTGACAGAGGCCATGAGAGCGGATCTGGCGCAGCTAGGTGGTGTAAGTGGAGAAAGGGAGAAGCCAGAGCACTCAGCCTTGGGGCATCCCTGTGCCAAAAGTGATGTAGTGCTGATGTATGCTCTTGCCAGGGCACATTGAACAACTGCCAAGTGAGGTAGGATCCAGCAGGAGTGTGCTTTGCCTGTGATGATCGTTTGAGAGTATGGACCAATGACTGTATGTAACACGCACATCGCCACACACATCAGGATTAATGAGTAGACAGACACATACACTCAAATTATTTCTAGATTTCCACATTACTTCATGAGTATTACATATCGCTAAACCCAGTGTGAACTCTGCAGAGAGTCAAGTCATTCATGAGGGAGAGAGGTTCTCACTGCTTTGGTCAGCTGGGCCTCAAGGTCGTGCAGGCGCCCAGACGATCCTTCAAGCCGCTGCAGGTCCTGGTTGACGGCCCGCAGCTCCTGCTGCTTCTTGCCCTGGAGGTCACGCTTCAGCTCAATGGTGCTCTCCAGAGCCGTGCGCTTATCCCGCATCTCATCCATGCCCTGCTGTTTCTGGGCCTCCCTCTCCTGTAAATCTCTCTGGGAAAGAGGAGAGTGCAACACAGAGGCTGTCACAATAGAGCTGTAAATTAAGAAATCTTTTCCAAAACATTGTAAAAGTAGGGATGCGGCGGTTCTAGGTTTTTATATCGAACTGAATGACACGACTGCTACAGTTCAACACGCAGATGTGAAACGCTGTATTTTGGTACATTTTTAAAATATTCATCTATTATGTAGTTTTCCAAAACTTGTTCATCAGGCAGCAAGCCTTTGCAAATGGTCTCTGACACATCAGCAGGAGCTCTGCATTTCCCTTCAACCAATCAGCACGCCTCATGCAATAAAGGATCCGGTCCGGCAAGAGAGACAGAGAAGCACAGCTCAACTGACGGTGAGAGAGTCTCTCATTACCAATGACTGGGACAGAGATGCCCTAGAGTAGCCTAGGCTGTGTAATAATTGCTGCTACAACTGCTGCTGAAAGATTTTGCAAACTGAGGTCTGTTAACACAACTGAGTTAACACAAAAACTGCTGTATAAAATGTTAACTCCGAACATTACAGCAGAGCTTATCTAAGGCATAGCAATTTAATTTCTTGAATATATGCTTGCATGTTCATGTCAATTCTCATCTTGATCAATGATAATCAATGATAATCTCTTCTACCATAGACTATGCAGAATATGATGCACAAATATTTGGAATTTGGGTTTTGATATTAAGCTTAGGCCTATAGCCTTTTCTTTCCAAAATAATGATATTTCAGACACTTATTTGGCATATGTGCAAAATACGATCTGGAGAAATAACAGACTATATTTTTGACTCCTGACAGTTCAGTCAAGTGGAGCAGTAGGCTATTTAGAGGTAAGTGGAGGTAAAGCATTCACGATCGTAGCCAATCGACCATCAATGACAGGACTCTGCATTTCACCCAGAAAAGTGAAAGTAAACTCGCACTGCATCACATAGGCTGCTTAACTTAACTAGCTATGTTGCAGGTACATCTGAGAAGTTGAACTGCATTTTACCAATGGGCAAACAACATGCATAGGCCAACAGTGAAAACACTGCCCCCTAAATAGTGTGTAATGACTGTGTTATAGGCACAGGCTGAAATAACATGGAAAAAAGCCACTCTTCAAAAATTACAGATATTTGAGACCTTGATTTAAGACTTCTTATGACTTTTAAGGATCCATGTGGACCTGGAGCGAATGACAAGCTGAGCATCAGTCCTGTGTAGTATTTTTGCAGACAACCTCTGTCTCTCTCATCAGGCAATTCTATCATTCACAATAATGAAACCTTCTTTGCAGCGCAGTGTTTTAAGCACAGCTGATGTGAAACTCCTTGAAATTAATTTTTGCCCGTTGGGATGTCTTGCATGTTAACATTACATTAGCCTACAATAGCCTCCCTCTTGTGCAGCAGGGAGAAAAAACATAAACAAATATCTCACTGTTGCTTACCAGCAACAATTAGCAAAAGAAGTCAAAGACATGTTTTCTGACAATGCATTTCCTGAAGCTAGTGAGAGTGAAACCATGTCTGCTTCAAAATTAGCCTTATTCTGGAAATAAGTTAATAACTAAATGGGCCTACTATAGGATATTTCCTGGCTTAGGATATTTCAGCACATTGTGGGAAAATAAATGTAATTTTTAATTTTAATAAGTTGTCTGTCAATGAAAGAAATTTGAATCAAACTGGCAGACACCTCATCCCTAACTGATTGTTGTAATGTAGCAGACATACAGATACCTGGCCTAACCATTAAACACCGAAAACACAGAAACAGTACCATTACTGCGGCCCAAAAAACATACCATTACATCTCCATTATAAAGGCCATTTCAATTCAATTTTCATAAACTTTCAAAACATTTTTTTTTTTTTTTTATTTGATTTTCAGGTAACACTGGGACAGCTGCTGCTTGGTTAATGTTGTCTGATTTACTCAATGAAAACAAAATAAAAATGCAATTTTACTGATATTAACTGAGAAGCACAACAAAAACATAAAATCATTTTGAATAATTTTTGAAAATGGAGTGTTTTTGGAAAAGAGATCTTTTAATATTTATATAACAGATATTTTATCTCTATAGCTACAGTAAATAACCCGATAATAAATGTGACTAACCCCCCCCAGTCATTCTTGACAATTGGTCTGGTAGCAGAACTGCTTCTGAAATGACATACTGCTCTATGCTACATTTACACTTAGCTGATGCTTTTATTCAAAGCGACTTACATCTGTCAACCATCAATTAGTTCAGGGCCAGTCTCCCCTAGAGCAACTCCCTTGCTCATCGGCAAAACAGTAGCAACTGGGATTCGAACCCGCAGCTTCAGTCTACTAGCATGCTAGGCAGGTTCCTTAACCGCTAAGCTACCATCACCGCATACTGCATACAACGGGAGCAGGGAAGCTGTAAATTCTGTTGTCTCAAGATTTAAAAACAAATAAAAAATTGTGAGAAGGTCATATCATGGTCATTGGCAAGGTGCAGAGGGTCTGCACAGATTCATAAACTGTCTTACCATCTGCTGTCTGAGAACCTCGGCTTCCTGATCCAGCCTCTCCTCCACCTGCTGGTGGAAGCTCTGAATCTGATGTCTGCTGAAAGGTGCTCTTTCGTAGCCCTCCAGTTCCAGCGTCGAGGCCAGAGAGCGCACCTGGGCATCACGGTTCTTCAGGCTCTGGCTGTGGCGGTCAGCCTCTAGTTGGAGTCGACCTTGGAGAAGAGAACCATGGTGGATGAGTTAAAACAGGAAAATTCTAGAAGAACATATAAGTGAATAAAACAACAAAAGCAGAAATCTTTTGAAATGTAGTGTTTTTTTTGAGTGTCTTATTATTGTGCAACTTTAAAAAAGCAATAAAGAATAAACATATGCCTGATATGTGTGCTAATATTATGAGTTCATTAATCCATGTGTTTAGCACAAACTAATCATACATGAAATATCAATATCCAAGGCTGTCCATGGCTGATTCCTATTTTAGTTACAATACATGCTGTTTCTTTTACGTAACTAAAACAGAAATGCCATTCACTGTGTCTCATCTGTTTGTGTAACACGCAGAGGCATTTCTAAGTACCCTGTTCCACCAGTAGCTCAGACTTGGTGTTGGTGAGCCTCTGACACTCCCGTCCTGCCCTGTGATGCTCATTCTGTTGCTCGGTCAGCCGGCGTTCCTTCTCCTTTACCAACTGCTGGTGATTCTCATACATATCCCGAAGCTCTCTGTCTGACCCCTGGAACACCTGCACACACACACACAGACACACACACAATCATGAATTGTTACAGAGCAAAGTACATTCACAAATACAGTTAGTTCCATGAGGACGAGGATGAATTTTCTGCTGAAAAAGAGCCTACAATTGTTTTTAAAAAGTAATACAAACCTGACAACATGAACTGACCTGCATCACAATTTATTCCATGTTAATTACAAAATCAGACTGACCAAAATCGATGATTCTTAACCGAATATTGTACTGCAAAACTTTAAAAGCACTTTCTGTAACTCTCAATAAGACTTACAGAACTGACAACATGCAGTCTGCCCCCCTCTTCCTGAGCAAACTGCTCCAACTTTCTTAGGTTTGAAGGGTCTCTTTGTCCAGGCTGCACATTTCATTTCTTTTTGTACATATAAACTCTCTAATCTAAATGTATCTTCATCAATCTGCCAGTACAACCAATAGCTTCCTGACGAACAGGAAACATGTGAGACTACAAGAAGTGACAGGGCTGATAACTTGAAGCTGAACATGCTCAGAATAACTGCAGAGATGAGAGAGGATTTGGGATTGAAGACAAACCACTTCTGTGGTCGATCCCCTCCATCGACACTATTTTACCCTTAGAGACATTCATGTTTCTGGGAACTGGGATATTTCAAAAGACCTAATGTGGGAACTACATCCTCAAAATAAGCCAAACAGAGGACATAGCCTACATTCTGCAGCAACTGAGTAAACAATCGTCTGACACAGGATCTGCTGATCCAATCCAATTTCACTGCTCATCCATCACAGTTTGGTTCAGATCAGCAATGCAACCATCAAGAAACAAAGAGTTATGAGGGTTCAAAAGATTACATGGACTTCCTTGTCCTCCCTGCAGGACGTGTACCTCTCAAACACCTAGGAGCATTTACATTTACATTTACATTTAGGCATTTAGCAGACGCTTTTATCCAAAGCGACTTCCAAAAGAGGATAACATTCAAGCTACAACACAATGAACTAACAAGGAGTGCATATTGCTAACATAGAATCTGCGCTGTTTTAAGTTGAAAGTGCAATAGTGTAACACAATGTAGAGAAATTAAATTATTAAGTGCATTCTCAAAGTTTACACCAGGAGATATTCTTGGAAGAGCTTAGTCTTCACGAGTTTCTTGAAGGTGGAGAGGGTATCAGTTGATCTGGTAGCACTTGGGAGGTCATTCCACCAGCGCGGAACCAGATATGAGAAGAGTCTGGACCGACCTGCACAAGGTGTTGGCCGTGCTAGAAAACGTTCCTTAGAGGAGCGTAGTGGTCGTCGGGTGACATAGGGCTTCAGAAGAGAATTCAAGTAGATGGGAGCAGAGCCATCATTCACCCTGTAGGCCAACATAAGTGCCTTGAATTTAATGCGAGCAGCCAAGGGCAGCCAGTGAAGTTCAATGAACAGGCAGTAAAATGATCAAAACCAGATCTGAGGAGACAAATTGCCAAAAACAGTATGTTTCATTTCCCTAGCTTTTCTTTCATTCAACAGTGGAGTCCTTCTGGGTCCTTCTGGGTCTTCTTGCATGAAGCAGAAGCAGAAAATGATGGATGGTGCAATTACCTTCTAACTGACCCTTTTCTAGCACTTTAGAGATTGCTTTTCATCAGCTTGACATAATACCACAGGTTCTGAAAGGACATGCTTTTAATGGAGAATTTTTCAAAAAGTATTAATTGATAATTGAAATGAGTGGACACCAACTGATAAATTAGTAGCCTGATAGTAAAATAGAGGACACTGATACAAAAATTACCACCTGCTCCATCTTCTCCTCCAGCTCTCTGTTGTCCTCTTCCATCTGCCTCTTCCGGCTCTCCATGGCCTTTATGTTGTTGTCCAGAGCCATCACTTTGCTCAGTTTATCATCAATCTCCAGTAGCTGATTCTAAGACAGAAGCAGAAGAAGAGAAAATGTCATACATTTTGTTTTTGCAAGATAGACTCGAGATCAGATATACATGCATGTTTATTTGCATGACAGATGAATATTGAGGTAACTAGGAGAAAGAAAGTACCCTAAAATGAAGGCAGTGCAGGGGGAGACAAAAAAAAAGGGTCATCAGAGAAGTGATCTCTTTTGTCCATATGTCTTCATGTTCCTTGTTTCACACTCAACCACAACAAACGTACACAAACACACCTTACCTCCAGAGGTGCGACCTGGTTGGCGATGCGCTCTACGCTGTCTTTGGAAGCGGCAAGCTGCTCCTCCTTATTGGACAGTAGGTCGCGGATCTCCTGGGCCTTCTCCTTGTTCTGTTTCAGGTACTGGAGCTCTGTCTGGCACTCACGCACCACAGTTGCCTGCTTCAGACGCAGCTGCCTCAGTGTCTCCAGCACTTTTATGTACCTGTAGGAGTAAGCGCACATTAAAGGAACACGCAATAATTTTGGGATATGTGTTTATTTGCCATCTGCCACTTTTGGGAGCAATGTCTTGAGGAATTCAAGGTACTGTGCTTAGAAAAGATAAGCTAAGCTAACAGCACTACCCTCAGACTGGGACATCACTCGCATGGAAACGGTACAAGTAATACCCAATTATCTAACTAACTGTGGGGGAGATGGCAAATGAGCAAATTACAAATAGTGGTGTGTCTACAGACGTTGCTGTGCATTCGCAGTGTGTGTGTGCCTGTGTATTCACACCAGAAACAGTCTCCTGCGCAAACTAGCTGCCCAACTCTCTGTGCACAGCATGCGTAAAAAAAAAAAGTTCTCTTCCTTTTCTAACGGACAGTGCGGGTGCGGTGGGTAGCGGACCACAACCGTCCTCACCGCGTACAAGCCGCAAATGCACTCATTAGGGTATGAATAAGGCATTACACACTGTGTATGTTATGTGCCGTTACATGTATACAATACAAATGTGAACAACCATGATAAAAAATTGGTGGAGGGCTATAATTTCATTTTAACATGATAGAGTATGCAGCATGTTGGTCAATTTCTAAACACAAGTGATAGACTTTGTTAAAACACTGCTATTTACAGTATATGTTCTTAAGCAACCTTTAAGTTACTAATCTGTAACAAATACTTGCATGTGCGTTCCAAGAAAGGGCATTTGCTGGCTACATACTTTAACAACTGTCAGCTGAAGGTGAATAAAATTGATAGAGAAGTGTCATGCAACCAGCTGTGATCCAAATCATAGAATACTGCCCAAAATGCTTTTATCTGTGTTCTCAAAATGACTCAGATGGTTTATTTATTTATTTTTTTCCCCTGGAGACAGAGTCAGCTGATTACATGCGTGATAGCATACTTGGTAGCTGCGAATATATCATCAAACTTCTGCTTCAGTGCTTTTCCTTCACTGAGCGGCCAGTTGGAGTCCTCTTGATGGCAAAAAATGACATTGTTGAGAATGGCCTTGGAAACACCAAGCCCGGCAACCATCTCGCGGTCGATTTCAGCACACTTGGAGCTGATGCTCACTTTCTCTCCATGTCTGAAGTGGATGAACAGAGAGGACACAGATGAATGGAAGAACAAAGATGTGAAGGTGTAATGGCACAACTGAAACTCATACAATCAGGGACTTTCTTCCATCATAAAGGTCCTTTGTAACTAACATGCAACAATGCTTGACCCTTGGCACGTTGCTCTAAAATAACTGTGGTTCTCCTTACTTAACTTTCTACTACATGCCTCATGTATTTAAAAAGCTGCCTTTCTCTAAAACTTTCTCTCTTAATGTTCAGAGAGCAATATTGACAGACTTGAGTAATCTTTTGAAATGCCAGCCAAGCACAATGGCTCCCTCAAACACCCTCCATCTGAGTCCTCCCCATGCGAGACGGTTTGGACATAAGTGCCGCATATTCACATACCGATGAATAAATAGACAGATAGAAAGCAAATCTTGTCCTGATTGTTTTGGACTTAAAGAAATGTCATAAAGACTTGATCTCTCTTTCTCTTTCACTATGACATGGATTTCACTGATAGAGTGACCTGGAGTGACACCAATCTCCTGTTTTAGGGAAACAGTCTTTCCCCAAAACAAACAGTGTTACTTGCTGGATATGCAAAGATATTCAGGTCTTTAGCCAACACATCTCAGAAAGTGTGTGTATCAGAAAGTCTGAAAAAGGTGACAAACGAGGGCCAGGTGCGGCTGCATCAAGCATTAACATTACCTGAACTGCACTGCGTGCATGAAAAAACAAATAGGCCCACATTCAATTCTTGAGCAGCTCTGCACACAGAGACGCAGTCCAGTTTCACTTTTGCTTATGTGCTCACCTGATTGCCTCTAGCCATTTCATGCCAGTTGAACTACATGTTTCATGCCTCCAGTGTCTGAACTTCACTCTTTCGGTCTGAATGCTACCACTGACAACGATCGGTTTAGCTGACTTGGGTGTTTTTATATCGATTCCGGTTCAACCTCTCTACTACTACATGAAAACCTGAATGTTTTTATGTGGAAACTTGTGGAAGCCTGATTTTTAAAAAATATTTGCTCTTGAAAACATATATATTTATTATATATTTATATATGTCATATAGGACAAGAGAACAGTACAAGATCTGTGAGAGCCCTAAACTCACTTCATTCTGGTGATGACTCCCTCCAGGGTCTTGAACTCCATCTTCTTACGTCTCTGTGAGCACATCATGGACCGCTGAACGGCCACAAACTCATTATTCACGTCACGGAACTGCAAACGGATCTGAGCACGTACATCAGTCTCTTGAGCATCCTAAAATGAAAAAAAAATACAGACACACAAAACCCATTGCCACTGACGAATGTGAGATACATAAAACAGTGGTCTAACACTGTTTAAGATAAAAAAAAAAAAAAAAAAATTATACCCTTTTCTACTCAACTTCACCATGATGTCGTTAGCATTACAGACAAGTATTAAAAGTAAAAAAAAACTCCGAAATGTTACATAGCTCATGGAACTGCATCTTGTGACAGTTATCTTACCTTGGGATCGTGTACAAAATTTGCTCCCTTAGCTCCTGGGGGAAAGTCACCAGAGGTGATGTATTTCAGGCATTCGATGATCGTCTGGGTCAAAGTGAAAGTAAGATATGGCTTTAGACCTGCTGAGTACATACAGGATACCTTCAGGGGGAATATAGTTTACCTTCTGCCTTGAGCTAAAGCATCACATATGCAGCATTTTTGACAACTGAAAATAAAACCTTTCTCTGTGAACGTAGTTTATAAATTGAAACCTGTCAGCAACAGCACCTTTATTCTAGGTCATGTCCATCTAAAATTCCAGTTTTTCTATTTAACAGCAGACCTGTAATGTTATGTTTTGTCTTTATAATTTAACAAAGTTTCTAAATTTTGGCACCATAACAGTTCTGGATAACTTTGCTGCTCTAAAGCAGATTTGACATGACTTTTAGATTAATCAGGCTGGATGCAAATTTAATGGCTAGGTATCTGACAGCAACATGAAGAACTACAAAAAAGTCAAGGGAAATTAATTTAAATAATGGGTATTTGAATGACTATAGCCTAGCCTATAAACTAGCCTACAGAGTATAGGCTTGCCTATAAACAATAATCACCAAGGGTGAGGGCAAACAAGGTAATTTTACACTCCTCACACATCTTAAACTTACTTCTCTTTGTCTTCTACAAAAATGACATGCTTTGCCTTCAAACTGTAACATGAGTATATGTGACTGAATGAGTGTGTAAGTGTGAGGGATTGAGAGACAGAAAGAGAGCGAGAGAGAGCACACGTATGTGCCACACCGCACAGAGGCAGTTGAGAAAATGTGTGTGTGGAAGAGAGCGCTAAGTCTAGTAATAACAGTAATAATAGGATGATAAAATGCTCACTGCATACTGTGCTGTTTTCATAGACAGTTGCAGGAGTACACTTTGCTGAAAATATCATTACATCTATGTTATCTGCAGCACAAATGGTTTCTCTTTTTTGTCAAGCACACACTGAACTTGCGCTTATACCACCATCTAAATATATGGCTATATAGCAGTGGGCATCAAATAATTAGCAAGCATTTTCTGATCAGGAAATTTACATTTTCTTCTTCTAGCGTTTCGGCTCCATTAAGGAATTTAGATGTGTCGTAAATGATCAGGGGCTGACAGAGACACATGAGCATTATTTGGTGCAGTGCTCTGTGGACTTATAGGTTAATTTCAGTCTGTTGCCTATAGATTGATAAACAATTTCTTATGAAAGTTATTTAACACTGTCGCCTAGATGATGGATTTCAATTCACTTTATTTAATTCCTCATGCACTCCCTGAGACTTGTTGTGTTGCAGTCTTGGCCTAACGTTCCATCAAGCCACCTGGTTTCGTATGGCTCCGCCCACTAGCAGCTTTTTTTGCACTAAAAGTGAATGAGGCTGTCTAGCTAACCTGGCAGGAAATATATAAGGGCTAAATATGTAAACCTGGTTAAACTGATTTAGACCCAAGACATGTCAAGTCACTACAAGTCAATACAAGCCCAAGGCAAAGTCCTAGTCGAGTTTTGAGTCAATAGCATTCAAGTCAAAGTCGATTTGCTACTCACGCTAATTTTGTCAATTCTGAGTTCAATAGAATCATGACTCGAGTCTGATTTAAGTCCAAGTCCTGTGACCTGAGTCCACATCTCCGGCAGACAGCCTAAAATCCTAGGTCTATAGTTCAATTGTTAAACAGCCCTCAGTTTACACCAAAATCCTACATGTTCGCTCATAGTAATTATTACATAAGATAATGCTCTTCCAAAGCCTATACATCTCTGTCTCACATGCCTCTATGTCTCGTTTCAGCTCACACCGTCAGTTGTGCTGTGCTTTTCTTTTCTCTTGCTTGACCCCTTTATGCACATAGCACACGCTGATTGGCTGAAAACTGTAAGGATCATATTCCCATAATGAGAATATGCACACAGTACATGCTTCTCGACATTGTGGACAACTATTCATAGCCAAATTCTACACAAATTCATAAATTCATGTACACACAAGAGACGCAAAACACATTCTTAAGTCTTGGAGGAATTTTACCGTTTTGCCTGCTCCATTGGGTCCAACCAGCACAGTCATGGGCGTGAAAAACGTGATCACTTGTTTGTCTCTGTCCTGCACTCCAAAGCTTCTGACACCCAGGATGCTCATCTTCTCAATCTTGGACATCTTTAGAGGTTTTTTTTCAGCCCCTTAGAGGCTTGGACTGTTGAACAGAGTCACAGCTCTCACACACAACTCAGAATCACAACTCTCACATTTAGCCTAAATTAGAAAACACCAGGGTGATACATCCACTCCTATTCAATAATGTCACATCATACATGTCATGCGTCACATGCAAGCTGCATCTTTCTAGTCCTATATTTTATTGAATGTCATGTGAACATGCAAGTGGTTTTCTATATTCTTTTTGTTGTACAGCAGTCACTTATTTGGGGTCTTTGCCTTTTCTCCCAGCCCATCACCAGTTTTCTGAAATTTGACTGGACATCTGGAGGTCAAGTTCGTGCACTTATCTAAATACGCGTTTCTTTTACGTGACAGTTTGTTCTGAAAACTGTCCCTGTGTTCAGCAGGTGCATGATTGTTATAAACACAGTTAAACAGTCTACTTCTAGTTTACTTTTAGGATCACGTTATAACTTAACACTGGTGGAAAAGAATAGAAAAACAACAAAAAATCTCCACCGTCTACATTTATTTAACCTACAGTGACAGAATTACCAGCCATACTGTGTCAGTCTGAGAAATTATTCATGCTAGACTGACGGAGCAAGAGATACAATCTCACACTGTACTCACGTCGTTTATTTGCAATTCGTAACGTGGACAAGCAAACATTAGTCAGGGCGTCAGTGTGTTCAGTGATCACTGACCTATAAAGTTGTCAAAACTCAAGACTGCGTAACCAAAGCGTCCATTTAAAGAGTTACTGTATTAGTTTAGTGACTATGTGAACCGTAAATTGGGTTTTAAAGTGTCAGTCTAGTTTCCTACCTATTTTCAAAGTGCTACACCGTTGCGGTCGCTGAAGTGAAACCCACGTAATGCCAAGGTTTGCAAACTGTTAGCAATTGCTGACTGACAACTTGCTTCTGTTAACCTATCAGAACACGTCTCATCAACAACTTCCAAGCTAGCATTTATTATAGTATTTACGCCTTAAGGAAGTCGTAATGTTATGGGAAAGATTTAGCGGACTACTTGACTGTTCATCGGATCATATGATTTGGTAGCCAACACGCCAGCTTCCTTAGGCTACGTTAACGCTACATTGTCTGTAATGTTAGTAGCACCCACGTTAGCTAGCCGAATAGCATTTAGCCTCTGCATGGGTGCAAAAACACTAATGTAAGGTTAAGTTCAATTAAATATTTGCAACAGGAGTCTGCATACGTAAAAGCAACGCGTTGATTTGTTACTTGTTAGTTGCCTACCCGCTTCGGACTGAAGGCAAAAAATTCAGGAACTTAGCCCTTGATGATGTTACAAGACAACTTGGCGCGTACTGAGTGAAGTCTATGACGGAAAACATTGCGCAAGCGTGTACAATGAGGGGGCGTGATAGGTTAATCTTCGAAGCGAAATCTGAAGAGAGATCTGCGGCAGATTAAAGTTTGCCATCTGAAGGTAACTTT
The DNA here is from genome assembly GCA_015244755.2 of Tenualosa ilisha. Lineage (NCBI taxonomy): Eukaryota > Metazoa > Chordata > Actinopteri > Clupeiformes > Clupeidae > Tenualosa > Tenualosa ilisha. The sequence continues at coordinate 921,445 of PYXC01001933.1, read as the reverse complement.
GATACTTCACTTTTTGATATATTGTCCATACATCGCTTGTCATTTAGCATAATTGACTGAGAGACTGGTTGATTGAAAACATCAGTAAGTCTTGAGCGAAGTTTTCTTAGGTAAATCATAAATTTTGACAGACAATCAACTGATGCTGAACTAGAGCATCTAAGGGCTATCTCTAGCCTATAGAAGCACTGACTCAACATCCGTCCCTATAATTTAGTATAATAAGCACAGTTAGGTTGACCATCCTACAGCATCACTGAACACTCCCAGAGCTGTTAAGTATGCAACCTTATATATGCAATATCAACCTTTGTCCATGTTAAAGTATTTTTCTATTGTGTTTGTTATCTGCCATTGAAAAGCATAATTCTCAAACAGGCCTAGGCCTATTCCCCTACAGTTCCGTTCACCCTGTTCCCATTCCCATATGGAAACCATCTATCTTGAACAGGTATTGTACATTAGAGGCTCAACATGCTGAAATACTTCGTGGTCCTTCTGGTATTCGTCCATTTCTCAAAAACTGAGGACACAATTAACGAAATTATTTTCCATCTAAGGGACCTTCGTGATCAGCAGCATCTCCTCACCTTTGTGAGTAGACCTAGCAATTTTTATATAGTTATAATTCTGTGGATATGGATTGAGTGTAAGAAGGAACGCAACAAGCCTATCGGTGTGTTAATGAAACTTGGCTTCTAATAGTCTATGTGACAATGCATCTATTAGTCTGCACAATTTTTTTGCTTCAAAAGTATTTCATGAAATAATCTGTATTATGCCAAAGCAAGTGTATGAGGGCTGCAATGTTTTGTTCTTTGTGTCTGTAGGTTTTAGGGAGTCCCTATTATCCTGGCATAAGAATCCACTGGAATGTGGTAATGGTCCTTGTGACAGATTTGTGTTCATATAATATACATTTAATATGTTTCATGTTGATGAATCATAAATAAGCAGGCTTATTCTGAGCCTAGATTGAACAAACTGCTTTTTAGAAAATAAGGACAAATTCATTTGTCATTTTATATTTTAAAACATTGATCAATGACTGTGTTTTCTCTGTCAGTTCCAGTGCAAAAAGGTTGTTGCTCACGAACTTGTGAGAGCGTTAGACCATGTTAGAATAACATCTCACAACAGTCATAAACTACAGGAAACTGTGAGAAAACTGCAAATCAATATTGAAGGATTAATTGAAGGATACCAATCTAAAAGCACAACTACAGTGAGTATCTTTAACAGTATCCATGGTATTGCGCTGAATATTAAAATAATCCTAATCTTTGGCTTTTGCAATCATATGCTAAAGATGTTGATATGTTTAAAATATATACAATATTTTTCCCTTTTTTAGGCAGAGGAGAACTGTGCCAAAGAGACAATCATGTTTGCCAGGAGTAGTAGCATGTCAAACTCAGCTTTTATAGATCGTTATATAAGATTCTTCCAAGACTGGCTTTCAAATCCATCATGAGCTTCCATTTGCCTAAAATTAATAATGTATTGATCACTGGAGGCATTTCAGTGGCAAATCAGGGATCAATGTATTTCCAACCAATTATTTCAGTATGATGAGGGATTTTTTATTGTGTTTGGCAGCTTCTTTATTTGTACCAGTTTTACAGCTTTGTTACATTTTTGCGCTTTTGTTTATTTTATCTTCTGATCTGGTGACTCTGTACTCTCTTTTTGACTACTAGGCCATAGAGGGGATTTTTCATGACTAAGGATCCCCTTAAGAGAGTCAAGCTGTGTCTTTTTCATTCCATTTTGCAAAAGTTTTGTTTTTGTGTTGTGTTGTCTGATAGCCTGTCAGAAGTCCTACGTTTTAGCCTATTATAAAGGATTCTCTGACCACAAAGATTGACAGATCGGTTTTGTATCTCAAGTGACATTTGCAGAGGATACTCAAAACTGTGCACTAGACATTCAGAAAACCCCTGTATGACTGGGCTTGTGTGTCACAGATCTGTCACCCAGTCAGATGCATATGCAAGATTACTGGGTTGTCACAATTCACAGCTGAAATATGGTATGGTCGTATAAAGAAACCAACAGGGGGCAGCATTGATCCAACTCTCACAGAGTTGATCCATCTTTTTTTTTTATTGTTTATTTTTTTTCCCAGTGGAGAGTGGCGATTAGTTGCGTATTTAGTTATCATCATGAAAATGTATGACCAACAGTTTGAAAAACTGTTGTTGTTTCTCGATTTGATTTCATATTATTTTATTTTTATAAAATATAACTTTATGTAGCAGATTATATTATACACATTTGCTGTCACTCTTGTGCGCACCCTGTTTATAGGGAAGGCATATTTTTTTTATGTGTGCATGTGACAGTCCTCCAAACAACCAAAAACAAAGGTCTTCATACTGCTCAAACTCGCGCTTTGAAAGGCGATTCTCTGATATTTATCTGAAATGCATATAAAGTCACTTGAAAGGCCAATTTAGTGAAGTGGGATCTGAAATAGATGTTTTCCCTTAAGAAAATGATCTGCCCCAAGAGATCAACACTTCCATTCTTAGTAGACACACACCATGGAAACTATTCACTTATTCAGTTTCGCTACTATTCACTAAATAGCACTCATGCTGCTCTCTCCACACAAGTACTTGGGTACAGAAAATTATTTTTAATGCCAATGTTGAGCTAAGAAAAGTATTTACTTTTAAGAATTATTTGTTTTTTTGTGAAGTAACCACATGGTATTGGACTCTTGGCTCCTCATTACATATGTTTCACTCAACATGAGATGAGGTTTTCCTGGAAACTAATCTTTATGGGGGGGCGTCACCTGGATAAAACCCTTTGCTAAAGGACCTCTGCCAAAGAGGTCATTCATGGCCTGCATCTATGCATCTATTTCTACCCTGGTAATCCTTTTGGGTACTTAAAAAAAAAAAAATATTTATTTTTTTTTACTCTTGTTTAGCCTGACAAGCCAGACTGTGACATCAGAATGTATAATCTGGACATGACCGATAGACCGGGCTCAATCCTAGGGGCGGAATCAGCCGTCTTTCAAACTGCTTCTGCACGCCCAATGACTCACGACAAAGATAGAGCGTTGTCAGTGGTCCTACCAATCCCTGGTAGAGGACCTAGTTAGGCCCTATGCTGCATGGTTAGACCTACCTAAACTATTTGCTGCCGCTAGGGTATGTCTAGATTTGTAGGCTAACTTTTGTTATCAGTAAATAAAAAAATGAGAATCATAGTACATTCAACTGGATGTGGCAAATTAACTTAAGGTCAGACTTACCATTCCTATTATGATCTGACTGTGTGGAAAGATGAGAGGAGTCAAAAGCCAGAGAGGGGTGAGGGAAGGACACAGCGATGCTAACTGGAATAAATACACTGGCCAGATGATGTGAAATTTACCTAATAATCCTATTAGTGTGGTAACTGCATATCTCATCACTCTTATCCCCTCACGGAGCCATTGAATTAGTCTTGTTAAAAGCCATTTAAATATTGACCCATGTGTTTGTAACAAGGAATCATCTCACACAACTGAGAACATTTGGCCTCTATTTTTAGTCTTTTTTGAATGTATTCTGCTTGGTGGCAATGGCATAATGTGTTTTTGAATGGGTGCGTTGCTCCTGTTGTATTAGGGAAGTTTAGAGGTAAACAAGTTTACTTGGCTTCAAGGAAAACTCAGGTGTTTGTGTGCTACTTTCATGTTGTGCTCGTGTGTTTTCACCTCTGATAAGGAGGTAAGGAGGACCCATATGAAAATATGGTAACTGAAGTACATCTGCATGCACTCACAATGCAACATGAGTTTGGACATTTATAATGTGTAAAACCTCCCAAAGGATGGATTCTATGGCCCCTTACAAGCACACTGAACTTCCAGATCTATGTTTCAGAAGCTGTATTGCATAGACTTTATCCTCAGGGGTGTGGTCGTAAAATAAGAGGTGGATAAACCACGAGTTCTGTGATCACTTTAAAGTGGCCCATACGGAAAAGTGGTATATGAACATATATGCCGCTAAAATATATTTATATATACATATATACATATATTTTTAAAATATATTTAATGTTAATATGTCCTTATATGTCCATATGTGCCCATATCTATTGTAACATTTTCCACTACATTTGCCACTTTCATGTATTTTCAACATATAGGTACACATATGTAAATATATTTACATGATCACATGACCAAGTGGGTAATGGAGCTCTGCTGACATCATGAGTATTGCTGCACATCACATTTCACAGAATGCCAAAGCCCCAGTCCACATATTGTGTTACTGTAATATTGTCATGTTAATCATCACTGAAATAAAAAATAATCAAAACACAATGCATCATTACACAAAATTAAAGGCCAGCCATATGTTATGTATGTGATGCTATTTATGTTTGCTTGAATTTATATTGATGCCTCACACCATCAAGCAGATGACTACCCACAACACTTCAGTCAGATTACAACTAGATTAATAGTATGCTACCTGTTCCACACTCCAGCCCAGTTGGTGGCGTTAATGCACCTATTAAGTTGGTTGTCAACCTCCATCAAAATTTTAAAGAAGATGATGTAGGTGCCAGCATGTTCTGTACTGTCATCATTTGAGCAAAATGCAAGCAGCTTTTTTTTTGTTTTAAATTAGAGCAAAACCCTTAGTGCTGTTTGTGTTTAATATCAAATTCATAATAACATTATACATTAAATCATTATGTTGTAGCTGTCTATTACATAAAGGATATATTTAATACATTTATTTTACCATCTATTTAAATATAGATTGCAGGCCATCACATATCTGCATATATTTTTTCTTCTGTATGGAAGGCTGCACCATGCATACTAGATGTTTAAAAAAGACATGCAGAACATATTTTGGTGATGGGAAGTTACTGCCAAGTGCTTGCAATAAAAATGGCAGTGCTATAGCTAAATGATATTAGGTAATGCGATGGGATTTTTCAGGGTTAAAAGTTGCATTAAGGTGCATAAACTCTGGATAAACATAAACTGAACTCTCTGGCTCAGTTTGAGCCCCAGACATTGATTTATGTATAATTCAATAGACCTACTCAAGTCTCACACAATGGGAAATTGCTGAAAAATTGCTGCTGTGATTGCCCTATTGCATTGGATCACCATTCAACCACTGTGTTTACAGATAAGAAATTCCAATTTGCGCTCCAAGAGCTATTGTAAAGAGGGACTGTATGAATAACAATGTTTTCTGTATAGGCAATGTCTGTGTGCCTGTTTGACCATTATACATAACAGTATGCATCACAATAAATCATCATAATCAGTCATTATTATGAAATATTTTAATTCACATAAGCCCTTAAACTCAATGTACATCAGGATTCATTTGTTGACTTAACGTCCAAAATAGAAAAATAAATAATATGAAATCCGTGAAAATAACGAAAAAGCATCCTCAGGCAAAAAGGATAAAGGACATTTAGCAACCACTCATAACCAAAGAGCAAATTTATGTCTGCAGGCCTGTGTATCTTTCACAGAACAGCTTTGTCATGGATGACCTCATTTCAAGGATTACATGTCTTCTGAGATGAATAATTTTGCACACTAACTGAAGGCAACTGTGCCTTGACTAAGGGAAACGAATTGCATTTCCATGTAAGAAGTGCCACTAGATTGGGTCTGACTTTTCCTTCCCTCCCTGATCCTAACAGTCACTGCTAGGGACTGGAGGAGAGCAGCATTAAAGGAGGAATCCAGTGTTACTTAATCCATAGCCCTGTTGTTCGAGCTCACTGAGTGTTGTTAGTAGGAAAAGGAACAAGAAATTTGATACATAGACCAAACAGCAAAGCTAGCTCTAACCAAATGGGGCACAGAAACTCGTTTTCAGTTTTATTTTTCTGTGCGTCATTCAGTTAACCTTAGTCATCGGTTTGCTGTTTTGTCTGTGTTTTTCCTACAGACAGCACTGGGTGACCTCAAACAACAGGGTTACTAATTGATTCACACCGGATTGCTCCTTTAATGGAGGAATTTGAGATAAAAAGTCAAGCAAAGTCTGCAAAGGTGGATAAAGGCCTCTGCTTCTGCAATTCAGTGCTCAAACAATCTAGGGAATGCAGAGAGAGAGATAGAGAGAGAGAGAGAGAGCAAGAGAGTTAGAAATGAAAGCCAAGAGATCTCCATGAAGGGGCAAGTGTTTAATGATAATTACATTGTCTGGAGGCACACTCTCTAAATTCAGACAGTCAAGCAAGGTCTACAAAGGTGGATAAAGGCCTCTGCTTGCTGCAATTCAATGCTCAAACGATCTAGGAAATGGAGGGGGGGGGGGTTATAAACGAAAGCCAAGAGATTTCCATGAAGGGGCAAGTGTTTAATGATAATTACATTCTGGGGGCATATTTTCTAAATTCAGACAGTGAAAAGGACATCGTTGAAATGCAGAGCTTGATATTCCCAAAAGTAGACTTTCATTGTGTCTGACTAGGAGAAGCTGAAATGAGTAGTTTTACCATATTATATGGCAGATTTATTATAATGGTTGCTTTCACCCCAATAAGATCCTGATTGGTTTTGAAGGTTAAGGCTTCCATATTCTGCCCATGCTTCTTTCATGTCCAACTCAGACACAGAGATGGTTCTCCTGGCAGCAGAGGATTTTGGACTTTGCATAATTCAACCATAAAGAACAGATGCTGGCTTGCATTCATGAAAACATGAACGGATTATGACCTGCTGAAGGACATGCCTCTGTTCACACACACTGAGAACAGAGAGCAAATCAAAACTGATCAGCGTGAGTCCCAGGAGGCCATAGTAGTCAGAGAAGAACAGGACAAAAAACTAGCTCTGTGTAGCTCAGCTGCGCTCCTCATGATAGTCAGACTTCTGGGTCAAGGGACAGTGAATAAGTAAGAGGGTCAAATGAGTGTATTCACATGAACAATCTAAAACACAATCTTTCACAGCACACTCAACCCTCTGTATAATATGGGAAATTCCACGGAAAATGTATTTTTGTCACATATATAATGCCAATAAAATGCTATGGTATTGTATGACGTGAATGATTACATAAAATTTGAGCATTTGCTAATTTTGGCTGTAGAAGAAATTGTATGAAAGCTTCACATCATATATATACATATATACAATGGCATCTCAGTGGTGTAATGGACTTGAAAAGTCCATTTTAAGCGTAATTGCCTGTGTTATTAAAGGGATTATCTAGAGTGAATCAACCCATAGCCCCGCTGTTTCCCATAGCCCCGCTGTTTCACATAGCCCCGCTGTTTCACATAGCCCCGCTGTTTCCCATAGCCCCGCTGTTTCACATAGCCCCGCTGTTTCACATAGCCCCGCTGTTTCCCATAGCCCCGCTGTTTCACATAGCCCCGCTGTTTCCCATAGCCCCGCTGTTTCACATAGCCCCGCTGTTTCACATAGCCCCGCTGTTTCACATAGCCCCGCTGTTTCACAGTGCTGTCGGGAGGTATGAGAACAAAATTTGGTGCAATGAAAACCAATCATGAAATGGTAGTCAACACTAAATGATGAGGGCAAGAAAGTTTAATTTCTTATGCCTACATCTGTTAGTGTTAGCTGCCAGTTTGCAAATTCAGTCTACGTTGTATCAAATGCTGTTGTTCCTATACCTACCGACAGCACTTAGCAGCAGGTATACAACAGGTCTATGGGCAGATTGACTCTATTGACTCTATATAACAGGTTTATGGGCAGATCTATATAACAGGTCTATGGGCAGATTGACTCTATTGACTCTATATAACAGGTTTATGGGCAGATCTATATAACAGGTCTATGGGCAGATTGACTCTATTGACTCTATATAACAGGTTTATGGGCAGATCTATATAACAGGTCTATGGGCAGATTGACTCTATTGACTCTATATAACAGGTTTATGGGCAGATCTATATAACAGGTCTATGGGCAGATTGACTCTATTGACTCTATATAAGTTTAATTATACATTATTGATTATTATTATAACAGGTTTATGGGCAGATCTATATAACAGGTCTATGGGCAGATTGTCTCTATTGACTCTATATAACAGGTTTATGGCCAGATCTATATAACAGGTCTATGGGCAGATTGACTCTATTGACTCTATATAACAGGTTTATGGGCAGATCTATATAACAGGTCTATGGGCAGATTGACTCTATTGACTCTATATAACAGGTTTATGGGCAGATCTATATAACAGGTCTATGGGCAGATTGACTCTATTGACTCTATATAACAGGTTTATGGGCAGATCTATATAACAGGTCTATGGGCAGATTGACTCCTTTTCCTTTTAGATTAGCTTTCCACAAGCAGTGCTCAGTAGGCTGCATGTCTAATAGACATAGGAACAAGCACGTGTCCTGGAAATACAAACCTTTAGGATCTATCTGTCAGAATGCTCAATGCATCCAGTCAGTCCTCAGGGACAAATTTCAGGAATTGTTACATCATTTGGACGGTAATTCATACTTTGATGGTTTACCAAAGGATTCATGCATTCATACAGCTGTTTTTGGTGGGGTTTTGTCAAGGAGTTTGGAGGAGGTGGAGGAGCTGTTCATCAACTGGCTGCTCCTCCTGACCTTGTCAAAGCACAGCACTGAAGCACAAATTCCCCCTGGTGGGCAAGTTTGCACTTTGCATGGCAGATTGTGCCATTGGCCTGTGTGTGTGTGTGTGTGTGTGTGTGTGTGTGTGTGTATGTGTGTGTGTGTGTGTGTGTGCGTGTGTGTGTGTGTGTGAATGGAATAACGGCAATGCATTTATCTGTTTGAGTGGATTGTCTGAGTGCTCAGAAGAGTAGAAAGACACAATCTGATCCTGTACTTTACTGAGTGACCATGTAAAGAGAGTCTGGGCACATAAGAATAGGAGTAATCTCACAGTGTGAAATTGCAAAGGCGTGAATGATTCTGAATGGTTGCCCCATCTGAGTGAGAAGTTATTTTGAGCCACCATTCATATCCCATCTTCTATAGCTGGCACTAAAGTAATCCTCTCTCTCTTTCTCTCTCTCTCTGTCTCTCCATCTCTCTCTCCATCTCTCTCTTTCTCTCTCGCTCTCTCTCCATCTCTCTCTCTCTTTCTCTCTCTGTCTGTCTCTCTCTCTCTCTCTCTCTCTCTCTGTCTGTCTGTCCGTCTCGCTCTTTCCCCCTTATGGTCCTTTTTGAGATGACACGAGATACATGCCTAAATGATATCATCAGTAGATAAATTACAGGTCAAAGTCATACTGAGAAAATCAAAGTGTTCTCATTGATGTGTTTTCTGCAATAGCTCATGGGGACTGAAAGGAGCACTGTATAATGAGAAAACCAAGAGAGCTAACCTCAAAACAAACAATCACATCTATTGCCTTTGTGGAGCTTTAGACACACACACACACACACACACACACACACACACACACACTTCTCTGAGCCTGTCAATCTCACAGAGACTGTCACAAAGGAAAATCATTTGCCCATTCAGTGAGCTAGATTGTCCAAATAATGCATTTTCTTTACATTTTACTTTTCATGACACCAAAGGTCACTTCGCAAGTATGCTGATGTAACACCTCAAACAAAACAGAAATAGGAATACAATAGAAATAGAACTACAATTCTAGATCAGTCATATTATAGAACTGATCTTACTGAACCAACTCTCCTCTCTGATTCTAGATCAGTCATATTATATACCTGATCTTACTGAACCAACTCTCCTCTCTGATTCTAAATCAGTCATATTATAGAACTGATCTTACTGAACCAACTCTCCTCTCTGATTCTGCACCAGTTTTTCTCAGGTTTGATGAGACATACACAAAAAGAGGAGAGTGGGAAACAGATACCTGCTGTTGTATGGCCATCACAAAAAGTCACCAAGACATTGGAGCCTTTGTCTCAAATAATCAAAATCACTGCAAAGGTTAAGGCTACAAATGTTGGGTTTGGAAGCACACACACATACACACACACAGGGAACATTATGGCAACTTTAGCTGAGCAAATAATAGCAAATAGGGCTTAAGTTCTTGACATATTTACCACACAGCAACAACATGACTTTTACACTGAAGAGGGGACTTCACTAAACAGCTGCAATGTGTAGCATCCACCTGAGTTATGCGCATTACTGCTGCATATTGTATAGAGGGCCCAGATAAAGGAGAAATCCAGTGCATGAACAAAAAATCAGCACTCTACATGGACAAAACGGTTTACAGTGATCATTAGCGACAGTCTATTCCCTCTAGATTAAAAGTGTTTTTTTTGTTTGTTTTACTTAAAAGTCTAAAATGTACGTGAAAATCTGCTCAGAAGGATATTGCTGGGAGACAAGTACATCCAGCACCCTGGACAGCGACATCTGGGCTGGGCTGCTCCCTGCAGTGTTATGTGGGAGTGTTTAATCTAATCTTCCGGATATGTTGATGAGAAAATCTTGTTACTGGTCTTTCAAAAACTTGTTTGCACTGATGATGCACTGTCTGTCTTTGGCCATATTTTTGAAAGACTGCTAGTTGCTTCAGATGGTACACTTACATTTTAAAAAACATATCCCTGTCTTGTCTTGCTCTTTCACACACACACACACACACACACACCTACAGACTTCTATGTCACTGGTTTGATTTACTTGCTCTACACTTGACACAGGTGTTAAGACTTCTTCCTCAGTATGCAGTTGACAACCCGCATACTGGGTCTGGAAGCAAAGAAGTAGCCTCCCTTTCAAACACCAAATTCACTTTAATCTGTTGTGCTCTGAAAACAAGCCCTCATGGGCAACCACTGCCTCCACTCTCCTGTCTTCCTAGAGCAGCCTGAGGCACAGTTCCTACCCAAGTGACTACATTTCTGACAGGAAGAAAATGTGTGAGAGCTCCCTCACACATGTAGGGTCAGGTCAGAGTGTGGGTTTTCATTTGAGCACGTCTTCTTCTTTGACAGAATAAACAAAGGTTCGTTAAGTAATTGATACCAGCAAAGCCATCATTTACTTGATTTGTGTGAAGCAAACCATAGTCAGTTTAGCTCAGAGGTGCTTCAGAGTCATGTTATGTGTTGTGTCTTGGAAAATCTTCTTGAAAAGCTCCTTGTTTTCACTAGAAATATGGTCTACTGTTCTCCCCCTATAGAAGCTTATTGGTTCCCCGCAGATATCAGCAGCCAGAGTCAGAGAGAGAGACAGAGAGAGAGAGAACAAGAGAAAGACAGTAAACAACTTCTAGTTACTTAGAACATTCAAGGCAGATATTCGAATTTGAAACAAATGGTTGTTCTCATATACAGTGAAGATGCTTTCAGGCTTTTTTACCCTTCAGGCTGAAACTGAGCATTCTCCTATAAATATCTGTTTAAAGATCCACAAATGTTTGACTGGATATTTTTTTATCATTGCACTGTTAAAGCAAAACTGCTAAACAAAACTCACAGACCAACCAATGACTGTTTCATTCTTTAATATTATTTTAAAAATAAAAGAAAGGTAGAAAGTTTTCCTTTCTCACAAAGCAGTAGCTTCAATAATATAGTCTAATTTAATATTTACTTACCTTTTACATTTATTAGACGCTTCAATCCAAAGTCATTTATATTTGTCAACTATCAATTACTTCACAACCAGTATCCCCTAGAGTAACTTAGTTAGTCCCTTGCCTAAGGGCACAACCGTGGCAGCCAGGATTTAAACCCACAATTTCTAGGCTACCAGCATGCTAGCCAGGTTCCTTGACCGCTACACTACCACCATCACCATTTTCCTCTATGTCTTTCAGCAAAGCAATCTTTGGTGTCCCTTGTGTCACAAGGAAGTTACCTGAATCAGGATGGGTTACTGGAGACTGGGAGATTGGGTGGACGATGATTGTCAATACGCTGGATTGCTCATTCAGTTAGACTGTCGGGATGAGATCGGCAACCACACATGTTAAGGTTCACCTCTGACTGGTCCCTGTGTCGAGAGCAGACAGCGTATGCTGCGAGGAGACATGCCTGATCATGCTGCCTACCAGGACTCCCGCACAAAGTTGTCTACATGCATTACTTACACACATGCACATGCAAACACACAGATGAGTACACACACACCCCTCCCCCTCAAAAGACTCTTCCACCCACACATAAACACACACACACACACACACACACATAAATATACACACACACTTACAAAGATGTCCCCATCCCCCATCTGTTGAGGGCCTAGATGAAGAACATCATAGGGATGTTCATTTCCTCACTAAATGCCCAATCACTTCATCAGGTCAAGACTGATGCATGTGGCAGGAGTTCATTAATGTTCCTGAATAATAATGTTATGAGAGAACATTCAGTAATTTCACAATGGTTATAAATCCCTGCCTCTAATATCCCGTTCTCTTGAAAGGTATCCATGTGCAACATTAACAAAATGAGAACAAATGTGGGCTGTTTATATGATTGCATTTGCGGCAATGTCTCCTGTGATTTACCCAGCAGATGGCCTCACTGAGCCTGCTTACGTGCAAATACACTCCTGTTCTCTGTTCATTATATGTGATTAACGATAATGTTGTAAAATCCGCCAATTTGCAATAGGAAAACTAGAGATACATATTTCAAATACGCATGTGAGGCCTAATTGAAGACGATCCAGGCCAGAAAGCATCTCCATGAAAGGATTGGAGTAAGGCATTATTCCAAAAATGTCTGCGTAAACATAAAATGAACGAAACGAGGAACAGGGATGTGTGTTTTTCAGTCAACCACAACACACTCAGAAAGGAGTGAGGCGTGGAGAGGTAGAGGTTGAGAGGGAAAGCGCTAGAGGGAGGGAGAAAGAAAGAAAACACATTTTAAGACTGCCTTGTTATGATGGCAGTCCCGTTTCCGTAACGCTACAAGTCAAGCGCAACGCTTCAGACCCGTCTACGGCGTGAGCCACCACTATGCGTCAACTTAAAAACGGGTAACCATGAAGTAGTACACTTGGAACTCTCGCGGAATAAGCAGTTGTTCGAGAACAGATCGAGCAGTTTAAAACGATAAGTGCTTGGACTGTTAGCCATGATAGCGACACTTCAAGAAGAGAGTAAACTTAACCAAATTCATGGGTAGGGAATTTGGAAAGTGAATGATAATACCATCAGGAAACGCTGCAGCGCAGCTCTTTCGGCGCGTGCAATGGCTCGCTCCTGGCTGGATTTTCTTGTCTAAAGGTCGAAGAATGACACCAGACAACAAGTGAAACAGTTCAGTGAAAGTACATGAATTCCGGGGTGAATATCGGTATCGACACGTGGTTTCTTTGTTTTTGTTAAAAGGGAGAGATTAACAGCATGGGACGAAAAAGGACTTATGACATGGAAATTAAATATCGGCATACGCAGGTCTTCGAAGCCCATGATTCTGGTAATAGTGTTTCTTTCTTTATGGAAAATATCTGCCTTGGGATCATAATTCAGTTTAAGGCAGTGGCTCTTCAGGAATAAAGGTTTCTGTATGGACATGGCATGCTGTTTGGCATGTTGTTTCATGTAATTGGAAAAGCCACATGACTAAATACTATATCAAAATTGTATAGTTGCCATTGCTTGAATGTCACCAGTGTGTCCAGTGGGGTTGTTTTGAGCGTGCTCACACTGGGTTTTATATCGGCTAGATAAGGACAGAAGCGCACGGACACGCCTCGTCGGTCATGAACGGGAACAAATCAGACCAACACAGCACAAGTATGATCAATAGACTATATTGATTGGCTCATATATAAGGGTAGCGATCGGCCTTTCATATGGTTATTTGACGCGCATGGAAGAATTTGTTGGGAAAGTTCTACTTACCCGCTTTTTATGTCCGTGTTTGGAAGAGCACAAATTCTGATGACAAGATACAGCACGCATTTGGAGTTTCTGATGAAATTTAGAGGTTTGAAACTTAGGATTTTGGAGACATGTAAACTAAAATGGGTGATTTCCCCCATTATCTGCTTTACGGCTAAATAACATATGCTTTCAAATTGATGCGGACATTTTTTTGCATGATGATCACCATATTGAGGATGGTGAGAGTGCATTTAAATCAGCGAAGCGCACGGAGGATGGCTAGAGAACATTTATCCATTTAGCTGCTTTTTCGCCGATAAGGGGAAACTATGGGGTGATTCTAGCTTTGCACAGCAGGCAGTAAACCATGGATGTGAACTTCTCCACTGTTCTGGATAGCAACGTGTCAGAGAGAGACTCGTCTAAGCGCGTTCTTACCGGATGCTTCCTCTCTCTCCTCATTCTTACCACTCTACTGGGGAATACACTTGTGTGTGCGGCTGTTACCAAGTTCCGCCACCTGCGCACCAAGGTAACAAACTTTTTTGTCATCTCGCTGGCTATCTCTGACCTGCTGGTGGCTATCCTGGTAATGCCATGGAAGGCAGCAACAGAAATCGTTGGGTTTTGGCCCTTTGGTGCTTTCTGTAATGTCTGGGTGGCATTTGACATCATGTGCTCCACTGCCTCCATTCTAAATCTCTGTGTCATCAGTGTGGATCGTTACTGGGCAATATCGAGCCCTTTCCGCTATGAGAGGAAGATGACTCCCAAGGTGGCATTTGTGATGATCAGTGTGGCATGGACGCTGTCTGTGCTCATCTCCTTCATACCCGTGCAGCTCAACTGGCATAAAGCACAGACCACCAGCTACAGTGAGCTCAATAGTACCTATGGTGACATCCCGCCCGACAACTGCGACTCCAGCCTCAACCGGACGTACGCCATCTCCTCCTCGCTCATCAGTTTCTACATCCCTGTCGCCATAATGATTGTCACCTACACCCGCATTTACCGTATAGCCCAGAAGCAAATCCGCCGTATCTCAGCCCTGGAGCGGGCAGCAGAGAGCGCCAAGAACCGCCACAGTGGCACAGGTAACAGCGCCTCTGTGGAGTCGGAGAGCTCCTTCAAGATGTCTTTAAACGAGAGACCAAAGTCCTCAAGACCCTGTCAGTGATCATGGGTGTGTTTGTGTGTTGCTGGTTGCCCTTCTTTATTCTTAATTGCATGGTGCCCTTCTGTGAGCCTGGCAGCGCTGGGGACAATGCCAACGACTTCCCCTGCATCAGCTCCACCACGTTTGACGTGTTCGTGTGGTTCGGCTGGGCCAACTCATCGCTCAATCCCATCATCTACGCCTTCAACGCCGATTTCCGCAAGGCCTTTTCCATCCTGCTCGGCTGCCACCGCCTCTGCCCCAGCAGCGGCAACGCGTCGAGATCGTCAGCATCAACAACAATGGGGCGGCCCCACCACCCCCACCGGCAGTCATCTGCAACCAGTATCAGCCCAAGGGGCTCATCCCAAAGGAGGCCAACAGCAACAGCAGCAGTTACGTCATCCCCCACAGTACTCTGTGCCCAGAGGACGAGACCCTGCACAAGGAGGAGGAGGTGACTGGGATTAAGGAATTTGACAAACTCTCGCCCTCCATGTCCACCAACTTAGGGAGCGACGCCGACGTCTCGCTGGAGAAGATCAATCCTATCACCCAGAACGGCCAGCACAAATCCCTCTCCTGTTGAGCCTGTCACTCCACTTCTGTGGCATTATTGGGTAAAAAACAAGAAAAAAAACAAGTTACAAATGACACTCAAGTTTGTGTAAATTGAGAATAACCAGCAGAGGGGTTGGAGAGGGACCAGAATCACAGTTTGGTTAATCTAAGCTGAGCTTCACTGAAGACCTTAAAAACTGTTACTCAGAAATGTGGGAATCAAAAGAATGTCCAAATGTGATGGCACTTTAACCAGGATAACTATCTGCAAAATGCTCTCAGCATTCAGTAATAATACTTGCCTCAACTTGAATTAAACAAACAGGCAAAAGATGAGAACAAAATAGTGTTTCACGTGCATGTGTATACATATTTCTGAAATGTTTGAAAATATGTATACATCCATGTAGGCCTACCTGGTTTTATGAAGTGAGCTTAATAATTTTCCGGAAGGCAGTGAAACACAATGAGGTCATTAGAGAATTAGTCGATTACCTTGTAGGAGAGTGCTTTACTTCCACTTGTACAGATCAAAGGCAGTTAGGAGTCTTTGGTTCAAATTACTTGATGTCAGCGATGTTGTGTACATAGTTTCCACTGTTTATCAAAGTTGGTTTGACTGACTTCTCAATACACTGCTATTTGTGCTAACTATGAGGAATCAAATAGATACAAGTATGGTCATCTGACTGTTTTAACATGAGTCTGTGGCCATTTACTCTTTCCTAGGTGTTCTTGTTGATGGTGATCAGGGGGAGTCGTAGGGATTTCTGTGTTATTTCCGTTGTCAGATTTGCACTTGATGATGCCAAGAGAATTTTTTTTTAAATTAGTTCAAGCCCACTGGGAAAGGGACTGAGACAAGAGATCACACACAGATGAAAGCTACATAGCCAGTTCATGGAGGTTATACTTACATTGTCAGACTGAATACAAATGAACAAATGTCATGTTTATTTTGTCGTAGCCCAAGCAGGAAAAGCAACGGGCTTCCTAACAATGTAGGGAAGGCCTTTGTAACAGACTATTTTGAGAATTTCAAGGGGGTTGATGATGGACGCATGTTATTCTTTTATTATTATTTGTAGTTATTTTCAAATACATTTCCAAGCAAAAGACAGGATTTCAAACGGCCCATATTTCTCCAACATTCCATTGGAACTCGATAGTATCTCCCAGCCAAATTCCTTTATGAAGTAATCACCAGGGCAACAAACTCCCCTCCACCCCCACCCATCCTCTGGTAGAAGCCAGAATACAGTGACAGTTTCCAGTATGGGTTGAATTAGCCATCCGCACTAGGGCCTCAGGGGACAGTAACCTAGCTCTCACCCTTGTTGAAGGACAACAGCCTGTTTCCACTTCTACCCTTCCCCAGTTCTGTGCAGTGAAAGGTTTCAGTGAAAAGGCAAAATGTCTTCAATACATAATTTAAATGCAATTACATTACAGTACTTGGTGAAATGACAACACTTACAAAGAAATGGCTGTTGGACAGGAAGGTTAGATGCCATGCTGTGACCTCTCATAAATAGTGGAAACGCTGATATCGAGAGGCAGCGAGGATTTTGTTTTGTGGCTAGAGAAACAAATGGACCAGAGAAGGACAGTCTGTGTAAGTTAGTTTCACTGTTTCACTGTTGCTCTTCTTACCTCAAAATAATCCTCTGGTTTTGCTCAGTCTTTGGAGCTTGTGATCTTGATAGGTGTTTTAATTCATTTAAGTCAGTGGCCCGCACAAAATTAGAATTTAAAAACACTTGAGCTGTTTGATTGTTTTTTTTTTTAAGATTGAAATATTGATGATGCTACCCTGGCTTAAAAGGATTCCCTGTTAGTAACTCCATCTCCTAAATGTGTTGTATACAGATGGTAATGTAGTGTATATGTGGCCTGTGTGTATGTTGACACCTCTGCCTTGGTCTTTTAGATATAAACAAACACATTTGCAGTTGCCTGAAAATGTCAGGCCTGTGTTTGGTTGGAGAAAAAGCTTTCTGGATTAAAAACGACTGCAGTGTTTTTCATGGTCAGTGGTTGAAATAGTTTAACTCTACGGCCCATAAGCACAGTCCTTTGAACACATTTAGACATGCACACTCATGCGAGATAGTCAGTATTCTCGGAGCAAGATTTGGGCGGATTTTTGTAACGGGAATTTTTTTGGCCCATTGTTGATGGCAAGGGCAGTCTCTCTCCAGCTCCATTGACAGCATGTTTAGTGTGTGTGTCGATGGTCTAGAGTCAGTGTGCTGTGGTGTAAGTCAATGTGACAGGCCTTGTAGCTGTAAGCTTAAGACTGAAGTCCACAGCCCAAAATGCTGTGGTCTCGTGTCCCACAGTGTTATAATGAAGTCTTGAACAGAGTAGAATTGAAGTGATGTTGAGAGAGTGAATCAATGCAAGCAGCAAAATTCAATGTAAAGGCCGCCTTGCCCTCAATGAGTATCAGAAACCCATTGAGCTTGGTCTTTGCTATATGATCACTAGACTAGACACTGTACCTTCATCTCGGGATGCGGTCCCCAGGAGGCTCATTGTCATCAACTGTCTTTCTCACACACCCTATTTGTTTATTTTTCTCAGTTATTTTTTAAAGTTTATTTCACTCTCAGTCACAATTTTGTTTCTCTCTCTCTCTCTCTCTCTCTCTCTCTCTTTCTCTCTCTCACACACACACACACACACACACACAGATGCACGCACACACTCTCTCATCATTGTTGTACTGGCAGGTTTATTTATATTTATTGAGATTCTGCATTGCGCCAAATTGATCTAAACAAGTGTTTTTGGTGCACCATTGAGCATTGTCTCCTCTAGAGCAGAGTCCTATAGGCTTGTTGGGAGATATCATGCTTATTTACCTTTTACGCTTGTCTGAACAATGCCGGGCAGGGCAGGACCCTAAGGGTTGGTTGCTAGTGCTTGTGGATCTTTCACTGAAATTAGGCAAATATTGTCAAATCTAAGGGAGGCTCAGGCACAGGTTTTTATTGCAGAACCAGCCTAGCCTTGGGTGAAGTGCCATTTCCTTAATCTCAGTTAAAAAGAACAATTATTATTGTACTGTGCTTTTATGGCCTGTAGTTTAGTGTTGCGACATCACTAATAGAGAGAGCTGAGTCACCAGTCTGATGTGTAAATGTTGCAACAAACCAGATCCATTCACATTCAGACCAACATCAAACAGCAAGGAGGAAAAATTACCTCCAGTTAACTGTGATTAAAGGTAAAAGGATAATGTCTGTTACAGAGCATTTGTCCGTCATCTTTTCATTACCTCTCCTTGGGAATATGGGTAGACATGAATGGATGTCAAATTCAGCCATTAGATAGTTTCTGTTATTATGCCAATGAGTTATAAAGAAAACTAAGAAAATGATTTGATGAACTTGTTTTGAAAGAATCATCCCCTACCTCGGTATTGAACAACGAAGTGTAACATAAGAACAAACAAACATACAAAAAAAAAAGAAAATGTATTGTATGATGTTCAAATGTAGATGTGAACACAAGTGCTTTTTATCTTGGGGAAAACAAATCTTAATTGTGAGTAGATAATTGTGTGTGCTGTTCGTCAAACGTGGGCTTGTGGAACACAAAGAGATGCCAGGAAGATTAAAAAAAATGTTAATGTGCTGCTGTTGTACAGGAAGTCTCAAGGGTAAACCCTCAGATTCATTACAGTATCTAGTTTACAGTTTGTATAAAATGTGCCCTTTGTATTTGCTAAATAAAAGTGTATGTACATTTTTTTATTTTGGCTATTTTCCATGTCACTGACTCACTTAAAGGAGACATAGAATGGAAAAACACTTTGTCTTGGCTTTGATGAATTAGGAGAGGGTGCGCATGGCCAAAGAGATATCATAAACATGAGGAATGGTTGTGCCCTCCTTCATATGGAAATCTTGGACTTGGAGAAATAACTACTAAAACATGGGCGAATTAAAACAAAGCCTATACAAAGCCTATGTGATGTCAAATAGCGCAAAGCAATTGTGGTTCAATTGTGGCTGCCAAAGAGGGCACCATTTAGCCAGAAGGACCATTCAAATACCCAACCTTAAATATAATGTTTTAATTGGGCTTGTAAAACTGCATCTGAGCTTGTTGATTAAGTAGTTTAATATAGTCTTTAACACCAGAACAAGATCTAATACTGCATTTATCTATTCTGTAACCCCTTTAAAAATTTGTTATTATAAAGTTAAGTATCGAGGATTATTTAGCAATTTTTTCTGCTTTACTGAGGTACACTAGTAGAAGAAGTGAACAGTATATGCTCTCAGGTTTACTCAGAGACAAGCATTTGTTCTCCTTTCCTACAGTCTGGATGGTGAAATCTGAGATGGTATCATGGGTACCATGAACAGCTTTCTTTCACATTACAACCTACGTGCTGCTATCTAACATATAAAATGTAATTTGTGTATATTTTGTGTAAATGTAAATAGCAACTAGCACCAACTACCAAATAAAATAATAATAATAATAATAGAGCCAAATAAAGGCCCAGTAAGGCTTAAAGGATTTTTAAAAAAAGCGCAATTCACACTCAGGCCATAGGTCTTTGCACTATGTGGGCCCACTGGTTTATTGAAAAATCAGTTCTTGATGGGGGATCAATGACCATCGATCACACTGACAGCAACACATTTATTTTCCCTGCTGCTTTGCAAATAGCTTTAGCATAGGTGTTTATGTAACACGTCTGTATAAATTCAGCTGTGCACTAATGCGAGAAATAAGAAAAACACAATATAAAAACTAATTGTAGTGCCAAGAAAAAAATACTCTCTAACTTCAAGGAATATTAGCTAAACAGCTAAATACAGCCTTGCCATGACCTGTGGTCACACTGTACTTCTGTGCAGCAGTGTGAACCATAATTCATCAACTGAAACATCTCTCTTCACACATAGATTTTCTGTAGGGCAAGATCCTCAGTCTATTTGTGTCCCAGAAGCGAGCTAGACTCACCTATATCTTTCTCATATTCATCAATAGAAGCATTCTTGGTAGTTGTAAGTTTTATTAACAACCATGTCATATGAAATTGTATGAAAAATAATATAAAAACGACTTTCCCCATGAAGGAAATATATAAATATATAATAATTTATTTTTGGCTGTGAACCAGTTAGGCTTGACAATGTGCAACATGTGCAAACATTTTAACCTAATTTGTGAATCTGAAATCTCGGCTCTTGTCTGTCCCCTTTGCCCTGTCTTGCTCTTCCACTCACTCTCTGCCTCCACCGCTCTCCTCACCCCCTCTCCTCCATACGTGCATATCCCTCCTCCAAGTAATGCGAGTGAACAGGGCCTTTTAGAGCGGTGCGGAAATGAAAAGGGAAAGCTCTCGACCAAACCAAAACACACAAGGGCTCTCAGCCTGCTGGCATCCTTCTTCCCGCTACAGGCAGGACAAGAAAGAAAGCAAGTGTTTCAAATGGCACCAGCTTCAGCTGTTATGACAGGACCACCACCTGGAAACCAACTGCAGAATGTGCTCTGCCATTATCTGACAGACACCATGTGTGCTGTGCATGTGATCGCATCCATTAGAGACAACCAGCTGAGCTGTGGAGAGATCGTCTGTAAAGGAATATGTTATGCGTGAACGACTGACCTACTGTTTATTCCTGTCACGCACATCAAAACCTACATCTCTCCCTCTCCATTCTCATAGCTCCCTCTCTTTCTCCCTGGCTACTAAACATATGCAAAACAGATGTACAGCAAGTAAACACAAATACACACACACACACACACACACACACACGCTGTAGAGGCATACATATGTACACAATCACATGTATAGTGCATCACTAGTCGACTCACCAAGTCATCTTCTCTCCAAAACTACACATTCATACATTCAAGCAGACAAGGGCAAAATGTACAACTATTTGATAAAGTTCACTACCAAACTTTTGTCAGATGTTCTTATGGCTCTTTAGTGCAGTATCCAGTTCTTCTCGCTACATTTTTGTATCATGCATAATTAATGAGATCATTTGCATATTCTGCTGGATAATAAAGGGTATCATATTTCTGTGATATTTTATGATTTGTAAATGAATATTTTCATTTCCGGTGTAATGATTATGCACATGGTGACATGCATTTACATCTAGCCTACAGAACACACAGACACCCCTGTATCACGTACTGTTTATGAGCAGATACACACAGCTCACACCCAGAAGAAGATGAGCTAGAATGGAGAGATGAGAAAACAGAAAGAGAAATGGAAAGTCAGAAATGGAGAAAGAGAGCAGGATTGGGAGAGAGAGAGAGAGAGAAGGCTAATAAGTGACCTGGGGCAGTGAAGAGCTGGCCGGAGCAGGAGGCGGTGGCTGTGAGCATTTTTAAATGTGTTTATATAACGACGTTCGCCTCCCATCACCCACATCATCACACACAGGCCTGCCCCGACACCCTCTCCTCCCTCGCTAAAATATCATCTCCGCTAAGGCACCCCGCCAGCTCACATCCCGGCAAATCATAGTGTTATTGTTGTTGTTTTTAGTTTCTAGTTCTTTATTTGTTGATTTCTGGTGGGGCAGTAGTTAAACTGGGACTCTCTATCCCCTTCGCTTTCTCCTTTCTCCATTCAAGTGCAGGACTAATTACATTAGGGGCCAAAGAAAGCCCAAGCCAATCACTGGAACTAACAAAAAACGAACAGACAAAACAACAACAAAACAAAAGAAAGTAAATCAAATCAAATCAACGGGGCATAATTGTCGTTAGGGTAAGTGGGCGGAGGGAAGTGCTTTCAGGATTACGATGATAAGAATAACATAAACCAGGCATCAGCCCAGACCACGCCCCCTTTGTGGCTGGACGCGCTTAGCAATAGGAACCTACACTCACTCTAATCAGAGGTGTTTGAAAAACAAGGAGAATGTTTCAAGCAGTAAGATGAAGACACGATGTGTGTGTGTGTGTGTGTGTGTGTGTGTATGTGTGTGTGTGAGTTATTCAGCTTTCTTTGATTTTGTTTTTTTTTTCATTTGATTGCAATGAAAGCAAATAATTGAAACATTAAAAATGGCATAAATACATAATAATACATATCATGCAAAATTATTATTATTATTATTTCAGCAAAGGTTCAGCACTACACCAGCATCTTAACCTTAGATGAAAAGCAGTGATTTACTTTCCAAGTATTTTATCTGTAATAGGCATAAAAAGAGTCGGTAGTTGGGTTATAAATGATTCAGTTCATGGAGAGTCTATAGACTACTCTACTATAAGAACAAGGCGGGTTTAAGCTTTGAAATCTCAGCCCATTAATGTCAGATGTGGTTTCAAAGTCATGCCAGGATGTCTTCTATGTTTGGATTACTTCCAAATCCCCATGCACATCCATATGCCTTGACACAAACACAAACATGAGACACTGTACCATAAGCGCGTCATTTCAGTGAGTAGTCTGTTCCTCCCTAACATTTGTACCTTAGTGAAATGGTGCAATTTGTACCACCACTCATTTTCAGGTCAGTCTCAGTTTGTGAAGTATTTTCAGAGTATTTCCATGTAAATGCACAAGAAAATGCCTGCTATTCGTGTAGTGATAATGATTATGTGAAAGGTTACAAAATCATACAAAATATATAATATTAGCGGTGGATAGAAACGCAGAAGGCGTCAACCCCAGTCCATCTCTGGTTTTACCTTTGCAACCATAATACTGTACACTCTGCAGTAAGTGGGCGTATTCAGGCTTGACTGGTGTTAAACGAAGATGTAAGGTCAAAACGAACTTGCACAGAGAAGTCATTACACAAGTTACTTGCTTATGGTCGGCAAATAACACTGCATCCCAGAGGGCTAAGTTAGTGCATCTCCACAGTCCTCAGTGGTGGGTGATGGACTGTAGGCAACATCTCCGGTCATTAAAATGACTGGGGGGAAGGAAGAGCTAGTCTGTATGCAGGCTTAATGCAGTAGGGTTACTGGACAACATTGAGGTGCTGCAAGTCTCACACACACACACACACACACACACACACGCACGCGCGTGCGCGCACGCACACACACAGGCACACACACACACAAGCAACCTAATTGCACAAATGAATGTGTACACGTTTTTTCCCTCTAATTATCTCGATCGCTCTCTCACTTAAGTGTACACACACACACACACACACACACACACACACACACACACACACACAAACACACACACATATACACACACTGAGAGAACAGAGCTCCAGGGAGGCAGCAAGTGAACTTAAGGAGGCCACAGACTGGCTGAGAACGTGTCTGGTCAGTCGGTGTGTTCTTGTCATAAATGCTTGCGGGTGTATGTGTGCCACTACTGCCTAGGTTTTCTCTTCCACCTACACATTCATGTGGCCACACACTTTACAGATAAGCTCATTCCCTGGGAGCAGGCACAAATTATGTTAGTTGTAATACATCTATGATATGTAATTAACCTTCTACAACACAACAAGCCTATTTGTTTGTTACTGTTAGCTGCGACTATGACATACATAAAGATGCAAGAGGACTATGAGTGTTAGCGATATAACTAAGCAAGCCAAACACATCCTTTAATTGCTGTTCCTGTCACTATGTATAGCTGCATATAAAAACAAAGAAATTGACTTTGAACTTAGCTGTACCATAGACGGTTATGTGCCCACGGGATCCAGGTTCAAATCTGACCTGTAGCCATTTTCCGATCCTACCCCATTCACTTCCTGTCTCAGAGTGTCCTATCACAATGTCCCCCCTAAGCCCTGAACCTCGGGTACTTAAGTGGCATGAACTTAATGGCGATTCATGCCAGTTAAAGGGACACCAGGCAAGTCTTGTTTTTGTAACTTACACCAGTGTCCTCACCAACACATGTGGATTTGTTTTCCAACCACATAATAGGAACCAGTGATGATCTTTTTAAGTGTTATGTTGACTGTAATAAAAATGATTTCATGAAATTCGTGTGTAAAATATTTTCGGTTTCATTCTGTGGTGAGGTAACACAGGTGAGGTATGAGGTAACGCAGGTGAGGTGAGGTAACACAGGTGAGGTAACGCAGGCATCTAGCAAGGGCTATACATTTGTAAACAGGCTGCGTGATGTGTGTGAGTCATTTGACCATTAAAGTGACTACAAAGCTAGGCAATTAACCTAAAACAACATTTACTCCTGCCTAGTGTCTCTTTGAAGGACAAATTCAGTGTCAATCCATAGCCCTGTTGTTCGAGGTCACAGATTACTGTTGGTAGGAAAAAGAACCAGAAATTTGGTGCAATGTAGACTGAATAGCATATAGTCAGTTTACGCTAACTAACGAATAGGGCACAGAAACTGACTTTTCAGTTTATTTTTCCTATGCCCCATTCAGTTAACACTAGCTGCCAGAAATCCACTTTGAAACTAAAACATTACTTGGTCACCTGGTCACCATAGTCTATAGGCTCAGCCAGACTAACACGGGTGTAAAAATGTGAGCTCAAAATATCAGTCCTCCTAAGCAATACAAAAGCTATACAAGCATGTACTGTGTGTAGTGTTTTGCAAAAACACAACCTTGTGACATTCATTACTTCAGACATTACACTGGCTACAGCAAGATAAAATTCTCATTCCACTGGAAACAGATGGAAACAGATTATGAAAGCTAGATTCAGGTGTTGTGTAAAGCTACACTCAAAATAGTCTAAACTCTACAGCCTTAACAGAATAGGCAACATACAGTATATCACAGATATTCTTCAAGCCAGACAACAGCTCACTGCAAAATAGGCCACCCAAATCAGGTGTGATATGTTCTAGATATTTATAGCACATTTTACACCTGCGAGTGGGGTATATTCAATATATAGGTCACCACAATCAGATGAGATGTATATCATATACCGCATCTGATTGTGGTGACCTATTTTTCAACGGCCTGTTGTCTGACTTGAGGAGGATCTCAAGACCCTGGTTGTGCTTTAATGATATTCCCATCTGCAACATCAGGAAAGCACTGAGTGTGAGCAGTAGGGGCTCAGCAGGGCACTCTAGCTGCTCTCCACAGCACTTCTGCTGCTTTTGGTGTCCCAGAGGGAGGGGAGACCTACCTGCAAGAGGTCTGACCCTAAAAATAAGACTCCTTGGCCAGACTGTTTATTTTCAGCATTATCAGCATATCTATAATATGAAAAAGACGTCTAGATTTCACGTGGCGTTGAGAATTCCAGTTTTGTGTGCCAACGCTAACTTGCTTGTGCGTCTGCTGGTCAACAACAACAACAATAACTGTGTGTAAACTTGACTTGCGAAACCTCTAATCCCGATCACTCATCTAAATTCAGGCTGTCTCCTATGGTGCTCTGTGCTTCCAGGAAAGACCATGAGTGCCTCGTTCAAACAGGTGATGACTCTGGCCTTGGGAATGGACATAATAAGCCCTGCCTGATAATAATTAGTGGTAAAGTTGACAGAGGTTTGGGGAGTCATATTCTTCACATGTGTGTGTGTGTGTGTGTGTGTGTGTGTGTGTGTGTATGTGTGTAAGAGGAATGGGGGGGGGGGGGTGTTATATGTGTGTAAGAGGAAGGGGGGATATGAGGGATAGACAGAGTGTGAAGAATGTGTGTGTGTGTGTGTGTGTGTGTGTGTGTTGGTGTTTGTGTGTAAGAGGAAGGGGGGAGATGAGGGACAGACAGAGTGTGAAGAATGTGTGTGTGTGTGTGTGTGTGTGTGGTTCTCAAACCATCACAAACAACTCTGTTGAATGCATGGCAATAAAGCCATGAAATCCCAGTTTATGTAATGATCCGCTGCCCTGCATTCCAGGCCCTGCACATCGCTTGCCACAATCGCACTGATGAGAGCGACATACCTGAACGGAGGTTCAGAGCAAAGCAAATCCAAATGAACTGAACAACTGTACAGTAAACGTAGAAATCCATGGCCCTGTTGTTTGAGGTGCTGGTTGACCCAGCGTTGTCTGTAGAATGAAGAAGGAAAAACAGTTGACACAACATAGACCCAGTAGTGAACCAGCAGCTGAACTCTTTCAGTTTCATTGTCCTATGCCCCATTCAGGTAATGTTGGCTGCTTGTTTCCTGTTTGGTCTACTTTGTATCAGATTTTCTCATCCTTTTTCCTATAACCAGCATGTCAAACAACAGGGATTGAATCACATCGGATTTCTCCTTCAATGAAATGTAAACAACAACAACAACATTACAATCGATTGCATGGACCTGTGTTTGTTTCTCAGAGGAAATGGTTCAATGCCATTGTCATTACACAACTCTCTACCATTATGCAGTTATTTCACAAAACTACTACCTTGATTTAGCCTAGGTCTCGTCACAAAGCCAGTGTTAGGCTGTCAAACTGTTAGGAAAGATTCCGTGTTATGTTGACTGACGAGGTAATAAACACGATTTCATGAGATTCGTATGTAAGATATTTTCAGTTTCATTCTGTGTTGAGGTAACACAGGTGAGGTAATGCAGGTGAGGTAACGCAGGCATCTAGCGAGCGCTGTAAATTTGTAAACAGGTTGGGTGATGTGTGTGAGTCATCTGAGCCCAGTGTTATCCAGTGTTATGGTACAGCTTTTTGTCTGCAAGAAGAGGTCATCTCTATATAGAATACAATAAATGTTAATTTTACTCATACAATGTGGTCTTGATTGTTAAAACCAGTGTTGGTTAGTGCCCTGTGAAAAATCTTTGCCACAGTAATGTTTGAATGCAGTGTTACTGTAATGTGATTCAGAGCACTGTGACATTTTGCCCACCCAGGAGACTCCGGCTTCGTTTTTCTTGTAAAACCATTGTGTATATGTTTTTTTCATGCATACAGTCTCTCTCTCTCGCTCGCTCTCTCTCTCTCTCTCTCTCTCTCTCACACACACACACACACACATGCACACACAAACACACACACACACTCTGAGGGAATCCATTGTACAAATCCACGCAGGAAGATTAGACTGAGAGCTGTTTATTTATTTGTACAACTAGCAGATAAGAGGTGCGGTCTATGTGCCCTCAGCACAGGGTTTTGCATAATGAGGCCATGTCTTCAAATGACAGTTTTCATGAATGGTGTGCATGCCGTTGCTAACACCCCTCTTCCTCAGTAATCCCCAGACCCAATCTTCCACCTTCTATTACCTCTACCTCACCCTCACCCCAACCCCCAGCCCCTCCTGGTATCAAACGGTAAGAACATTCCTTTGGAGGAATTACTGTGACCAAAAAACAGCAACTGGAAAACATTTCTTCACCTGCCATCCAGTATGCCTGGTAAACATTGCAGGGGCTTAGTCCATGCTTATGTCAGTACGGAGATTTGTAGTTTCCCTGCACGTGCGTTGACGATTTAACTTTAAACACTGATTAGGACTCCCGACACAAGCCCTCCTGGTATGTCTATGGCCACCTTGTTTGTGAGTTAAAGTATATTTGGTCAGATTACAATTGGCTCAAGCAAGGAATTCAAGGTTGTGTGTCCTCTCTGGTGGAAACTTGGTAAAATGCTGCATTAATCCAATCAATGCTCTTCAGCAATAAAACCAGCATCAACAAGTAGAAGTGGGTTGTTGGCAAAGACTCTTTATTTCACAGTGTCAGCACAGAGATGCATAGACAATGTACATACATCCAATTCATGACCAGAGTGAAAAACCACCACAAGATGCTACTGTAAGAATTATAGTTATAATTATATAATTTATATGATTTCTTGTTACTCCTTTCTGACTGTCAAATGAATAATCCTCATCTGTGTTCTGCTCCCAGTTATCTATCTAGCTAAGTCTGTACAAAATGTTCAGTTAACAACTTGTGTAGCATGGTGGAGACCTCAGAGGTCGCCTTGACCAGTGATCATATGTCGTATGCTAGGCAGGTGCAATGCCTTGGTATGTGCAAGTATGTTCCTGTTTAGGCGATGAGTGGTTTGCTCAAATCTAAACCCTTGAGTGTGTCCCTGAGTTATGTACTTTTATAGGGTTCCGTCCTGATTTAGAAACTGTTCAAGTTATTTTCCACTGTTTAGGACAGATTTGCGATTAGACTTTTGAGCACATGTAGAGCCCATTTTCCTTTTACCCGGAGAGAAGGATCTAGACGAGCTACGCTACAACATCTTGGTTATCCTGCCTCAACCTTGCGGGCAAGACAGAAGAGTAACTTAGTCTGATAGTCTTTAGACTTCACTCCGTTACTTCAGCTTTTTATTCCAGTTATTTAATCTATTATTCCATCCAATCAACGATTGTAATCCAATTTATAATAAATCATTGATCCTGATCCAATGCAACTGAGATGTCCAATCTTCTATTCTGGGGAAAGAAAACACAACACAACTTTAAGGTGAACAGTGACTTCAGGTGAAAGGTCACCTGACCCACAAAATCTAACACTACCCTTGTTCCCCAGATGAGAGTTGATCAAGTCTCAGATTCAGTCTCAAGCACTTTTTTCCAAATTGCCAGGCAGTCTCTTCTCTCTCTCACTAGTGAATTTCCTGTCTATGTGTGTGTGTGAGCATGACTCAACTTCCCCTTTTTACTCTGGCCAGCTCTCTTTCTCTCTCTGTCTCTTCTACTATTGTAACAACATTTTGTGTCTTATACTAATGCAGACAATATCTGAGCCTTAACAACACTATCATGACATAATAGTAAACACAACATACCTCTATATTCCCTACAATAATAATTACCACACCTCCGTTTGGTGAGCTGCCTCCTCATCTGCCTGTCACTGTTTTAAAGAAATAGTCCAGAGTCAATCAACCCATAGCCCTGCTGATCGAGGTTAGCGAGTGCTGTCGGTCGGATCAAGAACTAGACAGTTTGGTACAGCATAGACTAAAATGGCGAAAGAGCTCATCCGGGGTGGATGAAGGCCTCTCTCGGCCACCTCTAGTGTAGATTCCACGTTACTGCATTTCTGAATCTGAAACAGCGAAGTGGTGAAAACCAATCTAAAACTGAATGACACAGAAATGTCATTTATTACCAGCTTGCCAGTCAGCGTAACGCACTGGCTTTGATGAATTAGGAGAGGCTGCGCATGGCCAGAGAGCAATCATGGCACTGCTGTGTCACTTAGATACAGCCACTAAAACATGGGCCAATCAGAACAAAGCCTACATGTGATGTCAAATAGCACAAAGCAACTGCAGTTCAATTGTTGTTGCCAAAGATGGTGCCATTTAGATAAAAGGACCATTTCAAAACCAATTCTTACGTTAACTGAATGGAGCATAGGAAAATTACTTACTGAAAGTAAGTTACTGTGCCTCATTTAGTTGCTGATTTCTCGTTCTTTTTCCTACCAACAGCACTTGGTGACCTTGAACAATTTTTCCATTAACATGGGGAAGAGAATGCATCCTTTATCAGATCTAACCCTTTACACAATCTTATTTTCCGTATTTTGTTTTGGCTAATTTAGTTTGCCGGCCATTTGACAGAAAAAAAAGCTTCCAGGGATTAAAAGCAGGAGGTCATTCTGTTTTATTCCTATAATCATCTTAGTGGGTTAAAAGGGATTATGCATTCAGATGATGGGTTAATGTAGCTGTGCGCTGCTTGAACGTAGCTTTTATAATCAGATATGTTTCCAGCGGAGCAGGCACTCTCATCTTGCAGTCGCTAGGGATGTGTCTGAAGTAATGTGTGTCAGCTAACTGATCCAAAAGCTTGACGGCATAAGAAACCTGATGCACAGAGAGAGACATGCATAGAATCTGGAGACGGCATCTGCAAGAAACAAGCCTTGTAAGGACATACATGAGGTGAATTTGCACATAAACACACACACACACACACACACACACACATACACCCACACAGATGACCATGCACACAGGTACGCCATGACACTGAGTCACAGACTCAGCTTGCTGTCTTTTTTTAGAAGAGGGCATTGCACTCGGGCGATCCACGGACAACAAGGCTCTCAGATGCAACATTTTTGGAGATGCTTCAGAGATGTTTCACGTCGGCTCTCCTTGACCGCGGAGATGCGTCCTGAAACACACACACACGGCGCCCCATGGCATATGTCTGTTCGGCACACACTAAGACAAGATCAGGCCTGCCACACCTAAACTCCACATGCTCAGGGTTACAGCAGTGTCACCCCCGATAGATCTCACCCAGGTCACAGTCACATGCGCCGTTCTCATGTCAGGATCCCAGGGGCTAAAAAGGAAGCATGTGTTTTGCCAGCCGGAAAACACAGGAGATGGTCAGGGCACGGATACTGCACTTACCGTGTCATTTCAAACACAACCTTGAAACATCCTGTCACAGGTTTTCACCTTTGGGAAATGTCCTTATGATGACTGGAGGCTTTACATACACACACACACACACACACACACATAATCAGACACGCATGCACAACTATAACTCTGTCACTGGCCTGTATGTAATGGGAATTTAGTGAGCCATTACATTTACTGTGCATTTAATAATTAGATACAGAAAAGCAATCCCAGAGCACAATCTGTTTATTTTTAACCACACATTCCCTCCACCCATTCATACCTCCTTTCACTAGTTCATGATCTGAAATTTGAGGATTTAAAATAAGCATATAAGACAAAGGTAGGTGTGGTCCTGACGAGCCTCTCTTGATCCAGATGGCTCTGCGCTGGCAGGCCAGGACCAGGACCAGGACCGGGATCACAAGATGCAACGGTGGGTCCTGCAGAACTCACTACTGTAGCAGTGGCCCAGCAGTATTCCAGCGAGCATCCGAGAAGCTGTCAAGATCAGCAAAAGGTCCAGCGGGTTGGCAGTGAATGAGCTCCCGGCTACAAAGAAGGAGAAGGGGGCATGGCAAATTTTGTCACAGTTCTCCTGAATAAATGTTTCTAGAACCACATTTATCATATCTTACAATAAACTGAGCATTGTTACACAAAGATCAATCATCAATAAATGATCCTCCTCCCACAGCTAATAAACAAATGAGGCATCCTTGATGATGTTAAGCTTCTAACGATTTCAGGCGCATGAGCCAAAGGATAGTGGATTGGGGACAAAGGAAAAAGCAAGCCTTTTACCTACTTGACCAATCCCCCTCATTTTTCCCCCCCAAAATACGCGCTTTGCAGTTGACACTTCAGTGAATGCTTTGTTTACTAATGGGTTATAATCAATGCAGACAGCGCCTAGCTAAACGAAAGCATTTAGGCTACATTAAGCAGCCACAGTGTGTGCACAGACAGGCTTGATGGAAATGGAAGTCGATGGGCCATCAAGGCTAACCTCCTTGTGGGATTTGCAAGGAAATGATAGAGGCGGCCGGGGTGTGGCAGTGAGGACGGACACGGAATGACAGGCAACATGCTTCACCATGTCATAAGATATCACCGCTGTCCGCAGCGAGTCCACCTTTGTCGCCGGCGTGCTTTTGTTGTTATTGTTGTTGTGGTGGCTGTTGTTGTGTCAGGGGGTTTTAAAGAAACCTGATCCATCACATTAACCAGGAAGGTTGAGTTCAGTTTCTTCAAGAGAGCAACGAGGTAGAGAAAAAAGGAAAGATAAATCTTCTAGCCTCAAGCACAATTTCCACAGTTGCCACAGAAACCTTCTCTCTTCCGTGAAGCCCTGTTTTGTGTGGTTATGGGAGGTATACACTGAAATGCATTTGGACGTCTTATTCAGCAGCTGAGTAATCTACTTAATTTCTGCTCATATATATGCACACACACACACACACACACACACACACACACAGAGGAGACACGCAGACTCAACTCATTCAGATCACTTGAATAAAGGCTTTGCTTTTTTGTGGGCAAACCAGATGGGCAATGAATGGGCACCAGTTTCAGCAGAGCAGAATGGAACACATTCACACACATACACACACACACACACACACACACACACACACACACACACTGTGGTAAAACCATCAGGTCTCTGTGGACCATTAGATCTCTGCCAAGTGACACATGAGTGGAGGCTGAGTCTCCCTCCCCACAGGAGATGAGCACTAGAAGACGCAGGCCAGCCAAGGATAGATTGTCACTGTCACAAGTGGAGCCACTGTGAATCCTAACGCAGGCAGGCACTGAAGGAACTCACACAACAGATCTTCAAGAGACTCTCTCCCAGTGTGTGTGTGTGTGTGTGTGTGTTGTGTGTATGTGTCTGTGTGCATGTATGTATGTGTGTGTGTGTATGTGCATGTGTGCTCACGCGGTCGTGTGTGTGTGTGTGCGCGCGCGCTGTGGCATGCATACACACATATATGCATATATGCACAGACATAAACAACACAAACAAAACAGAATGTGTGTATGTATGTATGTGTCTATGTGTGTGTGTGTGTGCGTGTGAGCTTGTGGTGTGTATGTGTATGCGCACGTGTGCTATGTGTGTATGTGTGTGTGTGTGTGTGTGTGTGTGTGTGTATGTATGTGTGTGTGTGTGTGTGTGTGCGTGTGTGCTTGTGGTGTGTATGTGTATGCGCGTGTGTGGTATGTGTGTGTGTGTGTGTGTGTGTGTGTGTGTGTGTGAAGACCAGTACAAGAAGCTGCTGTGGTAAATAGTTAAAGTCATGTTCATCAGGGGGATGATGAGTTTGCCAAATGGGAAAAGATTTTTTATCCACACCCAGATAGCTTTATGTTGGCCTGATGTAGCCACGTCACTGGACATGCTTTAGTCTGGCATGCCAGGATATGTCATGTGTTGATTTTTTATCCCTCTGCACACTAAGGCTCTGGGTACAGGGAGCCACACAACTCTCTCCGAAGAATGCACACACACACACACACACACACACACACACACACACACACACACACACAGCCACACTGGAAGGTGTGTTGTTAGACCTCCCAGAATAGATTACCCCTGGTTCAGAAAGCACCAAGCACCAGCAAGCTGCCAGTTTCCTTTAGTTCACGACACGTCCGCCGAGCACAGAGTGCAGCCGGCTGAGGCACCTGCTAGGACATGCCGATGGAGCTCGCTGGCTTTGCTTGGGGGACTTCCACCACTCTCAAAAGGGGATTAAAAGAGACTCAGGAGCTTAATGTGTTACTGTGGTGAAAACAGCGATTATTTTCGCTCAATTAGTTCTGGCGATAATATATTTAACACTTTTGAAATAAGCAAAATGAATAAATGAATGAATAAAGACTAATTTACAGCCAGGAACTTTTAAGTCTTCTCTGTTTCATCCTCTGTGGCAGCTGGAAAAAGCTTATTATACCATGGTTTATTACCTTCCACTGTGTTTACCAATGTCAGCCATCATCAGCAACCTCATGCAGATACAGACAGGGAGGCTTCCCAGAGAAAACGAAACGTCTTGGGTACAAGCGAAAGAGAACAGCACCTTTTCCCTTAATCGTGCTCTATGATATTGCCAGTGAGAACATAGTTTATCTGCATGCCATTAGTGTCGTGTACACATCGCAGATCTCAGAAGACACTGTAACTGGCTGTTACAGTGTCTAAGTCACCT
This sequence comes from Tenualosa ilisha, assembly GCA_015244755.2. Taxonomy (NCBI): domain Eukaryota; kingdom Metazoa; phylum Chordata; class Actinopteri; order Clupeiformes; family Clupeidae; genus Tenualosa; species Tenualosa ilisha. The sequence continues at coordinate 887,421 of PYXC01001933.1, read as the reverse complement.
GAGGGTGTAATCCAGTTTGCGGTATGTTAATATTCCAAAAGTCATGTCCCCCGGCGCTGCCCCTGACGCTCGCTCTTGAAGGGGAACGAGCAGATGGTTCACTGAAACATTTTTAGGGCGGCAATGGTGTTTAGACAAACCATGGCTGCTGTAGCCTTGAGATGTATCTTGACTAGTTTCCATGTCACAGCAGCAGAAGCAGGAAAAAAAAGGTCTAAAAATAGTGTTGAACTTGCACCATCTGGGGGTAAAAATCTAAGCCCATCCTAGCAAAACTAAATGCCTTCCTAAGCGGACATTATCTAACACTGAGAATGGCAGCTTGCCTGCTGAAGTTGCTGTAAAGAGCATGAACTAAGCCTCTACACTCTCGTCTAATCAGTTTCCTCATCCCTCTGCTTCAGCCCCCGCCACTCCATCCCCCCCGACATAACATACACACTAGAGATGGTACGACTAAATGATAAACATTACATTGTTTAATGCAATCTTTGTCTTTTCGCCTGATGTCATTCACAGCTGCTTTCTTTCTGTGTCATTTGTTCACTCACTCACTCACTCACACACACACACACACAGACAGAGAGAGAGAGAGAAAGAAAGAGAGAGAGAGAGAGAGTGAAGGGTCTATGGGGTTTCATTGGCATCCAGTCCGGTGCTGCTCACAGACCATTCACAGGAGCTGGTTTCAAAAAAATGGTGGTGTAGACCACACACAGCCCAACCCCCAGTCCAGAACTATAATCCCAGCCTGAGGGGCTTGTTGTAGAGTGTAGATATTGGATCTCAGACAATCTCAGACAGAGCAAATCTCTTGAACTAACTGTGTAACTGCCTCACACACACTTCACCTCTGTGGATAGAGAAGTTGCATTGTTGTTGCACATCTTCAGTATGTGGTGGTCAGGGGTGCATTAAACGGAGGTGCGTAAGAAGACGTGGCCAGGCTAGAGTCACTGTTGTCTGTGTTAAGGAAAGAGACAAATCAAAGTTACAATGGCCAGCTACTCCCTACATCCTTGACACACACACAGACAAAACAGTATTGTTTTAGTCTAGCTGATAACATACATGGACATACAAGACAGATGCACAATCTCACTTTCATTGCAGTTCTGTTTTCTTTACCTCCCTACCCCTGTACCTCAATATCCTTTCCTCATATAACCTCAGAGGATGAGTTCAGGACAAAGACAACAAGTCCAAATGCAGCAACATTACAGTTGATGTGCAAAGGAAACTTTACAATGGACTTGCACAATGGTGGTTGGAAGCTGAAATGCTATAGACGGTCTCAGCCATGTAAATGAAAGCAGTGCTTCAGTGTTCTATTTCATTCCCAAACTACTTCCTCTACTTCCGCTGCATTAAGATATGGAATGTTAAACCAGAAGCCTTTTGGGAACAGCTATGATGCTAATAACCAAACTCTCTTGAAACAGTCAATAGAGGTTCTAAAATGTTCCTGCCCTAAGCATAGAGCAAGGTTACCCCAAGCACAGGAATTCATTTGGAATTCATTCATTTCAGATGGAAACAACAATCGCTACAGTGAATGAAATCAAAAGCATTTGGTTTTATCTTGGTAAGTGGTTGTTTGCCACATACAGAGCTGTTTTGGGGGGAATGACATCATTCCCTCTGTCAACCGTCCTGTCACGCTAACAAACAGCTAGTTGCTGAGGGCTTGTTCAGAGCGTTAAAATGATGATGCAAGCGATAATAACAACCACTCAGTATCCTCCAGTTTTTACACGCTATAATTTAGCATCAGGTCAGGGATGGTACCAGGTACCAGGATCTAGGTACCAGATTTTAGTGATGGAGTTGGACCAAGCTGGTACCAGTCAGTGGAAAAAGGCCCTGCTGTTGTTGCCCTGCTGAAATCGAAATTGAAACCAACCAAATAAGACTTAGGCCTTATTCACACAGCAAGCTGTGCATGAACAGTACATTGCAGGTGCTGTACATGAATGGTGTGATTGCATCTTCCACACCAGAAACGGTCAACTGTGCAAACAGGCTGCTGCAAGCCCTCCTGAAAATCTTAGTCAATTTCGATTGATTGTAACAAATGAAAATGACATCATTGGACAGAAATGTTACAAGATTATATTTAGGCCATTCATTCTGCCTCTGAGGTTGAAGCCAAAACTCCATCCAGCAACCAAAATGATTCATAGTGGGTTGCTGTTTCTTCAAAGATGTCATGCATTCACATATGTGCACAAGATTAGCACACCATAAAATTAGTGTTAATTGGATGCATACTCATTCAAACAGATATTTTTGCATTTAACGCTACACAAAGATTTTGCTCCTAAGTGCCGACACCATAACACAAACATGCAGCTGTTTGTTAGCACAGCAGGGGCATAGAAAAGGCCATTAATAACATGCAATTAAGGCAGAGCATTTACAGTAGGATATTAATTACATGCATGTTGGTGAATAATGAGTTTAGGAGATGAAGTTTGTGGCAGACTAAATCCCAAACTGTATTTTTGGCCTCACAGGGGAGCAGAGAAGCAATACACACACACACACTCTCTCTCTCTCTCTCTCTCTCTCTCTCACACACACACACACACAAACTGTCTTTCTCTCTCTCTCTCTCTCTCTCTCTCTCACACACACACACACACACACACACACACAGAAATCCCTCTAAATTTCTACTTTGACATGGGAAATCTGTACAAACGATTCTGTAATCTGTTAAAATATCCAGTGAGAAATGCCTTTTTTTATCATATGTGAAAATAATTCCTATTGGAGAAAGGAAATGTTACTGCTGATTTTCTCTCTCTCTCTCTCTCTTTCTCTCTCTCTCTCTCTCTCTCTCTCTCTCATTTAAGTCCATGGTCCCCACAGGCCTGATCCTCTCTGTGAATTACTTTGACTTTCATTTTGCTGCAACTGGGCTTTTTCATGTTCTAGAATCAAATCAAATGTGACAGCATCCATGGCTTTTTTCTATGGCAGTGGAAAACACAAGAGAAGCAGTGCAGAAGTGCAAATGGAATCAGAATAGATTCCTCTGACAGAAAGTTGTGTGCAAGACATACACACAGCCAAATAACATCATCTCAACAATGATTTTTTGGGATCAATAAAATATTTCAAAACAAATATATTTAAAAAAAAAAATAGAAAAGACAATGAAATCTAATCTAAAATTTTAAATGTGACATCTCCTTAAAAATGTTAAATCTAATCTAAAACGTTAAATCTGATGCCTGTCTTAAAAATAAACTATATTCATACTCAGCGCAGGTATGATTTCAAATGGAAAGCGAGGGCAGTAAACCTTGAAGGTGTTGACAGCTTAGGACAGTGATGCCATAAATATCCTGTAGGAGGAAAACGTGTTTTTCTTTCTGTATGAAGATGTGCTCCTACTTGCTGTCTTCATTATGACATTTTATGAATTATAATTTATTAATTCAATTAATTTCATTAATTTCCCTTCATACAGTGAAAGGTTATCATCTACTCCACAATGGCTGCTGAGAAGCTATAGGTGATTCACGCTGGGTTTCATCCTGACCACTAAATGCCGCAGCAGAAGCACATGTACATTAGTCCCTGCTTAAAATCCCCAGTCTCATGGACACTATTAATAAGAGCAACTGGGGAACCCAGTTCTCCATGTTTATTTTACTAGACAGAAAGAGGTCAGGGAAAGTGCTTGTCATTATCAGCAGTGAGGAGGGATGGATGGTGCAATTACTGCCTGTGCACACAGCAGAGAACAGCAGCAAGCCTAACAAAGAACAGATGAGGGAGGCTGAAGTGATGGGGGGGGGGGGGGGGGGCAAATGCAAAAGGGAATTTCTTGAATACTTCAGGTACAAATCAACCCAAGTGCTCAGCATCAACTCAACTCCAAACATCGCAAGCTGTGAGCAGCACCCTATGATTAAAGCCCACAAGAGCAGAACACACGATAAATAACTTGGCTAACAAGCACTTTACTTGCTTGGCTATTTATCAAGCAGTGCTATTCCAAGAGAGCTTTTGCTTGGGTATTTATTGTATAATTAGATCTTTGCAAAGATCATTCTTAATGTAGTAAATAAATAAATAAATAAACAAATAAATAAACCAACCAATCAACCAACCCCTGAGTTGTGTTGAATGCCAGCTAATACATTGTGGTCTGACTGCCTCTCTGTGGAGAGTGAGTCATTAAATGATGTTCTGTCAGCCTCTCCCAACAACACTGTTTCATTCCCCTAAAATGAGGCAACCTCATTATTTTACCCACGCAGAGACAGCCAGTCTCTTCCATGCTAACCTGTGCTGTGGGCTAGTCTCAAGCTGCCCCAAACACACACATGCACACACACGCATACACATGCACACACACACACACACAAAGACACGCACACACACACACAGACATGTACCTCTGGGATCTACCTGATAGTTTAGATCCAGGTGGAGATAAAAGTAGAAACTATTTCACCTCTTCAAGTCCTAGTGACCACAGGATGTACCTCTCCCTAAACTTTACTTTTGATGAGGGCCCCAAGCTTTGGCCCAAGGGAAATTAAACTAGGTCAAACATATTTGGCAGTGGTCTCGTCTTTTGGCAGCGGATAGGCCACAGACACAGACTTATTGAGATATGGACTTATTGTGATATGGACTTATTGATATATGGACTTATTGTGATATGGACTTATTGAGATATGGACTTATTGTGATATGGACTTATTGAGAGATGGACTTATTGTTCATACTTGCCTTATCTTACAGGCTGCTGCATACAGCTGGCAACTCCAGCATAAGATGCAAGATAGATGTTGCCATTAATGGTCAAATTCTTCGTTTCTGCGTATGCATTCATTAATTAAATCTAACCAACATGAGCTCATTAGTTGTCACATGAGGGTCTATGTCCTGCCACCAAAATGTTTGTACCACATGGAGGATAGATCTGTCTGTTCGAATTCCATGTTATTTCTTCAGAAATTACTTTAATTTTTAAAAATTGTATTAGTGCATGAATGTAGTGCATACACATCAACAGGTTTGTCTGAAAATATTCTTATATTCATGCAGTAGATATGTTTTAATCAATTGGTTTGTTTATCGTTTTATTTTGATGTCAACAGAAACCCTCTGTTTCCTGATGTTACATGTACACTTGCCAGGGGAGGAGTGCAACTGTAGCATAATGAGCCTTTACCATTAATGGACAGGTGCCCTGGTTCAAGTCTGCGGTCATATTCCCAATATCCCACCCCATCTTCCTCTCTCTCTCCTTCTCACCCCCATCTCTCTCAGCTCTTCTCTCACAATAAAGACAAAAAGTTAAATAATTTACATACACTGGTCACAAATCATTAGCCCCTCCAAGAGACAGCCTAGCCACCCTGCCCCATTCATCTTAAATATTCATCACGCTAATGTGTTCAGTGTGTGTACTTATGATGCATCCAGAGCAACAGTAATCGATTTGAGGATGTCTAGAGGTGATTGTCCTTGCACTGAGACAAAGTTACAGATTCCACTAATTAGAGTCTTTTAGTGTCGTTTGTTTGAATTGCTATCATATAGAGAGAGGTTTGTTAGAGCCTGAAAAATCACAGATTCTTTAATCTAATGATGTGTGTTCCACAGGCGTGTGTTTTCAGTGGGTTTTCAGAAACTTGTCATTGAGATAACTGAGATAACTGAACAATGCAGTCATGTGATGGGATAAGGTGAAGCTGAGGTTTTGATAGAATAGCTTTTTAAACTGTCAATTTAGAGAACAAAATGCTTTGTCTTGAATGTCCCCAAAACCCACTGGATCATGAAGGAGACATGCAGACCATTCATGAATATCACTAAGTAAACATGAATGAATGGTGGTTTTGTGAAACCTTGTGATAAGATGTCTGAGAGAAAGCATGGAGAAGAAGTCTCTGTGGACAGATGTGGCCAGTGATTTCTCTAATTAAATGAAAACAAGCTCAGATGATGAATACCAATTGGCCCGGCCACCATTGAAAGGTCTTTTTTCACTTCATTGATATGCAAGGAGACAGAGGAGTCTAAATGTGAATGCTTTCACCGTGAGGTATGCATATCCACTTATATTGTTCTTACAACTAAAACAGCAACTGCTACTAGAAGTACTATTACTACTATCAGTACTACCACTATTACTACTACTACTACTACTACTACTACTACTACTATTACTACTGCTATTACTACTACTACTACTACTACTACTGCTATTATTACTACTGCTATTACTATTACTACTACTACTACTGCTGCTATTACTACCACTCCTACTATTACTACTACTACTACTACTACTATTATTACTACTGCTATTACTACTACTACCACTACTACTACTATTACTTCTACTACCACTTTTACTACTACTTCTACTGCTATTGCTACTGCTCCTACTATTATACTACTGTTATTACTACTACTACTACCACAATTACTGCTACTACTTCTACTACTTCTACTACTACTAATACTACTAATAATAATAATGTGTATGAATCAGCTATATTTGTAGGATGAATACAAGACATCTTTCACAGAATAAGGGCTTATAAAAATGCCCATTGTGCAGTTCATTCTCAATATTAGAATCAAAAAATGTGGGCAATATTCAACAGAGCTCTCTAATTTAGATGTGTGTGTGTACATGACTTGCTGTGGTGAAAGACAAATATCCCTAAAACTTTGTAAAATGACTTAACACAGCATTTGATTCTGATCAGTAGCATAGACTAATGCATGCATAGAACTGTTCCTCATTGTCCACTGAATCAACGAGCCTTGGCTTCAAAAAGCTTAGTGCCATTGCTGCATGTCTATTGGTCTCTTTCATATTCAAATATTCATGGCATTGTTTGGGCCACCCAATTAGTCATATTCATGATATTGATAATTTAAAACAGATATCAAAGTGTGCACAATAATATGAGGAGAATAAAGAGGGGGAGAGCAATTACTGATAATTGCTGTCTGAGCGTGTAGTGTGGGTGGACGTGTTCAAAGGCTGGTCCAGGACCACGCAGTCTCCAGTGTTTCACAGCAGCTTCTAATGGTGAATCAGGGAGGATGGATGGGAGAAATGAGGGAAAAGAAAAGCGTAAGGACTCACTGGGTGCTTGACTGATCCACCAGCAGAAAAGCGCGAGTTGATTAAAAAAAGGTCATGAACTTAATCTAGCTAGCAGGGCCTTTTAGTCGACTGATTTGCTAGTCTGATGAGGCTAATAAAAAGTATAGAGTAAAGGGCGTAAGAGATCATTCAGTGAAGGTGGCTGGCTCTTTAATAAGAGGGAGTGTCTAAGTTCGATCTGTCAGTTACCTGTGACGATGCTATCTTATGAGATACAGCAGATTTTACTGGCTAGCATGACTGTACGGCAACACAACTCGGCTTGTCTTATTCTACAAGTTCTGTGTTGGCTAAAAGTGCTAAACAAGACATGTGTAGGACTGATGACAGCTGCTGTGAGCCCCTCTCTCTTTTATGCTTGTGACTGAAAATGTCAGTCTTCCATCAGTCCTCCAGGAGCTAAGAGCCCCTCAGACACAGCTCCAGCCTTCTACGTTTTCAGCCCGATTAATTCACCTGATTATCCAATAGACAGCTGCCGATGTACTGGTGTGGTGAGGCATGGAGAGACACTAAGACAGAACTGAGTGAAAATACGACTCCAAATGAAGAAAGATTAATCGACTTACTCAAGTGTTAAGTAGGTCTCCATAGACTTTAAAGTAGAGTTTGGGCAGCCAGTTCACACAAGAGACCATTTATTTCTGGTGTGAATACAGACACACACACACACTGCGCACAGACAGCAACAAATACGGACAGCGAACTAAGCAAACTATTATATGCATATATATGTATATATATATATAGGGGCGCTATGTCTCAGTGGTCTAAGCGTCATACCACACACACACACACACACACATATCTATACATATATAACATTTGGGGGGGATTTTTTGCCTTTATGATGATCTGACAGTACAGAGTGACAGGAAATAAGGTGGAGAGAGAGATGGGAAAGCATCAGGAAATTACCTCTGGGTCGGACTTCTGGGTCACCGGGTTTATGGTGTGACGCCTTAGACCACTGAGACATAGAGCCCCCTACTTCAGCTAAATATGAAGAAATTGCAGCAATGCACATTCACTGACACAATGATAGCACACCAGTTGTCGTCAGCAGTGATGCCTAGAACATTTTTAGAGTCTTTCTGAGGAGAGTTTGGGCAATTCCATATGACGCATCTCAGGCATCGTCAGTAGAGCGAATGATATGCCTGAACTGGAGTCATCATTGATTCTCACAACAGCGAATGACTGCAGAGTAAAGGTCGTGAGCGAGTCAGGGGAAATTGCGCTTGAAAAAGATTATCAGAAAATGTACCAAATGGTCACCCATGTGCATATTCAAACATATTGAAATAAATGAACAGTTGAAAAAACGAGACAGTGTGTGTGTGTGTGTGTGTGTGTGTGTGTGTGTGTGTGTCTGATGGGGTGAGGAGGCCAGGGTGGACTCAGGGACAGACAGATGTTGTTTTTACAGGCTTCCACTGTCTGACAAACCCACTAACTCACTCTCCAACTTGAGAAGTAGTGCAAGAAAGAAGAACTAAAGAAAGAAAGACAAAAGGAAAGAAAGACAGAACTCAGACGATGAACTCAGAACTCAGACGATGATGAAGACACACAAAGTCAGAGCCTTTGTACTTTAATCCAACCCCGAGGGGCTGCCCCGCTTCAAAAACGAAGACTTTCATTGTTTTCTTTGAGACTGTGATTTGCATTACCCTCTGGCAGTTGTATACTAATTTCCTTCATAACCCCTCTCTCCTTATGATTTTTGTCCACTGACAAGGAGAGAGAGACAGACGTACATTCTAAAGGTACTGCATATTCAGAGACCTGAGGGCTCAAATGTCAGATGAGCCGAATAACAATAGAACTAAAGAAATATGCACTGCCACGGGCATCTCACTTCCTGCATAATCAATACCTAGACAGCTCCGTGACCTGTATTTGTATATCTGCATGCAGAAAATTGACATTGAAAGCCTGAAAGTGATACCAAGGTCTCTGTCCTTTCAACTGAGTGTAAAGAGCTTCATGTGGTGAGCATGCAGTGTTCCAGGCCAAGTTGTTTTCACTCCAACTGATACCAATTGACTACTCATCCACTGCTATAGTTTTAGATTAGATTAGATTAGATTCAACTTTATTGTCATTACACATGTATAAATACAGGTAACGAAATGCAGTTTGGCATCTAATCAGAAGTGCAAAGAGCAGCAAGTGCAGTATATACAGTATGCAGTATGTACAGCAGTAATGAGCAGATTATATACAGATAAGAGTAGTAATAATAAATAGTCGGAAGAGCAATATACATGTTAGGTGAAGAGATAGTAGGGTAATATACAGATGTGCTATAGAGATTCAATGTAAGGGCAATATACAGATGTGCTATAGACATAGTTATATACATATAACTATAGTTGCATTGTATCTGAGAAATCTTGATAGTCGCTTTCTGTTGACTGCATGTCTGTCTTGTTTGGATAATCTTGGTATCGGAATGGATGGAACAAATCAGTCTCATGGACATCCATCTGGGGCATCATTTTTGTCATTATTTCGAGGGGTTACCTCTGTTGTTTTTTATTTCTTGACTTGTTCAGACTTATTCGGTCAGGTGGTGGTGAGTGAATAAATGTAAATGACTCATATTGAGTGTTTATATCCCCAGACTTTCAGAGTAAAGTAGGATAGTTCTCTGGAAGGTGCTGAACACAAACTAACTGCATCTGTTCTTGGAAATTGATTTAACTTGCCTAAATGATCAATACAGACTGCTAATGATCACAATGTGGACTGCCTATTTACACTTTTTTTTTCCTTTTCCAGTATCTTTCTTTCTCTCTTTTTTGAGCTAATGCTGTGATTTATTTTTATAATTTGTATTTTGCAATTTCACTACATTACACTTTTACGTTACATTTACATTAGTATTTCAGTGTATGTGACAGATAAAGTCCTTGATCCTAGTTGGCTGTGGGACTGTGATTGGGTTAACTATACAAATGTACAAAAAGAAAACTAAGGAGTCTGTATAGAGCAGCTTTTCAGTAGTGTTCAAAGGCTATATCCTGACTACATTATGAGGTGCCCTGATATATAATTGCAATTATAAGGGCCTTTCTAAGATAACAGATCACACAATGGAGAGTAATATCACAGTAAGATAGCACTTAGCTTCTTTACGCAAATCCAAAGAGCTGCCATTTTAAATTTAAAATGGCTAATCCCATTTGTACTGCATGTTGAAGGTCACAGCAGACTTCTGAGAACACATTCTATGCCTCTCTGTTATTTTTAAAGGTTTATTCTCCAGACTGGTGGAGGTTTGACAGTGCAGTTTCCTCCTTTATAACCCATTGTACCATGACAGATTTATTGTGGAGGGCAATATTGCTTCCACCTGATCTGTCACAGACTGTTCTCCTTTGAGCCCCTCTTCCCTGTGTAAATCCACCCAAGTGCTTGAAATATGAGAACATAGGCTAGTGCTCCTTTATTCCAGCTGATAAGGAGAGATTCATTTTGCACATTTTAGCTGATTATAAGATTATTTCAAAGAGATGGTGAACTACTGCTGTTCCTCGGCTGTGTGTGTGTGTGTATATATATGTATATATATACGTGTGTGTGTGTGTGTATATATATGTATATACATACGTGTGTGTGTGTGTGTAAGTATATGTGGCTTTGTTCTCCACTATTCTATTGCTGATTCAGAGGTTGCCTTTGTTTTGGGACAATGTATGTATGGATAAAGAGTTCAAAACTCTTTTTTTTAAATGACCATGTCATCTTTCCAAAATGTTGACAAGATTTGTAAAGTTATCCTTGTCCTTGTTCTTCCAAAGCAAGTCAGCTGGTTTTGAACTCAATTGTGTGTAATGCTCAAAGGTGTGTAAGGAGAAACAGATCAGAATTAAGTAAGAGCTGACAGATAGTCGAAACCCTCACCACACATACACACACACACACACACAAACACACACACGAAGCTTAGCACTAAACCCCACACACACAAACACACACACATGCACACACACACAGACATACCACTTTTTTCTCAATTAACGAATGGCACTTAATGACAACAGTCATAAACATCAGTGAAGTGTCATTAACGTTCATGATATGTGTCATGTCATGTTTATAACAGGCTCATGTCACCCTTATGTAGATCCCTCCAAATAAACAGTGACATATTACTCTGGATATTCAGCCCTCCTCCTGTGTTGGTAGCATGTCAAGAGTGATGCGCATGGCTCCAATAGGTTGTTTTGCTAAGTTACTATTATTATTTTTTTTAATCAACTTGTGTTGAACAATGTATTAACTAATTCATTTTGATAGCACTAGACATGAAGTAAGATCATGTTTTCGACTGCAAAAAAGCCAGACAGTGAGAACAAAGCCAGATTGTGAGAGGTGAAGGGAAAGGGCCAACTGAGATTGTTTTTTTTTTTTTATCCACAAGAGGAAGCCAAGATTTTCTATGATAGTGTGGACATCATCAACATGTCTGCTTTTCTCCAATTCTTATATGTGTATTATAATTTTGTTTTTTTGTCGCCCCCCAAGCGACCTGACTCACCATGGAATGTGTTCAGTGTTGGGCGCTGGTGCCCTGGCTTATGTAACTCACTTCCTGCTCCGCCTCTGTTGTCACTTGCTGCAGGGGAGACAAGCGACTGAACTTGTGGTGCCATGGCTTTGCCACTGTCCTTCCCATCATTCACACACACACACACACACACACACACACACACACACACACAAACACACACACACGTACAAACACACACAGACACATACACACAAACACACACACACAGAGACATACAAACACACACACACTCACACACACATACATATAAACACACACAGACACATACACACACACATACATACAAACACACACAGACACATACACACACACACATACATACGAACACACACAGACACATACACACACACACACAAACACACACAGACACACAAACACATACATACAAACACACACAGACACATACATACAAACACACACAGACACATACAAACACACACATACATACAAACATACACAGACACACACACACACACACACACACACACACACACACACACACATACATATACACACACACACATGCATACATACACACACAGACACATACACACACACACACAGAGACACACACACACACACACACACAAACAAACACACACAGACATATACACACATACACACACACATACATACACACACACACACACACACATACACACACACACACACATACATATAAGGACACATTAAATCTACATGTATGAATAAACTGTCAGAAAGATAAGTATATGTGCTAACAAGCATACATAAAGACATGCAAACATACACACACGTAAACACAACGATCACACAAAACCCACAGATATGCCAGGGAGGATTAGGTGTGTGTGGGGTGTGAACGTATGGTACAAACCTGCAAGCAATGCCCCACCACACAAGCTGCACTGCCACCACTGAGTCATCTCAGTACTGCTGACTGTGTTTGCACACACACACGCACACACACACACACACACACAGCTATAAACCCCACACACACATATGTATACATGTATACAGTGACAGTGAGAGACGGGAAGAGCAATTATGTAAAACGTCATATCAACATCATATCAGTATCACAAGCATTTGTTAGCATTGCAAGAATACCTAATTGAATTCTCTCTCTCTCTCTCTCTTGTGTGTGTGTGTGTGTGTGTGTGTGTGTGTGTGTGTGTGTGTGTGTGTGTTTGGCTGTATTCTTGTGTGTATTTGTGTACATGACATTTCATGCCTGAACATGTTTTTAATTCACATCTCCAACACAGTCTTGACATCTGCTCCACTGTTGTGTTGTCATGCTGTTTTCCTATGCAACAACATGTCACAAAATCAACATCCCTGCTTCCCATCAACAAGTAAATCAGACCAGGTTCTAGCTGGATCATCTGCTTTCACTCATACAGACCAATGACCACTGAGAGCTTGACTACCGGAGCTGATTTATCACCACACAGGCCAATCAAATTATGGATTTTGCTGGTCATTACTCCCGGAGAAACTGATTCCAAAGAACTGGTGACTCATTCTAGAGCATTCTATATAAAACAATCATTTTCTTTAGACCCCTCTGTTAGTTCTGCCTAGTTACCATTGCTGTGCACTTTCTATGAGTGCTATGGGTTGTGTAAATTGTGTTAATGCTATTTTTAATGCGAGAGGTGTTCTTGTGCTGATGAAATGCAGAGGGGAGAGAACAGGAGCTTAAGATAAGAGTCTTATTAGGGGACTCGTTTGCCTGACAGAAGGGGCTCCCCCAAGGCTACTGCTCAATCTACATGGCGTGGATGCTTCTGCTGACTCTGTGTCCCTGTCTCTGTCTGTGACAGTGTCTGTGTATTTGTGTGTGTGTGTGTGTGTGTGTGTGTATGTGTGTGTGTTTGGATATGTGTGTGTGTGTGCATATATGTGTTATGTGTGTGTGTGTGTGTGTGTGTGTGTGTGTGTGTGTGTGTGTGTGTGTGTGTGTGTGTGTGTGTGTGTGTGTGTGTGTAAGTTTAAATTTGATGAGGTGAAGAGGGCAGGGCTGACTCAAACACTAGACAGCAACTCATCCTATTCTGCTTACACATCCAACACCAGGCTCTCGCTCTCGCTCACTCACGCAAATACAAACACACACACACACACGCACACGGACGCACACAAACATGCACACTCACACACTCATACACTCCACACCACTCCTCCACTGATCCCCTCCACATGTCATCTCTGGAATCAATCACTTCACACATCTTACAATAATCCTCTCTTTTAATCTTTATATAAATTTGTCAAGTTGACTTTTAAAAACACATTCATCCATCTTTAGCGTTATAGCCACCAGTGATCAGCAACAGCCAAGCTGATGAGGCTTAGCAGAACACACACACCCACGCACACACACCCACGCACACACACACACACACGAGGCTCAGAATTACCCTCCACCCCCCACCCCCACCCCCCCAAACACACACACACACACACACACACACACACACCACACACACACACAGCTCAGAATTACCCCCCCCCCCCCCCCCCCCCCACACACACACGCACACACACACACACACACACACACACACACACACACACACACACGAGGCTCAGAATTACCCTCCACCCCCCACCCCCACCCCCCAAACACACACACACACACACACACACACACACACACACACACAGGGCTCAGCACTAAACCTAGCTAGACCTCAGCTGGCTGCTCTGTTGACTGACCATGGGAACATGGGAGAGTGAGAGACAGAGAGAGAAAGAAAGAGGGAGAGTGTGTATGTGTGTGTGTGTAAGGGATAGAGAGAGTGAAAAAGAAAGGGAATATGTGTGTGTTTGTGTGTGTGTGTGGAGGGAGAGGGAGAGAGAGCAAGAAAGAGAGATGTGTGGTGTGGAGGGAGGAGAAAGAGAGTGTGAGGAGAGAGGAGAGAACACAGCTAACACTAAACCTCAGCCTCCAGAGAGAGAGAGAGAGAGAGAGAGAAAGAAAATGAAAGAAAAAAACAGAGGTAATATATGTGGGGAGGAGAGAGAGACACAGAGAGAGAGACATAGAGAGAGAGACATAGAGAGAGCACACCAAAGACTAAACCTCAGCCTCATGTCCCCTGAACATGGGAACGACTCAGGAGCCCCAGCAGCAGGTCTTACCAGGCAGTCCCAGTCTCACTTGGGACGACCAGATGGGCGTTATGCCTTGACAACTACCTCAGGTGAAAGAATAGAAATGTACATACATACATACATACATACATACATACATACATACATACATACATCTATAAATAAATAGACAATAAATAAATAAATACATAATCTATATTCTATTATCTGTATTCTACCTCCATCCCACCGTGAACCTATCTTTACTCTTGTCTGTTGTCTGATGCACTTTACGTATATTTGTAATGTATGTGCACTTAATGGAGCCTAATTGCACCAAAAAGGTAGCCTAGGTGCACTACATGCAGCCTGTCATAAATGTCCTTCTATATATCCGTATTTAGCATTTGAGACTGGCTGCATTTAGCACACTTAGGCTACATTTTAGTGCAATTATACTATATTAGGCTAAATGTGGCACCACTTGAATCCATAGTGAATGTTGTTTTGTCATACAGTACATATAGCGTATATGGCTGAAATGACAATAAAACCCACTTGACTTGACTTGTATTTATGTCTGTGTCTGTGTATGTGTCTGTGTCTGTGTATGTGTGTGTGTGTGTGTGTGTGTGTGTGTGTGTGTGATTGCTGTTTTTAAGGCTGCTGAATGGAATGGAATTTCCCCTTGGGAATATTAAAGTATATCTATCTATCTATCTGTCTATTTATCTATCTATCTGTCTGTCTATTTATCTATCTATCTATCTATCTATCTATCTATCTATCTATCTATCTATCTATCTATCTATCTATCTATCTGTCTGTCTGTCTATCTATCTATCTATCTATCTATCTATCTATCTATCTATCTATCTATCTATCTATCTGTCTGTCTATCTATCTATCTATCTATCTATCTATCTGTCTATGTATGTATCTATCTATCTATCTGTCTGTCTGTCTGTCTATCTATCTTTCTATCTATCTGTCTGTCTGTCTGTCTGTCTGTCTATCTATCTATCTATCTATCTATCTATCTATCTATCTATCTATCTGTCTGTCTGTCTGTCTGTCTGTCTGTCTGTCTGTCTATCTATCTATCTATCTACCTGTCTGTCTGTCTGTCTATCTATGCTGCTATAGCCCTTGGACTGCACATCTGTACATCTGTATATACTTAATACATCTGTACATCTGTATATACTTAATACATCTGTACATAACTATCTCTATAGCACATCTGTATATTGCCCTTATATTGAATCTATATGGCACATCTGTATATTACCCTTATTATCTCTTCACCTTACATGTATATTGCTCTTTTGCCTATTTATTATTACTACTCTTATCTGTATATAATTTGCTCTTTAGCTGTACATACTGCATGCTGTATATACTGCACTTGCTGCTCTTTGCACTTCTGATTAGATGCCAAACTGCATTTCGATGCCTGTATTTATACATGTGTAATGACAATAAAGCTGAATCTAATCTAATCTAATCTATCTATCTGTCTCTCTATCTGTCTATCTATCAGCACAAGAGTGTAGGTTAGAGCTAAACATGGTGATGAA
The DNA here is from genome assembly GCA_015244755.2 of Tenualosa ilisha. NCBI lineage: Eukaryota > Metazoa > Chordata > Actinopteri > Clupeiformes > Clupeidae > Tenualosa > Tenualosa ilisha. The sequence continues at coordinate 871,022 of PYXC01001933.1, read as the reverse complement.
CGCTGCTCAGTGATAAATCTCACATCTCTCACGTCTCATGGTTCATGGTTTATGATTCACTCACAGATGTTTTTCAGTGGCTGAATACAAATGTCCTCTCTAACCCTAAGCCCTTAACTGGCATGAATCAGCCAATCATGAAGTTGATTCATGCCAGTAAAGACAAAGGAGTACTAAGGAGAATGGTTGGGGGGAGATTGTGATTCGGCCAGTGAGTTTTATTGCCACAGTCATGAAGTTGATTCATTGTACTAGAGTCCTTGACGGTTCAGGAGCTAGGACTTGGTTGGGGGCGGGGGGGTGGATTTCAGGTCATGTGTGTTACACTAACAGTTGGACTACAACAGGTACACAACTAAAGCATTGTGTTTATGGGACATACACCACCTGTAACATCCACAATTAGCTTCTGCTAATCAGTGGATATGGCTCCACTACAGATGTGATGGTGGACTTCCAAAGATTAAACCAGTCTTCTGCAACCGTTTTATGGTCTGCATTTGGAACACATCTTGGCACTCCCTATGTATCCTGTTTTGTGAACAATTTTTTCATACTTACTGGCACAGACTACCAATACCAAGATTTCTCACTACGTCTGCATTCCTGACTGCTCTTGGCTGTGTGTGTGTGTGTGTTTGTGTGTGTGTGTGTGTGTGTGTGTGGAGCTAAAGGTGTCATAGGTGTGGCTCAAAAGATTTTAGATGTGAATACTTCCATGTTAAAGGGGACATAGCATGGAAATCTATTTTTACTTGGCTTTGCTGAATTAGAAAGGGTTGTCATCAGGAGAGCTGTCATGAACATAAAACATGGTTCACCCTCATATGTAAATCTTGAACTTATAAAAGACACTGAAAATGGGAAAATTGTTAACAAAGACTGCTTGTGATGTCACGTCACAAATCTACTGCAGTTCAACTGTGGTTGCCAAAGACATTGCCATTTAGCCAAAACTGACCATTTCAATCCCCAAACTAAACTATCTAACTATTAAGTCATAATCGGGCTTATAAAATTGCATTTGAGCTTTTTTTTTTGATAAATCATCATATACATTTTATTTTAATCAGAGACATCTATGCATTGTAATCAGAGACATCCATAGAATGTTCCCTTTAATTTCCCCCTAATGTGTGATGCGGAAGTGTGAACTGTGCACTGTGGAATCGCATGCATTCTGTTTTATCAGTTCAGTGCAGAGTGAGCCGGATGTTCTGAATTCAGAACATCCGGCTCAAAGAATAGGCTATTGATCCTCCATGTGTAATTATCGTTCAGTGGTAATGTGAAGAGTGTGTTTGGCCATGGGATCATTGTTAGTGCAAAGGAAGTATGCACTATGCACAGAGCCTAGTATTAAAGATCGTGCTTTAGAGTTATACTGGATGTACCAGGACATGATCAACTTTGTGAGTTTTGTGATATTAAGTAAATAGATATGATTCATTTTGAGCAAATTACTGTGTAATAAGTGTAATAAGTTACTGATTCCTTTTTACACCTCTCAAAAATTAACTGTACTTTTTTTTTATATTTGTTACTGTATCTTATTGTATATAACTCCCTTTTTCTATTCTATTCCAAATGGAATATAATGCAATATGATATGTAATAGACATTACACATATTTACAAATTTACAAATATTTAGGCAACCCGGTAGACCTCTCTTCCTGTAACTCTGAATTAGTTAAACATGCAGAGAAAGCAAACTCATTTTTTAATTTGCTTTGTAACCCTGAACTTATTGATAGGCTTTGTAGTAACTGTAATACCACAACCCTCCTAGATGTTGTAGTAACTGTAATACCACAGCCCTCTTAGATGTTGTTGTAACTGTAATACCACAACCCTTTTAGATGTTGTAGTAACTGTAATACCACAACCCTCTTAGATGTTGTAGTAACTGTAATACCACAACCCTCTTAGATGTTGTAGTAACTGTAATACCACAACCCTCTTAGATGTTGTACTCTTTCACCCTAGCCTACCTGTTACAGGAAAAAGAGATAATATTACATATGCTTCTTCCGTCAGCTGGATAACCATTCCACAGTGTCCCATCACTGCTTGCCGTGCTTGATATAGCAAAGATAGTTAATAACTCACTCATTGGAGGACACAGAGTTCTTAGGCATTAAGGGTGGGATTCTCCCATGTGCTAAAGCACTTCATTTGTTAGTTATCCAAATGACTTAAGTCTGTCACATAAGACCATGAGGCCAGTTGTGCATTCTAGCGCCAGACTAAAGTCATTTGCAAAATGTGTGCAGACTAAAATGCTCACAGATAATCACTTTTTTTGGACTTACACACATGGGAGAATTCCGCCCTTATTGAATTGTACATGCCTCACCAAAGACATGCAATGTCATTATACAATGTAATTTTATGCAGAAGCCATAAAGCCAAGGTGAATCGGAACTGCTGCCTGCTGCCTTTGCAGGTTAAAAGACATGGCCCCAATCACCGTGCCTCACAGGACCTTGGCAGTATGTGTGTGACATAATTGGCAGAGCTCTGAGAAATGACAGGTGACTGGAGAGCTGTGTGATGAGAAAGGAGAGGGAGCCATAGTGCCACTATATGTGATCAATCAGCCTAGAAAACAGCACACACATAAACACACACACACACACACGCGTAAGCACACACACGCAGAAAGAGACAGGCATACATACTAATTACAGAAGTGGGGGGAAATCAGATTCTAGATAAATTAATGCTTCATATAGTTTTCCTTAGTATTTAACTTCACATTTAACAGTATGAGCAAGTACAGGTGCAAACACACAGACTGACAGCACTGGTGCATGGATTAATCCTAAATAAACTACTCAAACGTATGCTAAAGCATCAAAAATCAGACCCCCACCCCCACAAACACACAGATACATGTCTAAATATGACTCTACGTCTCTCTTTCTTTCTCTCTCTCTCTCTCTCTCTCTCTCTCTCTCACACACACACACGCACACGCACAAAGTGCTTTGTTTCTATTTTAGTATACTCTGTTCAGTTAGTCAATGGCAACTGTATGTAAGCAGCCAAAGGCACTAAGCTCTCTCCTCCCATCTAATCAAATGGTGCAGAATCTCATTTGTGAAATGTCAATATGATATCTGGCACTTTGGCAAGTGACAGACACCCATTGACCATGATGGGCAGCGGATTTTATAATGTGATACATCTGTGATTTGGCGCAAGTGGTGGAAACAGGCTGTTGTCATGCATCTAGGGGTTGAACATTGGGGAAACCACACTAGCACATAGTATTGGGATGCTTCATCTAGTCTGTTCCCCCAATGTCACTGGAAGGGATCTCTCTCTCTTTCTCTCTCTTCCTCTATTTATAGAAATCACATTACCGCTCTGCTTGGCTGCCTCTGAATGCTTCCACTCAAACATTCCCACTGAGCTTTTCAATGCATTTCTTTAAAAAAAAAAAAAAAAAAAAACAAAACACAGAAAGCTCAATTTTTCATCACAGCCTTTTTTCCCGCCTGCAAGTTTTGCTATATGCGTTGCTACTCAATTACAGAGGAGAAAATATTAAATCCTCTCTCATCTCACCCAAGGGACTGATAGTGCCAGGATGGCAGCGCCGAGGTTAGAGGATAACTGGATGACTGATCAGTTAGTCACAGTGCCCTGGCAGCTTAACATCTGCCAAGGGGAACCACAAAGAGCTTTGAGCGCAAAGACACTGAGTTGTTGCTCCAGAACCCTTGACTAAGCTGGAACAATCCATTGAGCTGATCTCAGAAAATAATATGCGTAACATTAGATTTTGCAAGTTGAAGTCATATTCAAGGGTTAACCTTGTGTTACTGCAAGACTGTGTCATAGCTATGATCACTAATCCACAGCGTCGTGTGAGGTTCAGTGCAATCCTTCAGAAGCGCAACCTCTGGCAGGAATTTTTGGGCCCCATGACAGAAAATAATTTTGGGCCCCCCAAACATTTATCATAATATTAAAATATTCTCGGTGCCAGGCTCTCAGAATCATCCCCCCTCAATCCCCTCCCCCTCTATTTATAGACCTGTTCAGCAAACTACCAACATGTAATGTTGTAGTATATAGGATATCCAACTATAGGATACTATTAGGGGTGTAGTGGGCATTGGATGTAGACTATTTCTTGGAACAGATCATTTATGTAGGCTATTTCTTACTTTATAGTAGGCAGTCATTTATAACATATATTGTGTACCCCCACTATACCTCTGGGTACTGTATCATCATTTTGATCGATGATATAGCCAACTGATTCCCATTTGGCCTTGCAGGTAGGCTGTGCTGAGATTGGCAGATAACCTACAGGGCTTTCAAAACATAGCATGGGATGAATGAGACAAGACTTTCCTTCCAGTTCTCAATTTACAAGTTGATTACACAGTTACTGGACAAATTAATTTTTTTTTGTGACTGAGACAGCATTGTCTTGTCACAGTCTGTTCTCGTTGTTAAAGCTATTTGAATCCATGTAACTGATCTCAAACAAGCAGCCTTTCCTGTTCTGTAGCTTGTTTTGTTTGTTGTGTTCACTTAGTTTTGACAGTTTTGACAGTTTGAATGTTTGACACATTGATGGTCAGGCTGAAATTGGTGTTGCCGCTGCTGTCATGGTGTGTGTGTGTGTGTGTGTGTGTGTGTGTGTGTGTTGGGGGGGGGGGGGGGGGGGGGGGGATACAACCAAAGTCACATAATACACAGTCTGTAGGCCTACTTAACTAATGTATTCTTCATGTCTTCATATACTTTTTAAACTAATAATGTTAAAGATGCAAACAAACTAATAATTGCTACTAATGCTAACAATGTAAATAAACTGCTAATGCTAACAATGTAATGCAATGCTAATGGGAGTTGTCATAGTTCTACTATTCACTCTTCACCCCCCCTCCCTTGGTGTTTTGGTCCAGTCCAACTTCGGTTCATTAATAGCTCATCGCTCTTTCCCGTGCAACTCATCTTCCCTCAGACCATGAGGGCTGGCTGTCGTGACCAGACAGTGCAGAATCACTAGAACCCAAACAGCCGTTCATAACGATCCCTTTTGGACTACATAGCTAATCCTAACAGGCTTGAGTTGATAGACAAGCAATGTGATGAATTCATTACACCTCCAGTAATGTATGGGGGAGTTCGTATAGGCTAATAAATGAATTCCAGCTTCCATTTAATGGACTGTGATTAAATATTAATTTTACTATCTTTGTTCAAATGGCTGAATAAAGCCATTTGAACAATGAAAGACTTAATATTCTACCCATTCTTATCCTGTTCAGTGAACACTGCCCTTCTAGAATAATCATTTCACAGCAGTAAAAGGTGGTAAGTAATCTTGTAAATGAAATGACACTGGATAGTATGAGGTCATTTGTATGACTGGTTAGGCTATGTGAACACCTTTAAAGGAGAAATCCATTGCAAAGCATTCCATAGCCCTGTTGTTCAAGGTCACTGAGTATTGTTGGTATAAGAAAAAGAACGAGAAAATTTGTTGCACCATAGACTGAATCAGGGACCCTGGAGGTAGGGGTGCTGAGGGGTCCTGATATTTTCTCAGTACTCCCAACTCTGGGTGACTTCCAGCATCCCTGGACCAAGTGAATTGCAAGCTAACACTAAGTGAATGGGGCACAGAAACTCACTTTCAGTTTCATTTTCCTATGCCCCATTCAATTAATGCTAGACGCTAGTATGCCATTTGGTTTATGTTGTATCAAATTTTCCCATTCTGTGTCCTACAGTTAGCACTCAGTGACCTCAAACAACAGGGCTATGGATTGAATCACACTGGATCTCTCTAAAGCAAAAATAATTCACTGAGCTGAGCTTATTGTGAGAACTGCCCTTTTCTGCACTCTGAACAAACTTTCAGACAGATGGAGAAAACTTTGATTACAGTCATTTCCACAGTGACAGCTGGAAAGCAGGAGAGAAGGGCAGAAGGCAGCAAGTCAGCAGGCTTATTACAGTAATTACAATGTTACTTTTTGTGAGTTCCTTGCTCTCTAAAATTTCTGTTATACTATACTATAAATGGAGCTCATCTGAGAGGAGTAGGCTTCATTATGTGCACTGTGCACACAGACAACTATATGGACATGTACTGATGAATACATGTTGGAATGACTACAATGTGTGAACACAAATCCTCCATTAACATGTCCATGTTTGATGTGCATACTTCCACTAAATATTCTGTAACGCTACCAGCCATTTTAAAGAAGGGTGAGACGACGAATCTAACGAGATCACTAACAGGTTCACTAATAGGTTCACTAATCTAACGAGATCACTCATATGTTCACTAATAGGTTTCACTAATCTAACGAGATCACTAATAGGTTCACTAATTTAACGAGATCACTAACAGGTTCACTAGATCACTAATAGGTTCACTAATCTAACAAGATCACTAATAGGTTCACTAATCTAACGAGATCACTAACAGGTTCACTAATAGGTTCACTAATCTAACGAGATCACTAATAGGTTTTTGCTGTTCTGCCTAGTGTTGTGCATATCATGAACTAATTCACTGAACAAGCTAATTAGTATACGAATGGTGAACATATTTGCAATTGAATCTGAATCAACATGAATCTAAACTTTTCAGTTTCATCTTACATTCAATATAACTGTTTTGGTCCATTTAAAACATTTCGGATTGTCCTTCTTAGTAGTTAGATGTCTTTAGTACATTGTAAAAAAGAAAAAGGTAGAGCTTACTTGAAAAATTGGTGGATACGGTAAAAATAACTTGAAAGAGACTAGTTACATTTACAAGTAACTCATTTGAGGCAACGAGTTTCCACTAGTAAGCTTTACTTAGTGTGGCTTGAAGGTGCAGTCAGCAATGCTGACACATAACACATAACACTTTTTTATAATATTCATTTTATATCTCTGCTAGATCTCCATTCTCTAAGGACACACAAACACACACACACACACACACACACACACACACACACACACACACACACACACACACAATGCTAACATGAACTCTTCCTACCATGCCCTAGCTCTGAGAACTGAAACCAAAGAAAGTGGGGCAGCCTGTCCTTCAAACACAGAGACACAGAGTTTCTCTGGGAGGACTGTACACTGTAGGCACGGCTCAGCTACCTCTGGCATACTTTGTTCAGTTATTCTTTTAAAAATAACAGTCTGTGTTGGACCAAAGTGAGTGCTGAGGAAGGTAAACAAACACAAACATAAACAAACACAATTTCACTGGTTGTGTTTTATTGTGTGGGAATTAGATATTTTACTTTTATTTATTTTGCTTGATGGGTGCTATCAGGCTTCTGGGAATTTTTGTGTTTCATTGGGACCTGGAACGTGGAAATCAGATAGAATGTCAACCAATGCAACTATCAGGTCTTCCAGCCTGTGCTATGAGACCGCTACAGATGATCCAGAATGCAGCTGCACGTCTGGTTTTTGACCAAGCTAAAAGGGCCATGTCACACCTCTGTTCACTGAACCCCACTGGCTACCCTTAGCCGTTCGCATCAAATTTAAGGCATTAATGGTGGCCTACAGGGTGACTGATGGTTCTGCTCCCATCTACCTGAATACTCTCTTAAAGCCCTATTCCACTTCGCTCCTCCAAGGAACATTATCTAGTATGGCCAACACCTTGCGCAGGTCAATCCAGACTCTTCTCATGTGTTGTTCCTCGTTGGTGGAATGACCTTCCAAGCACTACCAGATCAACAGATACCCTCTCCAGACCCAGCTCTTCCAAGAATATCTCCTGGCTTGAATTCTGAACACCAGGAATGCACTTAACCTCTTACACTTCTCTCTCTTTTATACTGCACTTTTATTACACTATTGCACTTTCAACTTAAAATACAGCAATTTTTATGTTAGCAATATGCACTCTTTGTTAGTTTCTTTCATTGTGTTGTAGCTTGAATGTTATCCTCTTTTGTAAGTCGCTTTGGATAAAAGTGTAAAAGCTAAATGCATAAATGGAATGTAAATGCAACATCACAGTTGAGACTTGCTATCCAAAGTCATTGCCCTCTGGATTGATATTCAGCAGACAACTTTCCCCGCAGATTGCCAGATGAAAGCCTTCATCTCAGGTAATCACTGTGTGTGCTCTGCTGGACTGGAACCATGACTTTCAATTTTTCAATTTTGGCACCGTTTCTGTCAGACTGTGGAAGCCCAGCAGGGACAAACAGAGCAGTACACCAGATGTTAGCCCTTTTATCTGGGCTAGAATGATTTATATAGTGAGACTTGGATTAAATGCTAAACTGAAAATGTCAATATTAACTTACTATGTCAGAATATTATCCTGTCAGTACTGTTATTATTTAATGTGGACCAATCATTCAACATTATGCTCTGGGAGTTTGAGGTGACAGCTGGAACTTACAGCTGCTGTGCTGTTTGGCCACTTTTAGCTACAGTTTCCTATTCCTGCCACTCTGGGCCTGTCTTTGCTCACTGATGATGTCAACCCACCTCCTGCCCACACAATTGTGCTGGTAAGCATCAAATCAGCACAAGCATATTGTATCTGTGTCTCACATGTACGCATGACATTCTTTCATTTGTGAGTTGGAGGTGTGTGTGTGTGTGCGTGTATGTGTGTGTGTGTGTGTGTGTGTGTGTGTGTGTTTGTGAGTATGTGTGTTCACTCCGAAAGATGTGCTCTGAGTGTAGCGCAGTTCTATTTAACAAGTCAGTCTATTTGTGGCTGTCAAGTTGCTATGGGGTAGGTGTGTGAACAGTGACAGTCTCTCTCTCTCTCTCTCTCTCTCTTTCTTTTCCTGAGCGATCAGTCAGAACAAATGGCAATGTGCACTGTGCATTCCGAGTGGCACCTACAGTAGAAAGCTCTCAAACAGTCGTTGCGAGCATAATTAGATGTGTTTTTTTTTCTGAGCCAGCCCTCTCTGCTCTGGAGCAGACTCTCCCTCATCTCCTCGTCTGAAGCTGGAGCTCTCAGTCGCTCGCTCGCTCGCTCAAGCGTCTGCGGAAAGGGGATTACAGCGGGAGCCACCAACATGCTTCAAGCTCGGCCTCGCCACAACCACTAATGCAGCTAAACCAAACAGCAGCAAAGAGTAATGCCCGATGGCTAATGTCTGCTGACAGATAATCAATGACGTACAGGGTTTTTTTTCAGCTTTTAGGTGAGGCTGTGTAAATGCACACACTCATGCATGCGTTTATTTACCAGTACACACGCACGCACACATACACACACACACACACACACACACACACACACACACACACACACACAAACACAAACAAACAAAAAGAGAAAGAGAGGCTTAAACATAAAACGCACTTTGCTCTGTCTGCTTCACTACCTACTGTAAGAAAATCAGACATTTTTGTTCAAAGGAGAGCGTTACCTTGACAATGAATTGTGACTGGCAGACATTTTGCTAAAAATAGACGGGGCAAATATATCCAAGAATAACAACAAAACAAATTTCTGAATTTTAGCTTAAGCAGCCCTTCTTATGATGTTCTGCATTCCAAGTATGTGTTTCTGATGCAGGGTGTTCACATAAAATTCACATAAGATATATTGGCAAGTGTTGATGTGTGTTTTGATATGTACTCTCGGGCTGGCAAATAAATTGTTTTTTGTTTTGTTTTGTTGTTTTTGTTTGTTTTAGCAAACATTTCAATTGGAGAAATAACCAAAGTAAAGTGTGTCCATCACTCCTAACAGTAACTAATCTCATATTCTGTATCCATCATGTGGAACTAGCTGGTGGTGTGGAGTTGTGGAGTGTGTGTGTGTGTGTGTGTGCATGTTAGTCAAATATGTTTTTCTCATTATAAGCATGGCCTGTCTCCTTTCATAACCAACATTAAAATTCTCTCTCCCAATAGTAAAATTTACAGCCTAACAAAACGCAAGCCCAGTCTGTGTTGGTATTTGCATAGCCCTCCATCATCAAAGACGTCTGTGAGAGCAGAGAGAGCGACAGCAACAGGGGGCATTCAGACATGGATGCTGAGCTGCACGCACAGTAGAAGGCACATTAGGGACCATCTGTGCATCATCTCATTACTTGATTTTTGAAAGTAAAACAAACACACACACACACACACAAAAGACTCACACACATACGCACAAATGATAAAATGGTTGCCCTCTTTATTTGCAATGTTTTGATGCCTCTCACAGTCACACACAATCACACATGAATACACACACACAAATAAACACCCCTTCTCTACACACACACACACACACACACACACACACACCTCCTTCCTTCCCAAACTCAACCAGTTCCTCTGAGACCTCCCCAGAAGGCTGCACCTGCACATCCTGTTGCATGAGCCACAAGAGCTTTGAAAAAATATTTGCCAAAGACTTTGAGGGATACCTTTATATTTGTTTTTTTTTTCTTGTGTTTGTTGATTTGTCCCCCCCCCACCCCACCCCCACCCCCACCCCAACAAACACACACACACACACACACACACACACATACACACACATACACACACACACACATGCAGCAGATGAGTTTCGTCAATGCTGGATTTGCTGACATGACACATTTGTTGCTGTCAGGGCACACAGACTCAGGAAGCAGGAGTAAGGAGTAAATCAGGTAGTTTATTTGAAAACTCAACAGGGGCAGAAACTAAGGACAAACTTAAGGGTAAACGCTCAGAAGATCAGGAGATGTATAATAGTAATCCAACTGAAAAGGTACTAAACTCTCAGATGATAAATGTCCAACTGAAAAAGTCCAACTGAGAGAGTAGACACAAATCTTTCAACAAGAGTTCTACAACCTGGTAGGAGGAGTAGCGAGAACACAGCGCTGGAGAGAAGAGGAGTCCGTGTGCATGGAGTAAGCATCTCCGTAGAAGAGGCCAGACAGAGAGTGCAGGTTGTGAGGGGTTTTTAAAGGGAACCGGAGATGAGCTTCAGGTGCTGGTGAGTGGCCGACAGGTGATTGGGATGATTGGGGGGAATTGGTAGTTAGGAGAGCTTGGGTGAGAGATGAGGAGCCAGAGTGAGCAGGGGGTGTGACAGTCTGGTGATTGAATGATTGAGGATGATTGGGGAATCAGTAAACAGGGGAGTTTGAGTAGGAGAATGTGGAACCAGAGTGAGCAGGGGGCGTGACGGGCTGTGCAGCAGGTGGGAGCGTGACAGTACCCCCCCCTTCAGGAGCAGCTTCCTGGAATGAGGGACCGAGGCGTCGTGGTCGGCCACGACTGCGTGGCGCTGGTCGATTAGGATGGGTGCGGTGGAACTCAGCGAGAAGATCTGGGTCCAGGATGTCTGCTCGGCGCACCCAGGAACGGTCCTCCGGACCGTAGCCCTCCCAATCGACCAGGTATTCCAATCGACCTCTGCGACGCCGGGAGTCCAGGAGGTCACGGACGGCATAGACAGGACCCTCATTCAGTAGAAGCGGCAAAGGGGGATCGACAGCAACACCCGGTTCTGTGGGAGAGAGAGAGAGAGGTGAGTGAAAGGGTTTGAGAAGAGAAACATGGAATGCGGGATGGATCTTGTAGTCCGCAGGGAGCTGGAGGCGGTAGGTGACGGGGTTGATTCGGTGCGTGACAGTGAAGGGGCCAATGAACCGAGGACTCAGCTTCTTGCTAGGGAGGCGCATTCTGATGTCTCGGGTGGACAACCACACCTTCTGACCCACTTCGAAATCAGGTGCTGAGGACCTTCTGACATTCGCATGGCGACTGTGGCGGTTAATGGCGCGTTGCAGATGGTGATGCGCCTCGGCCCAGACCCTCTCGCTTTTACGAAACCAGCCGTCCACTGCTGGAACATCAGAAGGCTCCTCTGTCCATGGGAACAGCGGGGGTTGGTGGCCCAGGAAGCACTGGAACGGAGTCAGGCCAGTGGTGGGTTGACGGAGCGAGTTCTGAGCATACTCTGCCCAGGGTAGGAAGTGACTCCAGGTGTTTTGATGCCGGTGACAGTAAGTACGGAGGAAACGACTGATCTCCTGAATCTTTCTTTCCGTTTGTCCATTAGTTTGAGGGTGATAGCCCGATGTCAGACTCACGGTTACGTTCATCAGACGGAGGAAGGCTCGCCAGAAGCGGGAGATGAACTGAGGTCCTCGGTCTGAAACCACGTCTTCGGGAATGCCGAAGTTTCTGAACACGTGAGCGAAAAGGGCCTCAGCGGTCTCTGCTGCTGTAGGGAGGTTCTTGAGAGGGATGAGTTTGCAGGCCTTGGAGAATCGGTCTACCACCACAAGGATGCAGGTGTTGTCGTTGGACGGTGGGAGGTCTGAGACGAAGTCGACACCTAGGTGTGACCAAGGCCTTTGGGGCACTGGTAAAGGGACCAATTTTCCTACAGGGAGATGGCGAGGAGTCTTCGCCATGGCGCAATCTGTGCATCCGGCAACGAATCGGCGGACGTCCCGAGCCATCCCCGGCCACCAATAGCGATCCTGGAGCAGGGAAAGAGTGGCATTGGCCCCCGGATGACCTGTACCCGGAGAGCAGTGTGCTGAGGTGAGGAGGTTCATCCTGAGCTGAAGAGGAACGTAGGCCCGACCTGGGGGCGCATTAGGTGGCGCTGGGTCGGATTCTCTGGCGGCAGTCAACTGCTCATCCAGAGACCACAGAATGGGACACACAATCGTGTCAGCAGGGAGGATTGGTTCTGGCTGCTCATCGGACTCTTCGGGATGGTGGATTCTCGACAGGGCATCTGCCCGGGGGTTGCGTGATCCAGGTCGGTAGTTGATGGTAAAGTCAAAGCGTGTGAAAAAGAGGGCCCATCTGGCTTGGCGAGGGTTGAGTCGTTTGGCTTCCTTGAGGTACTGGAGATTCTTGTGGTCTGTCAGAACCAAAAAGGGCTGTTTTGACCCCTCTAGCCAGTGCCTCCATTCCTCCAGGGCAAGCTTGATGGCAAGTAGCTCCCGATTACCGATGTCGTAATTACGCTCAGCTGGGCTTAGTTTCCTGGAAAAATAGGCGCAGGGATGAAGGCGAGGTGGATCTCCCTGATACTGTGAGAGGACAGCTCCGACTCCATTTGTGGACGCATCCACCTCCACAATGAATTTTTTCTCTGGGCTTGGGTGGCGGAGAATTGGAGCAGATGCAAAGGCCTTCTTCAGCTTCTGAAAAGCCTCTGCCGCGTCGGGGTTCCAGGAGAGATTCTTGGGTTTCTTGCGGAGTAGAGATGTGAGGGGAGCTGCGATCTGGCTGAAACCATGGATGAAGCGCCGGTAGAAGTTGGCAAATCCCAGGAAGCGTTGAAGGGCCTTCAAGGTGCGTGGAACCTCCCAGGACAGAACTGCCTTCACCTTCCCCTCATCCATGCCGACTCCCCGACGGCTAATGTTGTAGCCTAGGAACTGGACAGAGGTTTGGTGGAAGAGGCACTTCTCCGATTTCAGGTACAGTCGGAACTCTCGCAGCTTAGCCAGGACCAGGGAGACATGCTTGACGTGATCTGTGTGGTTAGATGAGTATATGAGAATGTCGTCCATAAAAACAGTTACAAACAGGTTGAGATAGTCACAGAAGATTTCGTTCATAAAACCCTGGAACACTGAGGGTGCATTGGACAAACCGTAAGGCATGACTAGGTACTCGTAGTGACCCGTGGGAGTGACGAAAGCAGTCTTCCATTCGTCCCCCTGGCGAATGCGGACAAGATTGTAGGCACTTCTCAGGTCCAGTTTGGTGAAGATCTTGGCACCGCGCAGTTGTTCAAGGGCTGCTGGGACGAGAGGCAGGGGGTATCTGTACTTTACAGTGATCTTGTTTAGTGCTCGGTAATCCACACAGGGTCGAAGACCTCCATCCCTCTTGGTGACGAAAAAGAAGGAAGAAGCCGCTGGAGATTTGGAATGGCGTATGTACCCTTGTTGGAGTGCTTCTTCTATGTAGGTTTTCATCGCCTCAAGCTCAGGGACAGAGAGTGGGTAGATGTTTCCTCTCGGTAAGGGTTGACCTGGAATGAGGTCGATTGCGCAGTCCCACGGTCTGTGGGGGGTAGGTGAGCAGCCCGGCGAGGACAGAAAACGTCACTGAAGGTGGAGTATTCAGGCGGAATGACAGCAGGACGACTCAGCTCGGGGCTCTCAATGGTGGTCGCGTTGATGAACATCGCCGGCGCCTGCGCTCTGGGGTGAGGGAGTTTGGGGAAGCAGTTGGTGTGGCAGTTGTTTCCCCATCGGACAATTTCTCCTGTGGACCAGGAGATCACTGGGCCATGTTGTATGAGCCATGGGCGTCCTAGAATTACATCAACTGTGGAGTCCTCCAAAATAAAAAAGGCTAATTTCTCTACATGTAGACAGCCAATTCGCATCTCTAGGGTATTTGTACGATGTTGGACCCGTTTGCGGGTCAAGGGCTTACCCACTATTGAGTGGACATCGAGGGGGGCAGTGCAGCGGGTCCTCGAGAGCCGGAGACGTTGGGCGAGCGACCCGGAAACGAAGTTCCCCGCGGACCCTGAATCAAGTAGAGCAGACACAGGAAGGGAGAACACGGAATGAGACAGTACAACTTCAATGAGCAACGGTTTACAGTGGATAACCGGAGTACTCACTGTACCCACCATGGGTCTTGGTGGGCGTGTGGGACATTGAGCGATGAGGTGGCCGGAAGTCCCACAGTACAGGCACAGACCCTGAGTCAGGCGTCTGTGGCGCTCAGCTGAAGTGAGTCGTAAAGAGCCTATCTGCATGGGTTCTTCCTGAACAGTGGCATTTCCCTCACCCATCGGCGGGACCAATGCTGGGGTTCGATTGAGATCGCGGAGGCAGCACTCACGGCGATTGGCTACTCGAATAGCCAGTTGAATAAACCTCTCCAGACCAATCGTATCGTCATATGGGGCTAGTTGGAGACGGAGTGAGGGCTCCAGCCCCTGCCTGAAGACTGTGAGTAGTGCAGGCTCATTCCACCCACTTACTGCCGCAAGGGTCCGAAATTGGATGGCGTACTCAGTGACCGACCCTTTCCCCTGCTTTAGCGCATACAGCTTTGCTTGGGTAAAGGAATCTCCTTCAGGTAAGTCAAAGACCTCCTGGAAATGAGCCACAAAATTATCCACTGAGGCTACTGTGGGTCCATTTTGTCTCCAGATGCTTTCTGCCCATTGCAAGGCACGCCCGGAGAGAAGCGAGATGATGTAGGCTACCCGGGAGCGTTCAGTGGGGAATAGGTGCGGCTGCATCTCCCAGGCTAGTGAACATTGTAACAGGAACCCCTTGCAGGCCTCTGGAGTCCCAGAATATGGTGCTGGATTCACCACTGACCTCCCCTGATTCAGCGGTGGGTACCTCACTGGGGCTGGAGCTGGGGTGGCTGGAGCGGCAGCAGCAATGGACGCTGGGTTAGAGAACGTTCGACGTGCACTGTCCACCAATCCCTGGAAAGGGTCCACGTTTTGTGCAGTCGATGGTTGAGGCTCCATTCGCCTAGGTCTGGCCTTCTGTCAGGGCACACAGACTCAGGAAGCAGGAGTAAGGAGTAAATCAGGTAGTTTATTTGAAAACTCAACAGGGGCAGAAACTAAGGACAAACTTAAGGGTAAACGCTCAGAAGATCAGGAGATGTATAATAGTAATCCAACTGAAAAGGTACTAAACTCTCAGATGATAAATGTCCAACTGAAAAAGTCCAACTGAGAGAGTAGACACAAATCTTTCAACAAGAGTTCTACAACCTGGTAGGAGGAGTAGCGAGAACACAGCGCTGGAGAGAAGAGGAGTCCGTGTGCATGGAGTAAGCATCTCCGTAGAAGAGGCCAGACAGAGAGTGCAGGTTGTGAGGGGTTTTTAAAGGGAACCGGAGATGAGCTTCAGGTGCTGGTGAGTGGCCGACAGGTGATTGGGATGATTGGGGGAATTGGTAGTTAGGAGAGCTTGGGTGAGAGATGAGGAGCCAGAGTGAGCAGGGGGTGTGACAGTCTGGTGATTGAATGATTGAGGATGATTGGGGAATCAGTAAACAGGGGAGTTTGAGTAGGAGAATGTGGAACCAGAGTGAGCAGGGGGCGTGACGGGCTGTGCAGCAGGTGGGAGCGTGACAGTTGCGTGCGTGCACACAAGGAGTGGGGCCGTGAGACTGAGGGCTTCTTCTTCTTCCCATCTCTGGTTTCCTGTTCCCCCGTCTCCTGGGAACAGATTCCTGAAGCCTTGCACATGAATCATTCAGGGGTGCGAGGCGAAGTGAGGTGGGGATGGCGGCGTCATGGCAACACACTCAGGCAGCCTCGGGCTGACCCAGGGTACGAAGGGAACTTCTTAAATGTGTGCTGATGATCTTAGGTTTACCCCTATGGTTTACACCAGTTATGTCAGTTGGTTGAGGCAGGGGTTTGCCAAGGGTTGCAAAAACTATGCAAGGGAAAGGAGTACACGTCAATGAAGCTCTGTTTTTTTCCCCATCTGTTTGGGTGGAAAACATGCTTGTCTGTATTCTGGTGTACTTTATTTGTTTTTTTGTTTTTGTTTTTGTTTTTGTTTGTAGGAGTTTATATTTTTGTTTACTACAACAATAAAGAAAGACTGTCAGAAGCTAACTCTGCGCACCTTGGCAAAATTAAGAAGAAAAAACGACCGTGAAAACCCCTACAGGGGAGTGTGGTGTGACAAGAACACCTGCAGCTGAGCAGACAGAAATACAATGATGCATAAACAAAAAGAAATGAATAAATAAAATCACCACAGCTGAACTTAAAAATAGCAAATCGCAGAAATGAGTGTGTGAGACTAAGCGACTGATTAGCCTGCAATGACATGGCATATCACAGCTTTTAGGAAATTCATTCCTGAAATGGTATCTGACCTAGCCAGACCACAGAACAGGACAAAGACACATAAGCAGGTTATCAGGGGGAGATGTGTGGCTGGCCACTTTGTGTTTCTGTGGCTGCCTGTTAAACTGGGTCAGCATTAACAAGGGCCATGTCGTTGGTTGCCGTGGCGCTCGGTGTTCCGCGTGCCTCACCGCTGACGCTGACTTGCTCTGACAGGCCCCGGCGTTATGTAAGCGCTGCCGTCAAGGAGGAGAGGCTCTCGCTCTCTCAGTGCTCTGTGCTGTGCCACGCCGCACCGCTCCACGCCGCTCCAGTCGCCTCTGACTTTACTCTTTTTTTCTGGCTTTGCCCATTTTCATGGTGTCGTGAGTGTGTGTTCTTTAATATCTCGCAACGCCTGAAGAGCTTGAATTGTGCGCCGTTTGCGCGCAGAGTGCAGCTGTGATGTGTTTGTGTGTGTGTGTGTGCCCATGTTTGTATGTGTTTGTTTGTGTGTATGTAGAGAAAGAGTGAGATGTAGCACTTCCTTTACTTCTACTTCCTTTACCTTAAACACGCATCCATATGTACATGTGTGCAAGTATCACACACACACACACACACACACACACACACACACACACACACACACACACACACTCACACACACTCACTCTGATCATGAATTCTTTATGAAACAGTCTCAGAATGCTTCATCAACTTGGTTTAATAAATTTGTTTCACATTGCAGGTCAGTGTAATACACTTTTGAAATAAGTGAGCCTATTCACACTTGTTATTTAAATGTGTTTTGGGTAATTCTGATTGCAAGCGGCCATTCTAAATACAGGTGTGAACTTTTGCCAAAATGGATTGTAATCTGACTGGAGGAGGTTTAAGATACTTGTATCCACACGTGTTCTGTAGTGTTGATGCTCAATGTGTCCTAATGTGTCTTAGACTATGATGTCATTTACATTGCAGTAAAAAAGGTAAACATTTTAAATTCTAAAGGTACATTCCTAAAGGTAAATCTGATTACACATGATCAGCTGAGTCACATATTAGAATCCGGTGTGAATGATAATAACTAGTGTGAACAGGCTCAATGTTTCTGATTCCGGAAATATCTGAGGAAACAGTAGCTTTTATCGCCATGGGAGTTTCTAAAACAGGGCCACTGACACTTGCAGTAATTTGTGCGCAGCCGACGACATCTTACACGCACTGTGGAAGTAAACTGCGTGTACACATACTCTGATCATTTATAACCTTTCATCAGCATTGATGTGCAACAAGGGAACAAACCAGGTGAATCATACTAACATTATGTAAACGAGCAACAAATATAATCAGCTTCTCTGGCGGCTGGCAGGATGTGCCTCTGACCAGCAGTGGAATCAGTGCCTGTGCTTCACGGCGGCGTGCTGCACTCTGCATGACACGGCTTGTCAAGTGGCGTCAGGGACTAATCCAGCAGACAGATTTTGTCATTCACAAGTAAACAGTTAGCGGAAGCAATGTTGCTGGTGGCAGCGTATAGCCGCGTGTCAAATCCTTTCACCGTGAACTTAAAATTTCATTTACCAGCGTGGAAATAAATGCTGTGGACGTTGAATAGAATAAATGAATGAAGAGAGTGCAGAAGTAAGAGTGAAATCAATGAGACGTCAGAAATTGTGAGGCTAAGATAAAAAAAGAAAAGGCATGGAGAGAGAGAGAGAGAGAGAGAGAGAGATATTGAAATGAGAGAGAGAGGAGATAGAGAGAGATGAGAGAGAGACAGATATATTGACAATGAGAGAGAGAGGGAGATAGAGAGAGATGGAGAGAGAGAGAAAAGGAGCGAGCACTGAGCAATTCCAACCAGACTCAGTGACGTTGGATGGCAGTGACCTGAGAGGGCAACCTATATTTAGTTGTCAGTGAAGCTGCGCACTCGCCTCGCTACAGGGCCTGGGCTGTGATGGCTGACCTCTAGCTTGTCCAGGGACCCCCACCCCCCCGGCTGCCCCCCCCCCCTCCTTTCTCTCTGCACTGCTCTCTTTCTTTCTTCCTTTTTATCTCTCTCTCTGCCCTCCCCTCCTTCCCTTTCTCCAAGGCCGGGCACTGTGGCGTGTGTGTGTGTGTGTGTGTGTGTGTGTGTGTGTGTGTGTATGTAGCCCTCGAAGCAGACTGTGCAGCTAACAGACTGACGCCAGCAGTAGAGGTGAAGAGCAAGAGGTTGGGTTGGGAGTCGGGGAGTGTGTGTGTGTTTGTGTGTGTGTGTGTGTGGGGGGGGGGGTTCAAGCAGGCAAGACCACGTCTCATGTGGTTTCAGTAGAAAGCCTGCCTTGTATAGAGCTTTATCACACAGTAGACATCAATGCATTCCACACAAACAAATAAACAAACAACTCAAACCAGCCAACTAACATAACAAATGAGCTCTAGGTGCTCTGAACAATTATCCTGATGTACCACACGTTCACATATTGTTGAGGGTTTTTCTTTCAGTTTCATTCATATTCATAAGGCTATTTCTGGGTTAATTGCTATGGTGTAATAATAATAATGATAATTAAAAAAACACGTAAAATTAAAATGGGTGTTTTGATGTGTAATTGGTCATTAATCATCTCCATTGTCCCACAGTTGTTGCTATTTAAAGGACAACTACAATAGCTTAGGAGTGTAAGAATAACTAAGATCAGACTTCACATAGGGTCGGTTTGGCTGTGTTGCTTGTTCAGTCCATTTGGGTCAGGATCTGGGATTGCTAGTGTGCTGTTTATGCAAAACCTTAAACAAAACAGAAGGGAAATCAACAGGCGCCTCACTGGGTGTGGGGCTGAGCGAGCTATTGTCAGATTATGTTGTGTTTATAAGCCCTGACATGTGATAAGCACTACTCAGAAAAAAATTGCCATCTTTTTTTAGGAAATGCATGAGCATAAGTAGACTCTCTCTCTCTCTCTTTCGCTCGCTCTCTCTCTCTCTCTCTCGCCTTGTACTGGCACTGTGCCTTGGAAAAATCCATTTTTGCTATTAATTTCATCAAACTCTCTGGCAATCTTATTAAAATGACTGAGCAGGGATTTAGAAATCACTTTGTAACTCACTCTCTCTCTCTCTCTCTCTCTCTCCGTCTCTCATCTCCCATTGGCTCAAATGTGTTTGTTGGTGTGTATGTGTGTGTGTGTGTGTGTATGAATGTTTAGAAGTTTATGTGTCTGTATGTGTGTAAAGTGTGTATGTATGTGCGTGTGTGTGTGTGAATGTTTGAGTTCATGTGTCTGTGTGTGTGTAAAGTGGGTGTGTATGTATGTGTGTGTGTGTGTGTGTGTGTGTGTGTGTGTGTGTGTGTGTGTGTGTGTGTGTGTGTGAATGTTTGAGTTCATGTGTCTGTGTTTGTGTAAAGTGTATGTGTATGTGCCCATGTGTGTGAGTATGAGGGTTTTGAGCTGAAGCAAACCAGATGAGACCAAACTGATGATTCATAGAGTAAATAGGCCCCATCTGTTCATCCCACACAAATCAATGAACTGCTGCTGTTGTGAGCGTGTGTGTGTGTGTGTGTGTGTGTGTGTGTGTGTGTGTGTGCACCCAAAATGGCCCTGGGCTTCACAGATCGACTTTGCTGGGATTTTGTAAAAAATTTCCACTTAATCCCGACGGCCTCTTATTTTGGAAATTGAACAAAGACGTTCACACCACAGACCATCTCCCCTGTTGGAGCTGGGATATGAGAGTGTTGTAATCATTGGGAGCATTGTAATAATTTAATATTAAAGAGATGTAAAGTTTTCTATGAGTGTTAACTTACAGTATACCTATTACATACAATCACAAACCATGATTATCTGAACTGATACCAAAAGCTGAATTTAATTCGAACACTCACAAACAGACAGCCAGACAGACAGAGAAAGAGAGAGAGAAAGAGAGAGAAATGTAACAAAGTGCAAACTGACGTGACCTTAAACCTTTTCAGTGGAAACATCAGTGCACAGGATGTGATTCTACACATAACCAGCTCAATCATTGATTCCCATTAAAAGAGTGAGAGGCAGAGAAAGAGAGAGAGAGAGAGAGAGAGAGAGAGAGAGAAGAGTTTGGGTTGCATGTAAAAGTGTAGGCTATGCATTAAAGATCTACCCAAATCCAAATCTGTCTCAGAATGGGATGGAAACAGATACTTCTTCTACCCAAGATGCTTGGTATTATTATTAAAAAAAAAAAAAAAAAGTTATATATATATAACATACAATTAGCATTCATTAATATATATATATATATAATATATATAATATATATATATATATATATATATATTAATGACATGGCTGGAATTGTCTGTGTCTTTAAGTTGATTTCTGATAGGTCAAAAATCATTCTATTTGCCAAACACACTTTTGATTAATTGACAAATTCACTATTTAATTTACCGCACGCTGTTGAAAAAGCAACTTGTGCTTGTTCTGTGTGTGTGTGTGTATGTGTGTGTGTGTGTGTGTGTGTAAGTGGGGGGCGGGGGTTGTTGGGTTTGGGGTCCCTGTCCCTGTGGGTTCCACCAATGCCTGGGGACGTTTTTGACCACAAACAACATTGCGTCCATCAACCAATCAGATAGCACTTTCCTCATTGATCATGAATATTCATGCTATGGTCATCCCTGGACACGCTACAGAGAGGATTATAAGAACTCTATCAATATTATCAGTGGCAAAGTTGGCTTTTCACGGCAGACCGAAATGCAGGAAATGTCTTTACTATTTATGTCAATAAATAAGAAAAAGAGAACTTTCATCTTGTTTTTCTTTTTTCAGCATTTGATTGTTGAATGTCCACCACTTATCATAAAATACTGTAGATGTTGACGTTACACCAATGACACAAAATTGCACTGTCAATTGCACTGTCAATTGCACTGTCAATTGCACTGTCAGTTAGTATTAGGCTAGAAAAATGCAATATTGGACTAAATGTCTCTGAACAAAAACACAGATTTATGGCTATAATGTTTGACATGATTTATGTGCAAGGCAATGTGTTATTAATACAGACTTGTACAAACTAATAACAATTCAACTACCTGGGCAAAATCAATATAATAGCGTGCAACACTATATACTCAAGAACCTGTGAATCATTCAACACACAGTTCAAGAAGTTTCAGTAACACTTTATATTAGTACACACATATTTGACATGAACTAGCTGCTTATTAACATGCAAATTGATAACATACTAGCTATGTTATCTTACAATTCACTTACTAATATCTTATTCTACATTACCTTATTTTACCCATAATAGACCATTAACTAAAAAAATAATTCTTTGTGTGTGTGTGTGTGTGTGTGTGTGTGTCCAAAATAAACTCCTAATTACTGTTTGTTTTCGTGGTTAATGTCCGTTGTTGTATATAAAATGTATTATTAATATGCTATGTTAATATGCTATGCTTATAAAGTGGTAGTACAACAGGAGCAGTCATTCTTCTTCTATAATACTTGATCTACTCATGAAGATGATCGATTTGACGGACAGCTATTTTCTCATTTTTCAGTGATTTGACCTGCTGGCAAAAGAAGCACAATAGATTTTGAAATTGAAAAAATGCTAAATAGGTTTGGTGTCACAGGGTAAATTGGGCAAGGAGCACACTAGATTTTTTATAGGCTATTAAAAATGTATATTGCAAAAACAAGCCTTGTGGCAAGCAGGTGTGTGGGAACCATGTGTATGTTTCTGAGTTAATTGGTTTGATGTGACTAGGTCAATGGCTGAAAGAACATAACGGATTAATAGTCTGATGAAAATATGTAATAAAATCATGGAAATTGGCAGAAAACTGAAATATGTCGACTACGTGAGGGAAGCCGTCGGTATGCTGCAGTGGTTTTCAGTCATGGCGTTGGAGAAAGTTCTGGAGGAGCCTGGCAGACATTTGTCACGCCCCCTTCTTCTTCTAGTTGGTCAGTCACTCATTCACTGCCCACCTGCTGGAGCTTTAGCAGCTGTTGCTGCATGTTGCGTGCAACCCAACACCTCCCTTTACATCTCCTTCTGTTGAACAGTTGTGCCATACAACTAGTAACCTCCCTTTACATCTCCTTCTGTTGAGCAGTTGTGGCATACAACTAGTAACCTCCCTTTACATCTCCTTCTGCTGAGCAGTTGTGCATACAACTAGTAACCTCCCTTTACATCTCCTTCTGCTGAGCAGTTGTGCATACAACTAGTAACCTCCCTTTACATCTCCTTCTGTGAGCAGTTGTGGCATACAACTAGTAACCTCCCTTTACATCTCCTTCTGTTGAGCAGTTGTGCATACAACTAGTAACCTCCCTTTACATCTCCTTCTGTTGAGCAGTTGTGGCATACAACTAGTAACCTCCCTTTACATCTCCTTCTGTTGAGCAGTTGTGCCATACAACTAGTAACCTCCCTTTACATCTCCTTCTGTTGAGCAGTTGTGCCATACAACTAGTAACCTCCCTTTACATCTCCTTCTGTTGAGCAGTTGTGCATACAATAGTACTCCTTTATTTTTTTACATTTATACATATCTCCTTTTCTGTTGAGCAGTTGTGCCATACAACTAGTAACCTCCCTTTACATCTCCTTCTGTGAGCAGTTGTGCCATACAACTAGTAACCTCCCTTTACATCTCCTTCTGTTGAGCAGTTGTGCCATACAACTAGTAACCTCCCTTTACATCTCCTTCTGTTGAGCAGTTGTGCATACAACTAGTAACCTCCCTTTACATCTCCTTCTGTTGAGCAGTTGTGCCATACAACTAGTAACCTCCCTTTACATCTCCTTCTGTGAGCAGTTGTGCCATACACTATAACCTCCACACCTCAGCATCCACAACACCTCCCTTTACATCTCCTTCTGTTGAGCAGTTGTGCCATACAACTAGTAACCTCCCTTTACATCTCCTTCTGTTGAGCAGTTGTGCCATACAACTAGTAACCTCCCTTTACATCTCCTTCTGCTGAGCAGTTGTGGCATACAACTAGTAAACTGTGGACATAAAAGCACATCAAACCTTCCAAACACCTAACACCCTTTACATCTCCTTCTGTGAGCAGTTGTGCATACAACTAGTAAACTGTGGACATAAAAAGGCACATCAAACCTTCCAAACACCTTCCAGAACATTCCCTTTAACATGCAACCCAACACCCACTAGTAGCAATTCAAATGCCAATTAGTGCGGTTTAGCAGAGCCTATAATGCAATAACATGCAAGTTTATCTGGCCTTCATGTGACGATGTGTGAGCCAGTTAATCTGGAAATGATACCAAAACAGTTGGATAAAACCAATGCCAGTGTTGATGACTCTGTGGATGAACGTTCCATAGTGATATAGCAACTACCCATATTGCCTTGTAGTTATTTAGATATTTAATTTTCAATTTTTAGCCAAATATCTTGTTTTATGAATGGTGGTTGGTATTGTATATCATTTTTGGGTAAAATTGTATGCTGACTAATACATAATGTGTCCTTGTGATCATACCTCTTCCTCTGCCAGTTGGGTCAGGTATTATCCCACACGTAAGCTTCTCAGGTGCCTGCTGTGATCTTGCCCGACCTCTGCCAGCGCAGTCGTAGTCTGGTGCCATCTGGTGATGCCCTTGGTGATCTCACTGATCCAAAAAGCCTATAGGAGCTGGCTAGCGACATGGCCAAACATACTCACTCATGGTTTTAATTTTGCAAATGTTGGATTGTGAAACTAGTGAAACAAATTTATGCAAACGTTACTGTAAATGTTAAACTAACTTTACAACAGGGATGCAGAATATAAGTAATCAAGTTGACACTCATTTATAATCATATTGTGCTGTGTGTGTCGACCTCCTGAACTGTATGACTGCCACAGCATGGTAGCTGTGCTCACTGCGGAGACAAATTAGTGCCCGTAAAGAAAGGTCATGATGTTGGCTATACAAAAGAGTTTAAGTCTTTTTATTTGTTTATGGTTTTTTATTTTATTATTCTTATTTATTTTCATGCTTTTTATGTTTTTTTTTCTTATATTTTGTCTTATATTTTCTTATAATATATGCCATTGGTTTATTAGTGGATCTGTCCCATCAGAATTCTTTCCCTCATTTCCATCGGAACCCTATGCTCCGGAACAGCATCAGAACTCTGAGCTGACAGAGACTGCTATAGGCATTTAATGCAACAAAATAGCAGAATTGGTATTAAGATCAAAGACTCCCTCCAGTGACTTGTCAACAGCTCCTCAAATGTTAATTGGCTCTTAGATTCTGCTTAGTCACTGATACAGTGAAGCAGCACTGCATGACGCCGCAGCCAGGATGAGACAGTCCTGGTGGAGAGTTGATTAATTGGGGAATTGTTTTGGCTACTTTAATGGGAACTGCTCCACCACCTTATCTCCCTCCCTTTGCTAATTTACTTCCTTTTATTCATGAATGCTCATGTCTACTTGATCTTGATAAATGTGTATGTGTGAGTGTGTGTGGGTGTATGTACGTGTATGTACTTCTGTGTGTGTGTGTGTGCAGGCACTTGTGTCCAAGGCAGCTGGCCCAGCCGTGTTTGCAGATCCGTCCACTCTGATTTTGGGAGGGTGGGGGCGGAGGGGCAAATAGGAAGTGACATGGCTGGACAGCCACAGTTCCCCACACCAGCCAGAGTTCATCCGTTTGCCGGCGGAGCAGAGATAATGCACAACAACCCAGACACGTGACAAAGTCACACTAACATGCCGAGCTTTTGGCTCTTTTCTAAATGTTTCTGTTTTAAAGACAAAAAAGTTACAAGTTATGCCTTTTATCCTCCCACTAGACTCCATAGACGCCATGGGGGTGATGAGTGGGGGTGGTGTGTGTGTGTGTGTGTGTGTGTGTTGGAGCGGGTGTTGCTCTCCTGAGTTTTCTATTGCACTCTCTAGATGTTCTAATTAGTTCCATAGCCTGCTTCATTTTCAACCCATTTCCCCAGGTATTGTATGATTTTATGTTGCTTTGATCATTTTATTGAACTCAATGTATGGATGAAACCATTGGAACCCATTCAAGACCTTGTTGTCAAAAGCAACCACTCAGTTCAGCTCTTTCACCTGCAGGTGACTGACCTTTAGTACACGTGAGATTTACAGCCTGCCAAGTAAGGGTCACAGTGTCACGACCTTCTCGTAGCACATTGTATATCTCAGCTGTTTAATAACACGTTGTGCATCCCTCACCCCCCTACACCTGGCACGTCTTTGGTCCACAAACCCTTCCTCCATCTCATGATACAAAGAAGGTGAGGAGTGGAATCCAGCGGTGGTCTATTTTTAGGGTATATTTTTGCTACCAGCTCCTCTCTCAGTCGATCACAAGGTCACCTATAGGATCCCAGCAGAGACTGTAATGAACTGGAGCTCCTCAGCTGATAAATGTGAAGAGCCTAAGGGTCAGGCTTTGATAAAGGAGGCCCGCAGAACACTCCAGAACATGCCGTCCTGTGCATGATACATCATATCATATAATCATCATATATCATATACTGTATATATTTACTAAGAAGGGGATTTTTTATTTCTGTTTTAATTTTTTTGATTGCCCATGACATCTTAATGACACAAAGAATTTTATATTAAATGATCAGATGAATTAGATTTTTTTGTCAGGAAGTCAAAAAAAAAAAAATTTGTAAAGCAGTAGCCTAAATAAATTGAAAATATGTGTTCCAAGATTAAATAAAACTAGCCAGAGTTAGTGCTGTAAAGTAAGTGCTTTTAAATATTGTTCTTTTAAAGACATTAAACTGTTGTTTATGGACCCTATAGGATGTTCAGTGGACGAAGCCTACGGGTGTGTGTTTTCAGAGTCCTGACACAGACTTTGATGGACAGCCTGTCAAAAAATCAAGCTATGAGGTGTTAATATATGGAACCATTCTAGAGGGCATGTTTTTGCTCTGGCTCAGTGATTTCTGTCTCCTTTTACATGATCTATGAAACCTCATGCCCACATAGTACCTCCTACATGTAACCCAGAGTGCACACCTACAGAGCAGGCTAACCAACAAAAGCACTTAGAGATTTACCAAAACAGATGCAGATGATTTGACAGACAAAGCCAATTTAAGCCAAACTCTGCTCTTAGCAAAGCTAATATGTTTATGAGTTAATAAATCATTAATAAATAATTAATACATAAAATAATTCACATGAAGCCTTCATTTTGCTCCATGCCAAGAAGATTAATTTTGATAAAAATAGGACTATATTGTTGGTGCTGGCTGCAAACAAGAGATCAGAGTTGCTGCTCTCTAGTGCCTCTAACCCAATCTGACTGTGAATGTCCTGCTCTGTCAACACTTTATGAGAGGGTGTCGACATAAGAGTGATATGAGCCTGTCATAAACATGACATGACAGATATCATGCACATTAATGACACTTTTTTAAACTTCATGACTGTCGTTAAGTGTCATTTGGTGTCTCTTGGCACGTAAATCTGACACTGTTTGAGATGCACACATTCCAAAAAAAAAAAAAACAGAATGAGAAACAGTCATTAACATTACTGAGTCTCACTCATGTTCATGATACGTGTCATGTCAAGTTTAATGTCACTCTCATGTCGACATCCTCAAATAAAGTGTTCCTAGTTACTCACATAGCAAAGGGGAGAGTGTGTGGGGGTCACATGTCAACACAGTGCATGCTGCTGTTCCTCTGTAAGAGTAGTCAGTGTGGGAGAGCACTCTGGGCTGACCACACAGCATGCAGGGCACTCCCAGCTATATCCCACTCTATCATGCACACACACACACACACACACACACACAGTGCAAACACACACACACACACACAAACTCACAGTTCTTAACAATTTTCTCTGCCCTTGGTTTTCCCCATCTGTCTTGCAAACACACAGTCACAAATACACCACAGTGCTCTATCATAACCACACACACACACACAGACATGCTGAGAGCGGAGTCCACTGGGAGTCTCTGAAGCAACCAAAAGCCCTGGGTTTACACACACACATTCACACACACACGCACACACACACACACGCGCGCGCGCACGCACACACACACACACACACACATACACACACACACACACACACACAATCACCTCTTTTTCACAAATACTCCACAGAGTGTTCCTTCATACACACACACACACACACACAACGCAGACATGCTGAGAGCAGAGTCCACTGCAAGTGAAGTCTGTGGAGCACCCAAAGCCTTGGGTTCACACACACACACACACACACACACACACACACACATGCAGACATGCTGAGAGCAGAGTCCACTGCAGTCCAAGTGAAGTCTCTGGAGCTCCCGAAGCCCAGGGTTCAATTCACTTACGCAACCTCCTCCATCTGTACTCTGCTCCCAAAGACATCTTCAAAAAGACTTTTTGGAAATGGCTGTTGACAGATGACAGGCGAGGTTATTAAGGCGAACATGACTTTTTTTTCTTTCTTTTTTTTTCTCTCCTTTTTGCCTGTTTGCTGCTCTATCTTTCTTTTTTTTTCTCCCCAGACTGACGAGCAGATGTCTTAAGAGTTCTTAGAAAGGCACTTCGACATGGCAGACAGAAGGGAGATTGGTCACTACGGTCAAACAGTAGCTACAGACAGGCAAACAAAAGTGTGTTTAACACAATTCACACATACCTCTTTCTCCACCTCCACCTCTCGACCAAACCCCCACCCCTACCCCATCGCACCCTCATCTTCAATGCCCCGCTGATGACAGCTCAAGATTACAAAACAGTTCTGTGGCTGAGCTGACTGTGACTGTGAGCTGACTTTCAGAGGGACTCTGAGAAAAGTCCCAGTGAATATAACCTTTCATAGAGGGAGCCAAGACTGAGAGATGAATGCTTGGATTTTGGAAAGTTCAGAGCCATGAGGGCTCGTCAATCTCATTCGCAATGTGATGAGTGTTCTATCCTACCTGCTGTCAGTGCTGACACTGATTGCCCCTCTGCAGCACCTGACAGATCTTCACAAATGCTCTGTGTTTCTTGCCCTCACACCATTTTGTCACTGGCACTTTGTAATCTCTTCTTTACGCTCTCAAAAGGCTTTTCTGAGCCCTTCAAACAGCCAGATTCATTTATGTTGGATTACTCTATCATACGATTTCATATATATTTGGGTAACACTTTAGATTAGGTACACATATTCTCCATTAACTGGCAGCTTATTAACATGGAAAGTAGTAACATGTTAGTCATTTGTTAGTCCTTACAAATCACTTATTAATACTGTATTCCAGAAGACCTTATGCCCATAATAGACCATTAACTAAGAATTTCTCTAACATAAACTGCTAATTACTGTTTATTCATAGTTAGTAAGTTAGTTGTACATGAATTATAATCTTAATATGCCTTGGTTAGTATGGGGCTTATAAGGCACTAGTACAACAGGAGCAGTTATTCACCTTCAATAATATTTAGAAAAGATGGCCTATTCATCAGAAAAAAACCCAAAACTACAAGTACCTAATAGTGTCCAAATAAGTCCTTATTACGTTTTTTTGATTGAGAATAACTGTTCCTGTTGTACTACCACCTTACAAGCTCCTTACTGAGCAAAACATATTGAGATCAAAATTAATATGCAACAACTATCTTACTTACTATGAATAAGCAGTAATTAGGAGTTTATATTGGAGAAAGTCTAGTTGATGGCCTACAGTGGGTAGAATAAGATCATGCAGAATAAGGTCTTAATAAGCGACTTGTAATGACTAACAAATGACTAGTATGTTATTAATTTGCATGTTAATAAGCTGCTAATTAATAGTGAATATGTGTACCCTAATCTAAAGTGTTATACCTATATTTCAAATCTGTCTTCAAAAACTGTCTCCGAGCAAGTGTGTGTCCATGACAAGTGTGTGTGTGCGCTTAAAAAACCAAACTTTTAAGTGAAGTCATCTCATCTGACATCAAAGCATCCTTTAAAAATTTACTTTGAAAATTTGACAAAAGCCCTTTCTACTACACAATATACCTACTAGTCCTGCCTCTGATATAGTCTGTGGGGTGTATATGCATGAATGAGTCACTGAGAGTATAGCATACCTTCATCCCTGAGGTGGACGCGGGGGAAAAGAGCTGTTCATTTATCACATGCGTGAGGTTCATCCAATGAAGCTGCCTTACCTCAACCTGAGGGAGTGTGAGGAATAATAGAGAAACTACAGCTGCAGGAGAACAAGGGAAAGAGAGAGAGCAAGTAATAGGAGGGGAGGATGAGAATGAATGAATGAGGAAGGAAGAGACAGAAAGAGTAATGGTAGGGGGAGAAAAAAAGAAAGAGAGAAAGACAAAAGGAAAAGAAGGATAGAAGAATGGAAAGAGGGAAAAAAGAGAGAGAGAAGGGAAGGGTAATTGATAATACAGGAGAGGGGGAGTCACGTTGAAAAATAGATAAACTTACATAGCCTCTGAGGGAGCACAGGTTTGTGCCCTCTCTAATCATATTAGAGTATTTTATCATGGCATTTTCATGACAGGGGGCTAATTGAAGTTTTAATGTGTTTGCCCACCAGCTGACATCTGTTCAGTTTATCTACTTCGTGTCTATCATCTGTCTGCTGTCAAGTATGCCATTGAGAAGTTCTGACTTCAAGGAAGGACATCAAGTTTAAAGTTCTGCTGAAAGACTGACAGGTAAACGGCACTGAATGACAATACAATATTGTATGTTTATTTTTACATTTCTCATCATATGCTTCTATTCAAAGTAACACATTATATTTAATCCAAGCACCAAAAAAATCACCCAAGACAGGTAGCTCACCTCTCCCCTCAAAGAGTGTTACTGTCTGATTACTTTGTCTGCTTCCAGTTTATGGAGTGAGGTGCTGTGTAAAGAGACTATGACTGAATCCCATTTCTTTTTTTTCCTTCTCCCTAACCCCTGACCCTTTTCCCTCGCCTGTATCTTATCCCGTGAAACAGACTGACAGGTGGTCGGGGTGAAAATATTGCCCTAAGAGATGAGACGACATGGCAGTTTGCTACCCTCAGAAAATACCCTGCCTTCAGACTTGTGTCCATGCCCAGCTTTCATTTCACAAATGAGATATGAAAACACACCATAAAAAGAAACACATCAAGAATGTTGTAACATACGTTAGAATTACATTAGCACTGGTAACCTTCACCTCATGCTGCTACGATCACACCTGATTGAACACACCTGAAAACACCTGATTGAATATTGTATATTCCACGGTCATAAGACTGAATATAACATGAAATAATAATTATAATAAAAACTACCATGACTGTAAAGATTGTTATGAATACCGAAATTAAACTTCTTCTTTGCTAGTCCGTCAGCCAGTGGTGTTAATCTTCTGCTGCTGAAACCTGTCTGGAACTTGCACGCACTGAACTCTGGGAAAATTCTCGTACTCCTTCGTTTTGAGTGAGGTTGTGGAAATGATTCATTTTAAGTGCCCTTAGCCCTTACTCCCAAAGAGAACTGGGACACCCCTTCAACGCGTGAACGTGCAAAAAACAAGGAGAAGGGACAGAGGACTAAGGGGTAGAAATTGGATTCAGCCTATGTTGTGTTTTACCGTGTTCTCTGAGAATGGAGAGAGATTGAATAATGAGGAGATATTTTCTGAAAGTCACATGTTCACAAATCATTTATCATCGTTCACCCGACCTACATATTTCATATATAAACCCATGGTAATTAGTTTGCTGTGTGTTAATTAAGAGAATAATGTTTCCTAATAGATGTGAATTATGGTTGTGACTGATTGTGGATGTTCTCTCGAAAGGCCAGTTGAGCAGCCATGCAGCCATGAGCTCATTCCCACTGGCATAATGAGGGGGGTGTTACTCTGCCGGCCCAAGGACAACGCATGACAAATGAAACGGATGTGCTGTACTTAAAATAGGGCCTATCTATGGATTGCTACTCCCCTGTCCTGCACCCCCCCATCCCTCTCCCCCCTCCTGACAGTCCTCACCCGCACCCAAAACACACACACACACACACACACACACACAGCTACCTTCACTCACCTACCCAGTCTTCTATCAATCCCATCTGGTGCCCTCATTGGGGCAAGTGTGTGTAGCGGAGACCGCAGGGTGGTTGGCCCACCACCAGCACCAGCGGTGTCCGCTCTGTGACTAATGAGGCTGGAAGCCTTTCCGTCAGGGTGCGTCGCTTGGCGACAGGATCCTTCATCTTCCCCTGATAAAGCAGAGGAGAGAGCGAGAGTGAGCGAGCAAGCGAGCAAGGGTAAGTCACGGCAGTCACAGCGTGGATCTAATCAGGGCCAGATAATGGAGCCACTTTACGAGAACAAAGTCATTAAGGAGTGGAAAATTACACAGTGCGCAGTATTAAGGTCAACTGAGGCTGTACTGAATACACAGTAAAGGGTGATTAGGTGGTTTAAGCGGTTCTATAGATGCAACATGCTTTCCTGTAAATAAGAAAGGATGGATTTGGGCTTATGCAAAATAGAACCAGAGACCTTCAGTCAACAAGGTATTCCTGTCAACATCGAGCTTTGTAGATAACTGACACTCTCCAAGTCTTAACCCTAAAGACAGTCAAATTCAAACTCTGAGCTTTCTGTTGCTATCCCTCTGCTATTTGCTAACTGCAAGAAAACACACAACAAAATTGCCAAACCAAGCTAAGGGAAAGGGGTAGCAACGTGACAATGTCACAAAGGTCGATATCGTCATAAGGGTTGTCAGATATTTAATATGTACAGGGAAATATTGAAACAATATTCTGGAATCAATCAACCCACTGACCTGTTGTTCTGTTGACCTGTAGTGTATGCTAAGGTTGCCAAGCACTCTGCATAGGATTAAAAACCGGCTGGTTTGCAAATTCAGCCTGTGTTATACCAAATTGTCTCACTTTTATTCCTACCCACAGCACTTGGCAACCTCAAACAACATGGCTATGGGTTGATTGATTCCTAGCCTGATAACAAAACTAGCCTCTACTTACACTTTGTTTTTTGTACAGAGGGTCTTAACATTTGGTATTGCTTGCTGGAGGTGTTGAAGTTTAAAAAGCTTGGATGAGCCCTTGATAGCCAGCCTTGAGTTATGGCATTCTCGCTTAGGGTTCACAAGTTCTCCCTCTGTTCGCTGATTGGATGCAGTAAAAATGCAGTGGAATCAAAATCTAGCACTGTAGGAATATGATAACTGAACGGGAGTGCATAGGAAGGCCTGGCCAGGCTAATTGATTCTAGACTCTCCTTTTAAAATGGGGGAGAAAGTGCTGAAAGCTGAAAGCTGAAATACATGAAACACACTGGAAACAAGGCATGGGTCAGATGGCATTTCCAGAGAATTCTTGTGAAGGACTCTACACATGATAATGTCTCCTCTAGTGCTTGTTCTGTCATGCCATGTGGTCAAAACAAAGCTCCACTTTCATGACTGAGTCTAAAAGAGGGAAGGCATTTGGCAGTGCCTGCTGGCACTCTGGCCCTCCAGCCATGGCTAGTTGGTGTGATGCCAGAGGAGCTTCTGGCACACATATCTAAACAGCCTTGGCTTTGAGATCAGGCCAGTAGATGCTCAGATGTTGTCTGCATCCTGGTGAGATAAAAAGAAAGCAAGTTCCAGGCTTTGTCTGTCCGGAGACTTTTCCAGAAGGCCGAACACCTTTAGGCTTTCTCTGACATCCAGTATTGATACTGGCCAGCACTTTGGCGTCTCTCTTTCTCTCTGTGTGTGTGTATGTGTGTGGGTGTGTTTGGGATTGCAGTGTGTTACCTCATCACCTATCTCTGGGACCTGGAGGGTCTGATAAATAGAACTGAAGGTACAGGGATGGCAGGTTGGACAAAATGTCCCTGCCCAAATCCATTTTTCATTTTAGGGTTGCTACTGAATGTCGATATCCTGACAAAACACCCTCCCTTCTCCTTTAATCTCCCTGTCAGGAGGAGATGAAATGGAAGACGTTCAACTGGAAATCACACCTGTGTGGCATTGTCATTTGTTGCTCAAGTGTGAATTGTGATTTTGTTTTGCATTTTGGTTTGCAATCTGTCAGCTCTGCATCAAGAGGGTGACATGACATGAGTGCACTAACACAATGAAAGGGACCATGACACGTTCTGCATCACATGAGACACAGGTCACAGACACCAGATCTTTTATTTATATAATTCAGTAATGTCTTTGAAAAGCCTACCCTGGAGGGAAATAAATATGCCTCATTAAAAACACAGACAGACGAAATTACTCGGTGAAAAGAAGGATGTCAAAATGGACAGGGTCTTCAAACTAGTCTGTCATTCATTTGAATGCAAAACTGAGAGCTCAGCTCTCACGGGCCACAGGGTTTGCCAACAAGGTATTCCATGTCTCTGAGATGGTGTTATGCATTTCCTAGAAAGAAGCTGATGCATTATAAACACACACACACACACACACACACACACACACACACACACACACATACAGCATAGTGGTGTGGAGTGGATTTGGTCATATTAATTGAAACGGAAGGTGGCATATTACGTGGTGGAAGGGGGCGGGAGGTCTGATGGAGTGTTGCTACAATATCTCCTCCCTGTACCCAGCTTTGTATCATGTTGACACATACACTCTAGAGCAGATTGCTTGCCATGTCTCTTATCCATGTGCACTGGATATTAATAGACTACGATTGAGCCTTAAATACGTCAAATCTGATCACGTTAAGCTAGGACACAGCAGTGTGTAGATCACGTGTCATCCCGTGGTCTGAATTCAAAGAGTAATCATGTGATGTCGGACAACAAGCACAGGCAGATTCAGATCCTGAAAACCACTTGTCGATTCGAGATCCCATGGCATGTAGGTGAGTCCTGTAGTGTTGAATGTAGTATTTAATGAATGATTGTCACAACGCAGACAGTGGCCGCACACTAAGTGCATATTGGCAATTAAAAGGGAAGCAATTATGTGGTGCGCAGCCCACACACTGTTTGACTGCTGGCGCGCCATGGGAAGCCTGGTCATGCTGACTCAGAGCCGGCCGGCTGGCTGGTCGCATCCTGGCTTGGGAGACATGATAAGCTTCTACTTTTTTATTTGGCTAACCCAGCCCCATCATACACACACACACACACACACACACACACACACACACACACATAGACATACACACACACATGCATGCTCACACAGACACGCACACATATATGCAATCACAATGCTGCACAATAACACACACACACACACAGACACACACACATATATGCAATCACAATGCTGCACAATAACACACACACACACACACACACACACACACATAGACATACACACACATGCATGCTCACACAGACACGCACACGTATATGCAATCACAATGCTGCACAATAACACACACACACACACACACACACACACACACACACACACAGACATACACACACATGCATGCTCACACAGACACACACACATATATGCAATCACAATGCTGCACAATAACACACACACACACACACACACACACACACACACACATAGACATACACACACATGCATGCTCACACAGACACGCACACATATATGCAATCACAATGCTGCACAATAACACACACACAGATTCACAGCCTCAGGCAACTGCAATACTTAAGGAGGCTGTTAGAGAATACCCTCCCTTTGACAACAGGGGAATATCATGTTCATTCGGCTGTGAAATCCATATCTTTGTATATTTCTCTCAGAACGACTGAGATGCTATGACTGCACCCAGCTCATATTGTTGTTGTTCCCGAGCTAATTTGCTCAGTTGTTTGTGCAGTATAGTAGCTGTGTTTATATTCTAGATAAGCCTTCATTATATGGGTAAGTAAGTCTCCCTCGGGAGAGTCCGAGGTGTGTCATTATTGCAGAGCCATCAGGTAGTTTAACGAGGAAGCACACGACAGAAGAGATAAGTCAGGAGAAGAAAAAGAGGCCTACCTGTATTTTCAAAACACAGCATGTTTTTTCTCTGTACCTCAGCAAGATTCATATTTAAATTAGCCTGGAGATGCAGAACTCTCTGTTTAGTGGGGCAAGTTTGGAATAGCACAGGATCACAGGCTGTCTTTGCCCAAAAACTACAAGGAAGTCTGCAAGCTTTCATCTTATTTCATCAGCAGTAACACCTGATTCTGTCACTTTAAGTGAACTGACCTTAGCCCTTTCAGTGATCGATTAGTGTAATCAGGCAGGATTCCCTCCTCAGAGCCTTCTGTCACCTCCATTCCAATGTGAACAAAACGTCACGCCCTCTGTGTGGATGAGTCTGCAGCCTCTCCTTGCTCTGCGGTCAGAATGTCTCTGTCACGTGAGTATCACGAGCCACCGGTGGCCCGGCACAAGCACAAGCCCATGCACAAGAGATGCATTGCATGATTATCCCCATGCATTTGTCTGACCTCCAAACGCCCTTGTCTTTATTCTCGGCATCACAAACATGCTGCTGCCTCCATAGGGGTCCCAGGCGATGGTATATAATTGGGTCTCGGTAACCGAGGGCCCCAGGTAACAGCATGGCCTAAATTTATGAAGTCAAGAGAAAACGCTTCAAAGGGTCCTGAGGAATACTGAGGAACAGTCAATGCCTCTGTGTGACAATCACAACACATATTTGACTTTGGAGAAGGAAAAAGGCCACATTGGAGTGTAAGGACATGGTCTTAAGGGAACCCTCCCCCCTCTTCTGCTATTGTATGTCATGACGGTTGGAAGAGAATAGCAACAGGCCTGTTTGAGGAAGCAGTGAATAAATCCACAGATAAAAGCCTTTTATAGTGTGTGTGTGTGTGTGTGTGTGTGTGTGTGTGTGTTCACCTCCCGCAGAATCATCCTGGGAGTCTCAGGAGGTCTTTGATGGAACAGGAAGCTTTTAAAAACATTAGTGAGCATGAAAGAAAACAACAGGAAATCAAATCCCCCCAAATGACCCAGCTGTAGTCAAATTCTCAGGAGGCCCAGTGACTAAAGAAGCCATGGGAGAGAGAGAGAAACCAAGAGAGAAACACATGATCTAATGAGGCACACTTCTTTTACTTGAGTGAGATCATACTAACTGAATACAGAATGCAACGTCTGTCACACACCACAGATGCACTTATACACTCTCTCTCACACACACACACACACACACACACACACACACATAAAAACATTCACATTTATGCCTTTAGCCGACGCTTTTATCCAAAGCGACTAACATTTTTTTGTCAACTATTAATTGTTCAGGGTCAGTCTCTCCCTAGAGCAACTTAGGGTTAAGTGCCTTGCTCAGGGGCAAGATGGGGACAGCTGGGATTCAAACCCACAACTTTTTAGGCTAATTGCACGCTAGCCAGGTTCCCTAACCACTATGCTACCACAGTGTATCAATGTATGTTTTTATATATATATCACTATGTATAAATATATATTTATACATACATTGAACTCCATTTAAGTGTTTCATGTACCTATTCTATATGAAAATCATAACATGGCTCAATGGGTTGTGACCCTGGTTTACTATCGCAAGTCAGTTGATGGCAGATGGATGTCTAGCAAGCAGCAGCAGTAGCCCTGGGTTTCAGCTAAAGCCGGCCACAAATATGTCCGACACATTTGTTCAGCTGGAATTAAACGATGGTGTGGGACTCGAGTGACAGTTTTGGATGCAGGCACAAATTAAGCAGAGTGAGAGAGGGCAAGAGAGAGGGGAAGAGAGAAAGAGACCTTAGTACAGGAAGAACCTTGTTTGTGTTGGATGTGAGGACGGAACGCATGCTTTTTCTTTTCCCTCCTAGTTTTTACTTTTCACTCTTTCGATTCTGTCCATCTTCCCACCAGCCTCGGCAAGGCGTCGGGCTTCATTTCGAAGACTTGTCGGTGGTGATGCTGATGCTCCGAGACACAGCTATTTTTAAAAAAGCCTCTCCTGCTCTTTTTAGGTTTTAATCTTTTACCGTTTCTCTGACTTAGAGAAGCTCTCGCTAATCTGCCATAGTTTAGTCTTGGACTTGGACTAAGCAGGGGACAAGGAGAACTACAAACAAGCAATCAAAATAATAATAAGATAAAATAACATGAGCACTCCATTGTCAGGCAAATTACATGCTAAGAGTGTATTATCAGTGTGCAATATATTTTGACAAGTAATTGTAAGGGAGAGGATTAAAGTGTCAGGATGAATCTGCGATCTCATAAAATTGCCAAGAAAAGCCATTAGTTTTGACAAGTACGTCTGAGCCAGTCCTACCCTACTCTTTTCACCCTGTCTCAACTCCCGGCTGCTTGTTGTCAGAGGATGGGGAATAGGCCCTGGATGCCTGTCCACGCCGCCGAGTGACAAGAGGAGACAATGAGAGTGGTCTCCATGGCGATGGCAATGTGGCAATGTGCGAAGTTACAGAGGTTGGTGCCACTCCATCTGGATAAGCGGCCGGGGGCCCCGAGTCCCCGAGCGCTGTTCCATCTTGAATTTTGTCCGCCTCAGCAGCGGTGCCATTTGTCCTTGGCTCGGCGACCTGGCCTCAAACGATGTCACACACACACACACTCAGTGGCCTGAATAAAGCCTTTAAAATGAGGACAAGACAAAATCAGTTTGATCTCATCTACATGAGAAAAAAACCCACTATGTGTTGCTATGAGCACAAAGTCATGCAAATGCTCTTGATTGCTGCCTTTTGTTCTGTATGCATAGAGGATTCTGTATTTCACTGTTCTGGATGCATAGAGGATT